>JAYKKT010000077.1:15222500-15822500 GCA_036023115.1 Brasenia schreberi
GAAAACGTTGAGAGGTTGCAAGGGTAAGGAATACGTTGTGGGAACATCCACCGCAAGGCTGGGTAGTTCTCAATTCAGATGGAGCTGTGTCTCACTGAGAGGACTTAGCAGCAGCAAGCCGGGTGTTCAGATATTTTACAGGCAGATGGTTAGGGGATTCTTCTGTTTGGTTGAATAGATGCAGCATACTGAGAGCTGAATTGTGGGGAATTTTGAAAGGTCTTCAATTTGAGTGGGACACAGTGGAAATAAATTGAGCTGAGAGTGATAATCTCTGTATAGTTCGACATCTTAATAATGCTAGATTGTCTTCATTACAGAATGACAACTTAGTATTGCAGATTAATTTGCCGCTAAATAATCCATGGCTGGTTAAGATACAACACATGGCTATTAAGAAGCCAATCAAGTAGCGGGCAGACTTTACTAAGTTCGGACTTTATCAACGTCCTGAATTGTGCTGGTATAATGAAATGCCGATTGTAATAAACCAGTTACCGAGGAGAGGAAGTAGTTACAGATGCATTACAGCCAGAGTTGCTGTAAAAGGCGGATGCCTTTCCATTTTAAATAAGAAAAGCAAGAGGTGCAAAACTATTTGTCAGATGATGCAAATGTGTGACTTTCTCACATATGAATTGTTAGAAAGAGTCCTATGTCGCCAAACTATTTGTTAGCTGTTGTTTCTATGTTGACTTTTGGATTCTAATGTGCTTCCTCTCTGTCTGCGGACATGTGTGTGTGTGTTTCTCTGTCTCTCTGTCTCTCTGTCTCTCTCTCTCTCTCTCTCTCTCTATATATATATATATATATATATATATATATATATAGAGAGAGAGAGAGAGAGAGAGTCCTGTGTTGCCAGACTATTTGTCAGCTGCTGTTCCTATATTGACTTCTGTTATTTAACGTGCTTCCTATATGCGTGGGTGTGTAATGGGAAACTGTTCTGTTCTGATTCTGGTAGTCATTTTCTTTGCAGGAAGAAAAGTATATTCCCTTACTTGGGCTTTGCAATATGTAAATCTCTTCATGATCAATATTGGGTACATTATTTTGGCTGGCCAGGCTTTAAAGGTACGAAGAGTTTAAAAAGAATGATTGAGTCTCCTTGTCTTGCCATGAAAATTGAGTTGCTGGGATGTGGACTACGTTAGCATTCCCAGTTTTCCAATCATGGGAAAAGGATGATTGCAGTTGGAATAAAATGCAGTCTTCCTTGTGAATGATTAGGGTATGACTGCAATTATGCAGGTGTGGTTTTACCACAGAGTTCCAAAAGGAAGAAAGGAAAAGTAATTATCAAGAAGTAACTAATAGAAACTTGCGAAAACACAATTATGAACAGCAAGTGGAAACCATTGTAATGACGAAAAAGTTAAGTACATGTTAGGATAGACAAAAATAGAAAACAAGCGACTTCAAGTGATGAATGGAGACAGCTTTTCAGTTTACGGTGGATCGTAATATTGAGTAAGGCAATTTCTTTCATATCATGATATGAACCCCTTGGATTAGTTGGTACATGGTTGTTATATAAATTCAAGGAAAGAAAGGCTCATTTAATGTTTTTTTGTTAAATTGGTACTTGTGCAGGCAGTGTACGTGCTTTACAGGGATGACTCTATCTTGAAGCTTCCTTACTGTATTATCATTGCTGGGGTGGTCTGTGCCATGTTTGCATTCGGAATACCACATTTGTCTGCTTTGGGTGTGTGGCTAGGGTTCTCAACATTCTTCAGTCTTATCTATATTATCATAGCCTTGGTTCTCTCCCTGACAGACGGTATTTCTCATCTTGCAGTTCTATCAAGTTTTTTGTTCTGTTACTTCCTGTACTTTCTGCAATGTTCATTATTGATGTTTCCTTGTTCTTTTTTAGTAAGAATCGAGTAGTCAATAACAACCAAAATCTAAAGATAATTTGGGTGTCATTTGCTACTTTGATGTGAATGTGCTTTTTAGCATTTGCATATATGTAAATTTAGCATATCAAGTAAGGAGAGAAATAAGCTGCTTACGGGATATCCAGAGACTCTGAGTGACTAGTTATACACATCAACTCTCTGACTTTAGCGAGTATACTTGGTGCTCCGATATGGAAAGGAGGGCTTTTTGAGTGGAACAGGCTGCTTTGCTATCTCATTGTTGTGTCTGCTGAAGGAATCCTCTTTCCCCTTGTGATTAAACTGTTAGATGGGACCGATATAGATTTATAGTATAGCATATTCATGCTTGAATGGAAGTGATGACCTCTTAGTTTCATTGATAGGTATTAAATCATGAGCGCATATCTTATTGTTATTATTAGGAATTAGAGAACCAGCAAGAGACTACCACATTCCAGGGTCAAGAATAAGCATAATATTCACGTCAATTGGAGCTGCTGCAAATCTTGTTTTCGCATACAATACCGGAATGCTGCCCGAGATACAGGTACTAATTTTGTGGCTCAATGTACTTTGTCAAAACTTCATTAACTAATGAATCAATCTCACATATCATGTAGCTCAAAACTAAATATGGTATACTTGTAGTTAATTTTAAAAATTTTTCCCTCTTCCATAATTTAAAGTTGAGCAACATTTTTATGGTATTTTGTTCGTGTGATTCTCCGGAAAGGATACATGATTGATTAATAAGATTTCCTGAACATCTTAAAAGCAAGTTTTGTGATAAAACTTCAGCATAGTCTGCGTGAACCCTGAGCTTCATTTGCCAGTTCTATTTTTAATAATTCTATTTACTAGCTCATTCAAGAGGCCAACACTTGATACTTCTGATTTCTCTTTTACAGGCGACGGTGAAACCTCCCGTGGTTAAGAACATGGAGAAAGCCCTTTTATTTCAATTTACAGTTGGTGTGCTACCACTCTTTGCTGTTGTATTTGCTGGATACTGGGCTTATGGATCCTCGACCTCAACATATCTCCTCAACAGTGTTTCAGGTCCAGTCTGGGTGAAGACTCTGGCAAATATAGCTGCCTTTCTGCAGACAGTGATCGCCCTGCATGTACGTTTCTAAATTTTCAGAAACCATTACTTTGTGATGAAATACAAGTTATTCGCATGTTCTACTCGAACGTTTTCTCCAAAGTCATTTAGTAGTGTTTGGACCAACAACCCATACTGATCCTTGCTCCTCTTGAGACTAGATCAAGGTATGGAGTCCTGTGATTCCACATGCACTTGCAGTACTGTGAGGCAGGGAGCAACTTTGTCTTGAACAATCTGTACGGTTCTTGGTGCAACAGCCACAAACACTATGTGTGTGTGTGTATATCTTGAGATACTTGTTCAGGCAAATGTTTCATGACAGAATGCTTGATATGTTCCATCTATAACAAGGCTTTGCAATTTAGTTGTGGAATACTGTTTTCTTCAACTTAAAAGGCAATGTAATCCACAAACCTATTAACTAAAATCCCCATTGTTGCAGATATTCGCTAGTCCAATGTATGAGTACCTAGATACCAACTATGGAGGAGCCAAAGGAGGACCGTACTCTCTACGCAGTATCTTATTCAGGCTTGGTGTTAGAGGGAGCTATCTAGCCGTGACTACGTTTGTAGCTGCTCTTTTGCCGTTTCTTGGTGATTTTATGAGTCTTACGGGTGCAGTTAGCACATTTCCTCTCACCTTTGTTCTTGCCAATCACATGTATCTCAAAGTGAAGGGTGACAAGCTGTCAAAACTGCAAAGATCTTGGCATTGGTTAAATGTTGTTGTATTTAGTTGCCTGTCTGCAGCTGCAGCGGTTTCAGCGATTAGGCTCATTCTAGTTGATTCAAGAACATACCATTTATTTGCTGATCTTTGAACAGCTGAATGCTAGTAAGAAAATAGTGGCAGCACTGCAAATTTTGAAATAATTGAAGATTCTATGAGGTTTATTTCTTCCTTTAGATTTGCCATACACAGATATTTGGTGCTTTCAGATGTAGTGCATGATTATGGAAATTGAAGCCTTTTACGGAAAAATTATTTGAATTTTGAAAGAGATATTTCTTGGAGTTGGCTCAAAAGTTTAGGAGTTGGAGATCCCAAGTTCGATGTCTGGGGGTGTTTCTGTTAATTGGTCTACCCAACCACCAATTAAGAAAACGTTCATTATTTCAGTGAAATGAAGTACATAAAATGAATAGGGTTTTTATTAAGCCAAAGATACAACCAATGTCATAAGGAACTTGATAAGCAAATGTGCTTGCATTCAAGCGGCAGTTTTAAATTTCTTTCTTGCTCCTCTCCAACAAGCCTCCGGATGATCTAGCTACAGAAATTCAAAGTTATGATAGATGAAGTGGAAATGCTCTTGAAAAAGATATGGTTATGTCCAATATGCTTGCCTAGACATGATATTCTAGAGTGGCCTCATAAAGACTAAAGTATTACCAAGCAGATTTGCTTTCTAAATACTACACAAATTTCCCTTTCTTGCCAGCTTCTACTCCTCTCAGTAGCAGTGCAGATTTGGGTCCTCGAAGAAATACCAAACTGCGCATCTAGATTGGTTTTACATTTGTTCAACTGGGTTGGAAACTGAAAGGTGCTCAGTCCTGTTAACCTTTACTGGATACCTAATGGCAGATATACACTAAAGCGAGGCTGGGAACCCATGCTACCCAATTTCTGAAAAATAGAAAGGTAAAGACTATAATTGAACCATTGGGTTGTGATTACAATCCACGGTCTACCTGGCGGTTATGTTTTGAGCCCATGGCAACTTTGCCTCACCTGAAAATTGTTCAGTGAGAAGACCTTGGCCCCAGAGTTGTATTCATGGGTCACAATACAGAGCTTATGATACAGCCCAAAGTAAAACTATTGGCTATCCACCCCTCTTAAAAAAAGAATCTAGATCCACCACTGCCGAACATGGTCTTGTGACATGTTTCATCACTCTCCCTCAATGGTTGTGGTTTAATTCCCGACTTATTGGGAATTTCAGATTTCTGCAGCCGTTGTCTGATCACCGTTCTTCATTTCTATGTTGCCACCTGCTTTCCAAGATCTCCCTCATGGTGTCACATGGCCACACCAGATTTTGCTCTACCTTTATTACTGATTCAAAGGCAACAATGCAGGCATACAATCATCACCATACCGGTTGATTAAGTGAGACACAACAACAACTACAACAACTAAGCCTTTCCCCATACTAGACGGGGTCGGCTACATGGATTCTTTGTTTCTACATAGCCCTATCATGGGTCATGTTAACGGTTAACTCAACATAAGCTCAATCATTCTTTATTGTTTATTTCCAACACTTTTGTGGTCATCCTCTACCTCTTTTAATACTTTCAAAATCTAGTTTTTCATACTTCTCACATACATTTCTTTTGATCTTCTTTCTATATGTTCAAACCATCTTAAAAGATATTCTTTCATTTTATCCTCTATTGGTGTCACTCCTAATTTGTTTCTAATAACCTCATTATGTATACGGTATTTTCTTGTATGACCATTCATCCATCTCAATATCCTCATTTATGTCACAAACATCTTTTGTACATGATGATTAATTGTCAACAATTAGAACCATAAAACATGACAGGTCTAATTGCTGGCCTATAATATTTAGCTTTTAACTTTAATGGTATCTTCTTGTCACAAGGAATACCTCATGCTCCTCTCTATTTTAACCAACCTGCATTAATTTTATACGTAACATCTCCATCAATTCTTCCATCACTCAAAAATTGACCCTAGGTATTTAAAACTTTCTTTTAAGGGATGCAATGTGTGCCAATTTTAATTTCTATGTCTTCTTAAGTAATCAAATGATCAAACTTACATTCCATATATTCTGTCTTTGTTCTACTAAGTCATAATACTTTACTTCCTAACGTTTCTCCTATAATTCTAATTTTCTATTAACTTTTTTCTTAGACTACTCCACTAACACTATGTCATCTACAAATAACATACACCAAGGTACTTCATTTTGAATATGTTTTGTTAACTCATCAATCACCATTATAAATAAGTATGGACTTAAAGTTGATCCTTGATGTAACCCAATATTGGCTTCAAAGAATTTTGTCATTCTTTCACACATGTTTTTGCATATAAGGTTTATTGTCAATGGGATACCTCTTTTTTCAGGATTCTCTAAAGAACATCTCTTAGTACTCTATCATAAGCTTTTTCTAGATCAATAAATATCATGTAGAGGTTTTTCTTTTTTGCTCTAAAATGTTCTATAAGACGTTTCAAAAGGTGGATCGCTTCAACAATATATATGCCTAACATAAATCCAAATTGGTTCTCAGGTGTACTCGATACTTGTCTTAACCTACATTTGATAATTCTTTCTCATAATTTCATAGTATGACTCATTAACTTGATGCATCGAAAATTCACACAATTTTGAATGTCTCCCTTATTCTTGTATATGGGTATAAGTGTACTCACTCTCCATTCCTTGAGCATCTTTTGATTTCTCCATATTTCATTAAATAGTATTATGAGTCAAGTGATTACTATCTCTCCCAATATTTTTCAAACTTCTATAGGAATATTGTCTGATCGTACATATTTATGACCCTTCATATATTTAAGAACCTCTTTGACTTCATTCTTTTGCATACGTCGGTAGAAATTATGGTTTATATATTTTTCTGATTTGGTTAACTCTCTTAAGCTAATACTAACATCTTTATTTTCATTGAAAAACTTATAAAAATAGTTTTTACATCTATTTTTTATATCATTATTTGCCACTAGAATTTTCTAGTCCTCATATTTGATGCATCTAACAAAATTAAGATTTTTAGTTTTCTAATCTCTAGCCCTAGCTATCCAAAAAAATATCTCTTTCACTCTCTTTTGAGTTGAATTATTTATATAAATCCTCACAAATTTTAGCTTTGGCTTTACCGACGGTCTTTTTCGCTTCTTTCTTTGCTTTCTTATAAGCCTCGAAAGTTTCACTAGTCTTTTTAGCATAATGTAATTTGTAGTATGCCCTCTTTGCCTTAATTTTATTTTGCACCACTTTACTCCACCACCAAGCTTCTTTTTGTGGAGGTACACCTCTCTTAGATTCACCTAACACATTTTTTGCTACTTTCCTAATATGTGTAGCCATATTGTTCTACGTAACACAAGATGTGCCAACATAATTTCAAGCATTTCTGTTTAAATATATCTTCTTCCTCGTTTTTGAGGTTCCACCATTTAGTCCGAATAGCTAAATGCACTCTTTTCTTTTTTGTCCACTTTTTTACCTCTAAATCCATAACTAAAAGTAGATATTGGGTGGTTAAACTTTCTTGTGAAATTACCTTGCAATCTTTATAACACTGTCTATCTTTTTTCCAAAAAACAGAATAATCATTTTGTGTTTGTGATAAGTCACTCTTATAAGTAAATCATTGACGTCAGGTGTAAGATTTGGCACTTCTCGCAGTACGTAATTTAGCAAATGCTGAACGAAGATGCATATGAAGAGTTGGTAGCTAAAAACAAGGAGCTTCAATCTCAAAATGAAAAGAGTTGCAAGCTCAAAACTGTAGGTTTCTTGCTAACAGTAAAGAAGTGAACGACTTCTCATCGTTTGCTATGAGTTCCAGACGAAAAAAATATGAATCGACCTTGACAGATTCAGTAAGATCACTACAAAAGCAAAAGCATGCGCGTTGTGCTTAAACAAACTGTATATGCTTGTTTCGCTTATATGGATCTGTATGTAATATAAGGATCAATTACTCTTGAATATTAGAAGATTTCTCGACAAAGACTTTTATTACATGTAATGTTTGATATTGTAAGATTTCGATGGTACACATATTTCAGGTTTCTTTTGAGTCCCCACTCGAATTTCTTCAATGGTTCCAAACTTTACCACCCAATCGCCTACAGGAGCCCGTTGGTACACATATTTCTATGGGTAATGTACCTTAAACTTGTATACTGATTTGAAACAAAATATATGGCCAATTGGTTGAAATTCAACACACTCGGATTTTGTGGTATTAGTGTTAAAAAGCCAAGTCTAGTATGGGAAAAGGCTTAATTGTTGTTGGAAGTGTTAAAAAGCCACCCGTTAGTAGTTGAAATTCAACAATTGGTACACATTTCAATGTGAAGTGGATGGTTGAAAATTGTTTGAATGTCATATAGCAGGTTCTCTCTTTCTTTCTTTCTCTCTCTCTCTCTCTCTATATGTATATATGTATGTATATATGTGTGTGTGTGTGTGTGTGTGTGTGTATATATATATATATAGTTTAATGGGCCCAGCATGTGAAGGCCATAGTTTGGTCCCAAGATGCTAGACTGGCAGCGCAGTGGACTATGGTTCCCGAGTATTGAAAGGCTAGGGCAATATGTTCAATATCAACTCAAATCCTAGAAAGATCACCTCAAACAATTTGAATAAAACAGACAAAACAGTGGAAGATGGACGGGCATATATACACACCCCAGCCTTATCTCACCTAGATTTGGCTCAATTTGCAACCGCTTTCTCATTTTCCATCCACATTTATTTTATCAAAATTGAAGATCAGGCAGCGGGGCCCTTGCTCGATGCGATAGTATTATTATAGAATATGCTTCATCAGCTTTTCTGTTTGAGTTGGAGGATCGTATGCATCATGGTTTTCGCATTGCTTTTCAAGCTTTACTTTCAAATTTAACTTTTTCTGTTTGGGTATTGTCAAGGGATGCACCATTTGATGATAGGAGGATAGCTCGGTGGACGCACTATTTGCTTTCTGTTCTTTTCATAGGTTTTCTGGCACAACTTCCGAAAAGATGCTCACTCTACACAAAGAAACCAAAAGAAAAAGAGTATGGATTCGTTGAAAAGTGATTATAGATTCTTGACAAGGCTGGATTTGAGGAAAATTTACCCACTTTCCCCCACCCATAATTAAGCTTGGTAGTAGTGATAAATGCAGAATGGCTTTCAGTGCGTAACTTTTATAAACATCAATCCATCATTCAATTGACATTTACATTAAATGTTTTTTTTTTATCACTTAATAGTTCATTTAAAAAACTAAAAATTAAAAATATTTATACAAGATTATACATCAAAAAATATTATACATTTATCACTACCTTGGATATATATATATATATATATATATATATATATATATATATATATATATATATATATATAAGTATGGAGAGATTGGATGCAGTCTTCCTGTGATATCACATTCTCATGCCTATCATTTATTTGTAGAGAGCATGAGTGTAATATTAATATATATATTAAAAAAGAATATGCAACAATGCATTGTCATGCCGGCTCTTTGAGTATAATAAGAATGTTCTCAAACTTCTAACACTCGTATCATCAATCTCCTTTGTTTTTTCTCCGACCTACTTTGTCTCTTATAAATATAGGATACGAATATTTCTTTGAATCATAATATCTACCACCTCCATTAGCTTTTCGAATAATGTTTAGATATTCCAAGAACCAATACGAATCTTATTATCTAAGACTTTCTTTACCCTCGCAACCGTTCATACTAAAAATGCGGAGAACCTCTCTGCAATTTATTCACTATATTCGAGCGGCAATGTAATGGAACTAATTTCTTTACCCGCACCCGTCCATGATGTGAAAACCCTCTCTGCAATTAGTTCACTACATCTGGACAAAAATGTAGAGGCCCTTGTTTACTTTTCATTGTATTCGGGCTATACAGTGTGTCGCTGACGCCCCAACGTAATGAACAATCTTTGCGAACACCATGCATCTCCGTCATAAAGCTTGCTCCTCAACCGACAGAGAAAAATGAAAGAATCTATCATAACAAATACCTCTATAAATAGATTGACACAAAAGAATAAGCCAAAGTTTCCCATATATGACCATCAACATCTTCCGAATCCTATAGCTCCCTCACATCCTTGAAACTACATTCCCAAATCTCCACCTTTTCCAACACCATGCTCTGTTAATCTTGAACGGGCATGGTAAATGGGAAAATAACCATCGAGATGCCCAAGTACAAAGTCATCAAAACAACTATGAACTATGAAATCAGGGTATATGAGCCCTCCATTATTGCTGAGGTCATCTATGATACCAAGGATATGAAGGGCAACTTAGATCATCGTATCATGATTCTTGCCAACTACATTGCTGCTGTTGGTGATCCCAAAAAGCTCGACCAGAGAAGATTGACATGACTACCCCAGGCATGCTCAAGAATCCATCCCCAACCTGAAAGCATCCCCATTACTGCCCACATGATCATAAAGGATGAGGAAGGGAAGAAGCTGATGACCATTCTGTTTCTAAAGTCAAGTAGACTTGGCCAGAGGATGTTCCCAAGCCAGTAGACCCAAGAGTGGTTAAAGAAGAAGAGGAAAGGAAATGTGATGCTTTTACCTTCAATTTCGTTGCTAACAAAACGGTGCAGGAAAAACTTCAGAAATTGGAGAGGAATGAGGATGGATATGAAGTTGTAAGGTACCCTGCTGCCTTTTAGGACCAATGAGATCTCTGTCTCAGTTGCACAGCGAGAAGCTTTTGGACACTGAGAATCCTAGCAGCTGCTAGTTTTTTTGTTCCAAGGTTCAGTTTTGGCTCAAGTTCTTCAGTTTCTTGTACACATCTAGAATGTATAAATGTTCAATCTGAAGTTTTGCATTGTTGTATGTTAGTTTAATAACAATTGACATAGGCAGAAGGATGTGAAGAAGCAACCTACATTCTATTTGAGGGACAAAATTTGATTGACTTTTGCTCATAGCAGCATGATGCATTTGCGTTTCAATGTCATGTTATTGCTCCTATGGCAGGTCACGGAGTTGTCTTTACATTACTTCACACACGGGCGTGCACGTGCACATCCACACATGCACACACACTGCAAAGCAACAAAGTTTGAATTAGCCTATTTATCCATAGTTATCTGAACCACAAGATGTTTATGCTTATTTTCTAATAGAAAATAGAAAAGAAAAGATGGCTTCCACGTTTCCTTTTGCTTTTATGTGTCATATAGACCGAATACATAATATTTCACAGAAAACAGGTTTTGAGAGTGAAGTTATATGTATGCAAGATATTCAACCGAATCCGAAGCATTGACATGAAAATTTTTGCTAAATGACGTAACCTGAAGAAAATGAAATTGCCTAAAACTGGGAAATTGTATAAACAATTTTAAGCCATGCACAACATGAAAATTCAATGGAATCATTTTTTTCATCCAAACACAATGTTAGACTACATTTTGTTCCAATAGACAAATGAAACTAGGAGAATCAAGTGACAACCACGCACAATCATGACACAAGAGTAGACACATCAAAACTTGATTTTTGTCCAAGCCTCACAATCAGCCAGACACAAGCATTATTACAATTGTGAGGGCATTAAGGGCGATAAGAGGCATCCTCAAGTACTGGATAGCATAAATGAGACCTACAAGTTTCCCTTTCAATGATTTTGGTTTGGCTCCTGAAAACTTTGAAAAGTTCAATCCTCGTCGTGCAAGAAACCTGTCGTCATTCAGCACAGCAAATGCATTTGCAAGGAGAAGAAAGCCTTCAAAAAGCGTCCATAAACCCATTCCTGTAGTACATAGGATGTAATGCTTCTCAGTGCATTTGTAACTGAGTTTATTTCATGCTGGGCCAACAATCTGAAGTTACATTATCACATTCACCTGTTCTTGTGTCATGGTTTCGACTACTCATGACACTTGGTTCCATATATAATTTCTTTTCTTTTTTTTGCTAGACATATTTCTAAATGTTATTTATGGTTTTGGTGGCAGAATCCTTTATGATGTACGACATTGTATGTCCCAGAGTAACTATAATGTGTTCTATACCAATTTTGTTATCTTCATAGTCCACTTACAGCAGACAGCGTAGTTAGTCAGCCTTTATGATTTTTCCTTACAATCTTAAGCTACTTTCTCACAAATATGGTGAGAAAACACCAAAAAATAGGTGCCATATCCAAAATGTTCATTCAGACAACAAGAAACAAGTTCCTGCCACGTTTATCAACAGTACCTCACAAATGAGAGGCACAATGATTACTTTTGGAAGAGGAACATAAAAGACTATTCATGAAACATGTAATACAACAAAGGGGCTCATAAAATAAGAGTTAAGAAGATGAGAGAAAAATGAAGAATAGAACTGAAATTCTGAAACATAGTTGCTGATTTTATTTTTAAGTTATAATCATGATTTCCAATCAAGGACACTCCAAAAACAAAATACAAAAAATAAGTCAACCAAATCAAGTGAATGCTTGCTTTCCCCTAAACCTTCTCCTTATCAACGTCCTTTGCGGGCATTGCTCTCGCTTCATCCATGGTATCAAAGATGGGTTAGACAGAGAGAGAACAAGGAAAAGGCCAATCTGAGAGACCCTTTTTCGGCCGGCCAGCTACAGAACAGGACCATATTTTTTGGATCCTTTTCGAATCAGAGAGAGATATCTTACCGCTGAATTCGGCTAGAAGTCGCTGGAAGGCCCACCGGATGTGATGGTCGCACAAAGAGATCGGGCACGGCTTCGAGAGATAGAGAGAAGACTCGCGTTCGTTAAGGCTCTCGCTCGTTTGGTGAATGAGATGCAATATGTACCTTTTGCGGGGAACAGGGACAGAATCGACTCCGGCGTCCAATTCGGGTGGAACTGGCCCATCGAGTTCACAAACCGAAAATGAGCCGACTCGTCTCGTTAAGCACATCTTCTCAGCGAGCTCAACACGAGACATTGGGATTTGACGCGAACGGAACAACTCACGAGCATTGCTCGTTTGAACATGTTCGCGAAGACGCAAACAATACACGAGCTGAGAAACGAATTGCCTGCATTCAGTTCGTTCGGCTCGTTTACCAGCCCTAGTAGAACATGTAAATTGTCAGATTTCGCGGGTCGGGCAATAACTACTTGATCTCGTAAATAGGTTTGAATAGCAGGACTCGTTAGCTCGTCTACCCTGCTTTACGATAGCGGCGAACACCTGATGATCACCGAATGGCGCGCGGCTGACCACCATCCGCAGTAACTGATCGACGAGGTCTCTCTCTCCATGATGAGATCATCCACGACTTTGACGAATATAAATTTTATGTGAATATGTTGTTTTCTAGTTCCTTCGACTGTTCAAGGTTTCATTACAAAATTGATATCTTATGTAGATTACGATCTTTACATAACAATGGGGAGAGGCCGGGATCGGACTATTGATTTTAGGGAAACTGTGCGTGCTATGGCGATATCGTTGGAATACGACGAGGTATCTTTTGGTTTTTCATATTTGAATTCTTTTATGAAATTAGGTTTCTTTTCTTCTCATTGGTTCTTGTTCATTCCTGTGACGTGTTTTTGCAGAATTTCTTGAGGCATTTATTATTGCTTTTCTAGAGTTATTGTAACTTTTGCAATTGATTGCAGTCTAAATTGGCAGCAATATCAGCTTTGTTTATCATGCCTAAGCCTCGAGAACGATCCCCTTTCATCAAATCTGCACTTACAACGGTGCGTCGATGTCCAGCGTCACTGCTTTATCCTTTTCCGCGATCCTCTATACGCATAAGAACATTTCTAGATCGAATACAGAAAGTTGGTGCGCTATTTAGTTGACTTGATTCAGGAAAATGTGATTTAGGGCAACAAATTCCTAATTTGGACGAGATGTTCCACGGAATATCGGAATAACGAGTTTATCTGTCAATTGTTAATTCCGATTTCATAGTTCTTTGCCAGACTTACTTCATATTCTCAGTGCTGCTTACTGCTTGTAAGATCGGTGGTGAAAATGTGAACATGATCATTGTATGAATATTTCGTCTTTCTCTTTGTTGAAAATTCTCTATTGTGAGTTTTGTGGATCGATTCTATTGTCTAGCTTGAAAGCATTGATGCCTTGGAGCGTTTCATTGTGAAGCATCGGAAAGATTACATTGAGCTGCACCGATCCACTGAACAAGAGCGAGACAACATTGAGCATGAAGTGAGTTGCTATTACCTTGTTGAGTATTCAATTGCAAGGTTTACTGCCTAAACTCACCAAGGTGCATACCACCTCATCTATGTAATGTGCTTTTGTTGCCTCAACACATGGTTTGTGCATTGCCTGTTCACCGGCCCAAACCTTTGGAGAGGGATGATATGACTATGCAATTATTATGTCACTTCTTATTTACAAGTTTAAAAAGCATACACAACCATGCATGACGTGCGATCTATCATGCTCATAAAAATCTCAAAGGCCTATACAAGAGATAAATCACTAGCCTGTTGTATCCTCGTTTTAAGAGACAAAAGCTACTTATTACTTCCAACAAAGAATCACAGAGTGTAGATGGGGAGTTCATGTCAAAACAAGTTGATTAGATGATGTCCTGACTTGAGCCTGATGAGAGCATGTCATGAAGCTCGATGAGAGAACCCTACTAAACATGATTGCCCCATGCCAACACTTTAAATGGAGAGGAGTTGTGCTATCTGCCATGTTCCACAAAATCTTCTTGTACTTGATTGCATTTCTTGATCCCACCAGAAAGGGAGGTAGGTAGCTTGTGTATGTACTTAAATATCATTGGATCATGATTGGATTGCTAATAAAGGAGATTATAGACTCGGCAATACTGGAAATAGTGATGGAGGATTGTTGGATTCTTAGACACGTTTCAACCATGGAATAGGAGCTTATAAAGGGAATGGTGGTGATTGAGCCAATTTGAAAACTTAAGGTTTTAGAATAGCTTGTTGTTGGAAGAGAGAGTTAATAATCTAGTTAGGCCACATATGTATTGGTTATAAATATTCTGAAAATAAAATTTCTAGAAGAATAATTTTATGGAGCCAATGAGGGGGCACCGTGTGAAAGAGTAATCAGGAAAAATGGAAAAGGAAAAGGTACCAGATGCATATTAAGTTTCCTTGTGCATTTCTGAAAGATTCTTGATACCATTGTGCTATTTCTAGTCTCCTTGTCACATATTTCTTTTTACTTATTTTATTAATTGCTTCTTCCATGAATGTCTTTTGTGGTATTGTTATGACTTACAGTTCAGTTTACCTTCACATAATTTTTCTTATATTTATTCTTTTAGCGTCAGTTTCTAGCCTGTGCTTGTGTGCTTGCATGTTCTGTTACTTTTTGCATCTGATACCCTAATTTTGTGCAGGTTAGCGTATTCATAAAAACATGTAAAGAACAAATCGACATTCTCAAAAATAGCATAAATGCTGATGACAAGAAAGATTCAAGAATGCGGCTCCTCATAAATCAAGGTCATCCAAATGCAGATGTTATAGCTCACAAGCATGGCGTGGTAAAATTGATGTTCCTTTACTTCTGTGTTCCTCCTTCAAGATCAGTAAGGGCCTGTATTTTATAAATATTATTACAGCTCTAAGTTTAAGAGACAAGATGTATTTCCGTTACCTTGTGCTGAGGAGTATAGCAGATGAGGTTGCCTATTCTTAAATGTTTCAGAGAATATGATAGATTTTCTGCTGGTCAGATTGGTAGGACGATAAAACATCAGAGATAAAGTAAATTCTTTCAAGAATATAACACTGACATTGGAACGTATATATTATAAAGCAGTGGTAAGACTAAATGTTTTATTTTTCTGAGTATAGCACAGTTGCCCCTCAACATACGCAGAAGATATCTATGGATGCTGAGGTGACATGTGGCCACACCGGAAAAGAGCATACACAATGAGTTAGTAAAGAATAGGTGGGCATGGGACCAATAGATAGTGAAGTGAGACACCCTTAAGCCATTGGAGATTTGGAGGGGCCGCCAGTTTGAGCTCCCATGGGAAGATGTGAGAAATTCAATAACGACATTTTAGGAGAAAGATGAAAATATCAAGTGTCAGAAGTAAATGATAAAACACAATCTTGCTTTTTGAAATTAAATGTTAATATTATGCAAGATCAAAAACAGTGGTGAATAAGAATCCATGTAGCCAGCCCCATATGGTGTTAGAAAGGACCTAGGTTTTAGTTTTGGCTCTTAGTCATGGTGCAGGCATATATTAGGCTGGTTAACAACTAGTGAATTTGGGCCGAGCAGAATGTTTGGCGGTTCTGGAGGAAGTTTAGTCTCCCTATTCCTTTATCCTACAAAATAACCAATGATGATACTAGATTCTACCAGCAATACTAAATTCTACCTGCATAACTAATCTGTTTAGAGAAAAAGTATTTGTATGTCAATATTGGAACCATATTTGGATTATCTTATGAATTCCCCATGTCAGACCCGTACATAGAGGAAGTTCCATTTTCTTATTTGAGTTTCAATGCAAATTCTCATTACTAAATCTGAATAAGTGAATATGATTATTGATGATAAGGAGATTACCAAATGCAGCTGAATAGGTTCAGGTTATAGGGTATCTGAACCCAATCCCCTACTGCTGATATTCCTACCAAAATAACACTTCCTTATCGCTCTTAATATCTGCACTCAACCCCCTCGTTCCTCCCAACCTCTGCGCAGCCACACACATAGCAAGCACTTGCAGAACCACAAAGAAATATGAGTGACCTAGTTGTTCTTTTCCGAGCTTGGTGCTTTTTCGCAGGTATCCCTTACACAATGTGAATATTTGAATCAAATGCAGGTTTTAATTGTAAGTGAACGTCTTCACGCTGTTACATCAAAGTTTGATCATCTAAGGGCGATCCGGTTCCAGGATGCAATTAACAGAACCATGCCGAGAAGGTCGCAACACAGAATGGTCAAATCAGTCCCTTCCGATGGTTCAAAGCCTGCCAATCTTTCTGAAATTCAAAGTGGAGAATTTCAGTCAGAATCACATAAAGTTCAGCACCAAGTCTTAGATGATGAAACACATGCTTTACAGGTGATTAAGTTCTGTCTAAGTGATGATCAATCATGGGGGGAAATCCATCTACATCCTGGGAGGATTAGGGGATAAATCTATGTGCGCTCCATACGCTTTCTTGGAACTCATTTCAATGCACTATGAAGTATAACATTGTGGAAGTGATATGCAGGTGGAATTGTCAAGCCTTCTGGATGCCGTTCAAGAGACAGAAACTAAGATGGTAGAAATGTCAGCATTAAACCATCTTTTGTCCACTCATGTTCTCCAGCAGGCTCAACAGATTGAATATTTATATGACCAGGTTAGCCATTTGTATTCATGATAGATCTCTATAGCTTTGTCAAATTAAAAAAAATTGTGTTTATATGTGTTTGGAAAATTATAAACCCTTCATTATGAATCAAACATGGTCCAGGTAATTTTCAAGCTTTTGATAGAGTTGTGTTCTGAAGTGTTGAATGCGACCACCAGGACGTTATCCGCTTTGTTGTTCTGATTTGGATAATTACAGGTCATCTAGTTTTGACCCCTATGGACATTCAGTTGGTGGGGTTATTGGTCAAATTTAGAACATGTGATATGCGACTGCTAGATAGTTGTAAATTCACTCTCTTTATTCTCCCTGTTTTATTACAACCTCATTATTTGTTGTGCTGTCAGGCAGTTGAGGCAACAAGAAATGTAGAATTTGGCAACAAGGAGCTTTCAAAAGCAATTGAACGCAATAGTAGCAGTCGGACCTTTCTTCTGTTGTTCTTCATTGTTCTTCCTCTTTCCCTCCTGTTTCTTGATTGGTATCAATAGTTGAGCGAGAGAGAGAGAGAGAGTGTGTAAATTTTTGGTTTAGTTTATTGACAATGGTACAGTGTGAACTGTGTAAAAATTTTCGTTTCATTTATTTGTAGTGGCATATCACGCTCACTTGAAGTTGTTGTGGTTGTAGAGGAGCTTTTGTTTGTTAAAACTTGTCCGCTATATGTGTATGGAGATGTGTTTAAGTGCGTCTTCATATTGTCAAATATATTTAGCCTGTTGCGATTGATGAAAAGGCTAACTAAACAAACAAACAAACGGCAGAATTCATTCTTGACGAATATTGTAAGTGTACACTTTCAATGGTTAATCTCCCATGGGGTACTTACCAATTTAGGTCATAGAACTGCTTAAGTGGTACTCTTTGTGATTTTTTGTTTAGAAACTGGAAGGAACCTTTGTGCAATTATTGCCCGGACTATTAGTGGACTTTTAATGCAATGAGAAGGCTTCCAATTGAAAGTGCCGCCAGAGAATTCAAAAGAGCAGATATGCTTCCCCTCTCATGTGATTATTTTCTCCTATAAATCCTATTATTCATATTCCTCAAGTCGAACTCTCAAGAAACCTGTGGTTCCTGACATGTTCGCATGCAGTTAGAATGCTTTTTCTGATCTCCTTAAGAAAGGTAAAAGTTGACTTTGCTATATAATTGCATAAAAGCTATCTTTTCTCACTTGGTTCTAATCTTTTGTTGGTAAAGGTTGACTTCTATTTATAATGTTATTGGTGATGTTATTTCGGTACTTTTGGAGCCTGGTGTTTCAGAATTGATGTTGTTCCTGATCTTTTCTATATGCTTTCTCTTCTTAGATTTCTTTGAAAATAGTCATCTAGGCCATTGATTGGCTTCCCTTCAATTGGTGATAAGTTCTGCTCACCCGGTCAGAGAGAGAGAGAGAGACTGTTTCCTACATATTCACTTTTGGTGCGGTGCTAGTGAAGGTCGATGGCTTGTCTCGAGATCCCATGCTTCCTGCTTATTGAATAATGCTTGGGAAAAGATATAATCCGATATAGTTGTAACCCAGCGCTAGCTATGTATATATCTTCCACCGACCAAAACATGGGGGTGAAAAGGTCCGCATGTTGCCCTTCTGTCCCTCCTTAAAGCAAAATACTCCCAAGTTGAAGGCCGAATTGTGCTGTCAATATGCCCTGAAGTTCCATATTCCAGCATTTCATCCTTCCATAACATGGCTCCCTGACCAGCAACCGGTTCATTCACATGAAGATATTCAAACTTTACCGCTTCTAATGAGTATAACAGGGACCTCAAAATAACCGCCCTATGCACTTCAGGTTATATGAAATTTCATATTTTACTTGTTGAGTGGAACGATAAATTTAACTTCTGTCTCGTTGACAAAATATATGGAATGTAAGTTTGATCATTTGGCTACTTCAGAGGACATAGAAATTAAAATTGGCACACATTGCATTCCCCAAAAGGAAAGTTTTAAATACCTAGGGTCAATTTTTCAAAGTGATGGAAGAATTGATGGAGATGTTACACATAGAATTAATGCTGGTTGGTTAAAATGGAGAGGAGCATCAGGCATTCTTTGTGATAAGAAGATACCATTAAAATTAAAAGGTAAATATTATAGAGCAGCAATTAGGCCTGTCATGTTTTATGGTTCTGAGTGTTGGGCAGTTAATCATCAACATGTACAAAAGATGTCTGTGACAGAAATGAAGATGTTGAGATGGATGAGTGGTCATACAAGAAAAGACCGTATACATAATGAGGTTATTAGAAACAAATTAGGAGTGGCACCAATAGAGGATAAAATGAGAGAACATCGTTTAAGATGGTTTGGACATATAGAAAGAAGATCAAAAGAAGAACCTATAAGAAGGTTAGAAAAACTAAATTTGGAAAGTATTAAAAGAGGTAGAGGACGACCACAAAAGTGTTGGAAAGAAACAATAAAGAATGATCTAGCTTATTGGGAGTTAACTGCTAACATGGCACACGATAGGGATCTGTGGAAACAAAGAATCCATGTAGCCGACCCCATCTAGTATGGGAAAAGGCTTAGTTGTTGTTGTTGTTGTTGTCTGTCTCGTTCCTGAGTTTGATCCCTGATATGCTTGAAGTTCTTAAAAACCCAGAATTTATTTGCTTGCATGCTGTGAACCAACTTTCCTCTCCTCGTGTGCCTTGCTCTAACATGCAATCAGGATACGTATTCACATAAAAGTTTTCTTCAAGCCTGGGGAAGGGATAATCCCTGCTATGTGAAATGAGGAGCCCTCAACATAGGTGTAAACAAAGATATCACTGGCCAGAATGTAGTCTGGTACCGCAAGGTTGTTTTGGTACTGTTGGTGATGCAAACCAAATAATTGTTTTGGTACTGTTGGTGATGCAAACCAAACAGCTGTTAGGCATTATGGTTGCAATGGTTTTTAGTCTTTTAGAAATTCTCTACTATTGTCGGAACTAATAGGGATAATAAACCTTGTAATCATCACTAAACCCAAGTTAACCGAGTTTAGATGAGATAAGAGGAAAAAAGATCTTTCTAAACAGCAAAATGTCTCCACCAAAAAACTTTGCAGTTCGTTTCATTCTAATGGCTTATATAGAGATTATGGAACAATAATGACAGTTACTAAAACAAGTTGGAAATAACGCCTAAAAACTAACACTACATGGTTATCCTGCAAACTAAGGAAAATGAGCCTAATTTAATGGTCAATCGGCTCATTAATGAGCATAATAATCAGCTGGTACTGGTTTGGATGACCATTTATAAAATCTTCCTAGTTTGAATATGCTACTGCTTGACTTGCCCTGGACTTGGATTGTATTACTGGTCTTGGGATTCCACTTGGATAGTTAATGTTCTAAGCAATATCATTGTATTCTATAATATCCTCAACATTACAATAATTTCTAGATATGTTCTTGAGATGTGAGCTAGTTAAAGTTTGATGCGGGAGTATTTTTTCCAGTTTTTGAGTTTTGATGTCCGCATCATATCCTCCAAGTGGAAGAAAAGATTTGTCCTCGAATCTAATTGTCTTCAGTAGTTGCATACAAGGGTTGTAACATTTAAGCAGCTTGTGATGGTGTTGGGAGCTAGTTTTTAAACTAGTCCAACCAACACCTAAATAATTGCTTAGCTTCCAAAATCTCATAGTTTCATGTTGATGTAGGTTCCAAACAATTTCCTATAGCTGTGATTGATGGTGAACTTAGTTGTATTGGATGCAAGAAGACCGGCTTATTGATCTTCATTTTTTCATGGTAGAAATAAGCTATGTGATATCAGAGTATGACTTCATACAATTTTTCTTCGATACTGGCAGTCAGGATTTCAGAGTATAACAGAAATATTTTGTTTGACAGGATTTCTTTGTCTTGAAATTGCTCTATTGATCATCAACTTGATGTTCCTTACTTGTTTTCCAAATAGGTAAAGGGATAAGTGAAGGTTGCAACTGTTCTTCAAACATCATTGTTATCATAATAAGTTTAATAAATCGAGGACCATCTATGGTGCTATCCCAAGTAGAAATCAAGTCGTGTGTGTGTGAGTCTTCTTCGTTGGAAACATAGTGTTGTTTTCACGGTCGGCTTGATGTCCACCGTTGTAGAATCTTTGGTAACCAGTTTGGTTACCTTATTGATATAACCGCAACAATAAGTGTGTCTAAAACTTGTTCTGAGTTTGCATAAAGGTTTTCAACAAAGCTTGAAACCTTCATAGATTCATTAGAGTGTTCACTAGTATCCTTGAGCATATTTATAGGTTCTTTAGTGCTTTCTTTATAGACATATAAACAATCGATGAGTTGGTGTCCATATCCAAAATAAATGTAACATGTGGTGGATTAACTGTAGGTGTACATCTGCATGGATTCTTCAACATGCTTTCTTTCGATGGGACAATGACTAGATGTTACACAATGCTTGTTTTGTTGTCTTCTAGCGATCGTGCCAAGAAATTGAGATATATGTTGTAATTATTTTTGCATCTGTTCTTGTCGTTCGTTAATTCTATTCCAAATGGTGTCTTAAAGGGACAACCCTTTACCTTCCAATGGACTAGGAGTATCCATAGAAACCCAATGCATTAGAGGTAGATATGATTGGAATGGTACCAAAGGTTTAAGTGGTGATGATGGGTAGGAATAGTATGGCAAGAGATTTGAGTAAAGCAAAATGATAACAATGGATGGAGGAAAGGGTTGATGAAAGTAACGACACAAAACAATTTGACTGTTTGAGAAAGAAACTAGGTTTTAAGGAGAGGATGAGAATAAGATGACATAATGAAAAATATTGAACTTACCTTATGAAGAGATCACTTTTGCAATGTAAAGGATCTCAATAAAAGCACCAATTAAATAAACAAAGCTGTTGTTAGGCATTCTGGTTGCAACAGTTTCTAGCCTTCAAAGAATTCTTCGTCATAGACATGACTTATAAGGACAATGAACCTGATAATCGCCACTAAACCCAAGCTAGCCGAGTTTAGATGAAATAAGGAGAAGAGAGATACTTCCAAACAACAAAATGCCTCCACAAAAAAACTCTAGAATTTATTTCATTCCAATGGCTTAAATAGAGAATACAAAGTAGTAATGATATGCATTTAAACAAGTTGGAAATATCACCTAAGAACTAACACTACATGGTTATCTTGCAAACTAAGGAAAATGAACCTGATTTAGTGGTCAACCGACTCATTAATGAGCATAGTAATGAGTTGGTACTGGTTTGGATAACCATTTATGAAATCTTCTTAGGTTGGGTTTGCCACTGCTTGACTTACCCTGGACGATCGTATTAGGGGTTCCACTTGCATGGTTTTCTAAGCAATATCATTGTATTCTATAATATCCTAAACATTATTCTTAGATATGTTTTGAGATGTGAGCCGGTTCAAGCTTGATTTAGGAGCATTTTATTTTTTTAAGCTTTGATGTCCTATCAGTTGGTAGGCTTTAATTCTTCTGTTGCTAGCTTTGAATGCCGGTATGCGATGGGATGTTGGCTTAGGAGTGTGGCCATACTCTTGCTTGCCATAAATTCCACCTGCAACAATGTACAATGGTTGTTGAGGAAGGATAGCCCAAGGGTTTAGGGAAATGCAGTTTCCCTCGGCGCCATGGGGCACCCTCCTTGAATTCTTCGTTCCTTGCCGTTGATCTCTTTCCAATGTTTAACACTGTACTCTCATTTCTTCCAGTTCCCTTGCTTCCTCTTTTCTGATGTTGTGACTGCAGCTAGTGAAGGCTAGCACGTATTTTCCATATCTTGCAGAGATGCGCAAGGCCTTTAAGGAGTGGACTCTAGCACATATGGCTCACTTAACATACAGAGCCTAGCCATTGCTTTGTATCAAGGGAATTTTTTTTCCAAAAGTCTAGAGGTTTTCATTGCAGGAGAACTTCCCAAAAACTGATATCTGAGACCATGCATGCAGTTGAGGTACCTTAGATGGAGAGCAATATAAAGGCTGCCATCGCTTTTTATTCTGGCTATTAGTTTCTTCCAACTCTTTCATACTGGGCTTGTAATGAAATGCTTTATAATATGCTCTGCATCTTGACTTCTGGTTTGAACATGGTCATTGTTCGCTAACCGAGAGTCTGTGTGTACTGTATTCAGTAATGCTGCCGTTTCACCTTTGTAATAGCTTGCCTGCTACCAAAAGTAAAAGGTCACGAGTACGACGTAGTCATGGTTCTAGGCAGTATTTGAGAAGTATTGCAAAAGCGTTTAATGCATGTATTACAAAGCGTGCACCGGTACTTTCAACTCAAATCTCTACCAATTGGCCTTATTTATGCAACAAAAGACATTATGCATTTACCACCACTCCCCCCTCTTTCTCTCTCTCTCTCTCTCTCTCTCTCTCTCTATATATATATATATATATATATATATATATATATATATATATATATATATATATATATATATATATATATATGTATAGGTGGTGTCTTTCCAGAGCTCTGTTTGGTGAAGGGGCATGCGTTTTCCCATCGCTCTCTAATCACTGGAAATTTGAATTCTTTGATAATTTTGACATTTATTTGATTGGTCGCACTCCATCTTTCTGTTTGGTGAAGGGGCGTGCGGGCGTTTTCCCATCTCTCTCTAATCACTGGAAATTTGCAAATTCCTAGCAAGAGATTCCTGCAATGCCAGGACGTCATATTCAAGCTTTGGACCCAATTCCAAATGCATATCCATAAAGGTAACTGAGTTAACTGACTACTATTTATTAGTCACTTGATCTCAATACGAGTTATGGTTCTGATGCAACAATGTCGCTTCCTTAGAAATTGTTGTGGTTGCTTGCTTGTATCTCTAAATGCTTCTTCAACAATGGTTTCTAAACAGGCAACCCGTGCATCAAAGCAAACTCAAGGTCAAAGTCTGCCTCTTTTTTGCTAACTCATACTTTTCTGCTGAGGTAGGCAGATCCACAGTGAGATGCAGGCGCCGGTATATCTTAAAATGCACTGGAAGTACAAGGGAACAATAATCACAAACCGAGTTACTTTCTACATGCTTATATATAAATCTGTTCCAGTGAGACCCCACTGTCTTCATAAATCTATCAACATCATCAAGCCGAACAACTTGACAATGACAAACCAAGTTATTTTGAATGCGCAAGCAGCAAACTGGTATGTCTTAGATTGCACTGTAAGTACATTGAAATGACGTAGAAACTGTAAACAACGAAAACTTTCGTGTGGTGACCACTCAGAAAGATCATGAAAAGCTCAGCCAGTTTAGGCATGGACAAAATCCCCAACAGAATCTCGCTGGATAATCCTTGACGTAGACCTCATTTGTGAGCCCAATGATATAGAAGGTGAAGGATCGACCCCGATGTGACATCACAACACGAGTGACAGGGACGACACTGATAATGTGTCTTTCACCTATAACTCTTGCAGTTGGTGGAATTGGAGACCTATCTGCTATCACCTCTGACGAGAAATTATTAAGAAGAAAAGAGTCTGCAAAGAAAGCAGGGGTGCATTGGTATGCTTGTGTGTTGCACAACTGAACACCTCTGGCTCTATGAAACACCTCATCTGGCACTGAAGCTGCAGCACGGCTAGTACTAACTTTTCTGGTAACGAAAGTTCTCCTACACAAAGGATCATTCTGTCACATAAACTTGTCGTGCTAATTTGGATACAGAACATCTTTGTCTAATCTTTGCTGGTTTGCATGGTTTTCCTAATCATTGATCTCTGAACTCATGAACAGATATAGTAGTTAATATAGTTCATAGAAGTATGAGATGTATGCTTGCCAAGCAAGTAGCAATGGCAAGTTTAGAATGTACCCGACCATGCACAGCTCTCAAAGTCAAAACTCACACCAAGCAGATGTACCAAAAACATCAAGGGTCTAGGTGGAACTTTTCTGATATGCAATCTTGGTGGAGCAGCTCCGCTATCCTATGCTCAACCTGGACGCTGAAATCCTAACCTAGAGGTTTAGTCAATAGTCACGACCTAAGCCCTTTGGATGAAACAATGTGTAGAGCAAGCTGAATGCACTGAAAGAATTTTGTGATTGTGTTGGGCGATATGGAAAACAAACTGAGTACTTCAAGAAAATGGAGCCTCCCTACTTGGTTTTTAAGTGACAGCAAATATAATGGAACTTTAAAAGGAAAACCGGCACAGGCTAATGACACCAAATGAAGATCACTACCGTGTTATCTTTCGATACTGACAAATTACTACATATGGCATTCATAAGCTGACTACTGATTCCGATTATGAAGCAGAAGATGAACATGCTCACCATCTAATCAGTGCAATGCTGCATGTAACAAGGGAACCTTCTCCACTGCACGTTTGACACTTGATCAGCCCACGAGATCCACATGAAGCACATGGAAGCTTACCTTTCCCTGTGCAATTCACACATCTGTGGTAATGTATAAGAGAATAAAAATGAGATCACTGAGTATCAATGCCCATATAATTACAAATGTATGCCATGAGCAAAGAAACATACAGCGTGTCAGACCCATCACTATGAGCAATCAAACCCCTTCCATGACAAACTGAACACGATATCATCTGGTTTTCCTTGTAAAACCCAGGATCATGACCTACATTGCATGCGGGACAAGCAATCTCTCCACGGCCGGAACATCCTGAAATAGACCAGCATCTTGTTTCATAAGAATTCATGGTTTTGTAAGTTAACTCAATAAGGAGAATGATCAAAACTAGTTTAAGTTTCAGATAAAGATGAAAAAGAGAACATATCCTTTGATGGATGAGAAGAAAAAGCATCAAAATCGTTGAATAAATTGGTAGGCAAAAGTACATGTTAATTTACCATAAGAAAATATGCCAAGTAATATATCTACTGCCTGATGGAATGAGACTTGACTTCACAAAAATCAGCACTAAGATGCCCTCTATAAGCACTGTAGGAAGAAAGGGATATGGGTGCAGAGATCACAATTCGAGCCTTTGTAAAACCTTACCTGAGCATTTTTCTACAGCTTCAGAATGTGGAAATTTAACCTTGGTCTGAACATGCGGCACAAACAGGGGTGGAAACTGTGACTTGAGATCAAGTTCCCACAGTCCTGGTTCAGGCCCATTTTCCTTTCCATCCATTTTTCCACCAGCATATGGTGCACTCTGTCGGATGGTTTCTCGCTCTTCTATAAATGTTTCTAAAGTTCCAACATATACATTGCAGTCTTCCACCTTCAGGATCTTCCATTTTTGAGCAGGACGACTTCCCCAACAACATCTATGGCCAACGTGATCAATCAACAACTCCCTGATCTCTGCTTCGTCCAGGATTTGCCTTTGCCATATGATATGAAAAGATCAATAAGAAGATGCCGTTACCTCAAAACAGCAGTATGGCAGATATCTTTCAAACAAACAAAACTATCTGCTCAAAGACATATAGCAAGAAACTTTATAGAATAAAGTAATATATAGAAATTTATTCTCAAAATGTGTATTTATCTTCACAAAGGCAAACCAATACTGGGAAATTTGTAAAACTGCTCGCTTGTGTCATATTGATTGCATGAGAGACATTCAGGTCGGAGGTTTCTGCCTTGATAAAAAAAAGGGAAGTTGGGTAGAAAACTCCCTCCTTGGGTTGCCTTTGAGCCAAAGCAGCAACTTTTGTCAACAATAAGAACCAGAAATAATGTGCCACCTGGAAATACTTTCAAGGCTACATGATAGCGTGCAACAGCCATTACTACGAGATGATGGAAGTTTACAATGGTAAACCAGTTCCATCCTCCAAAGACCCCTTTCTGCCAGGTCAACAACACTCAAGCTAGCTCGCATAAATTTGAATCCTCGGTGGCTACATAAGCAAACTGCTTCATGTAGGATAAAATCAGAATGCTGCTTCTGTACACCAACTTAGTTGATACGTACAACCTGTACCTGACATGCTGTTAAATTGCATACCCCTATTGATCCTTCGTTCATTTCTTTGGTAAACCACAGAAGATGGTTAAGTTGATGGATTGCAACTTGTATAACTAGGGGGATTCATAATTTAATTTAAACGTTAATAGGACGACTTGTACGCCATTGAAAGGTAACCCACATGATGAGAACATCGAGAGAGAATCAAAACCATCAAGTTGACTCCAAGAGCAATGAATTTAGTAGACGAATAAGCTGAATTGATCTAAGAATACCAGTTTGTCAACTACTAACCTTCCAATTACTGGTGGAGCACCACCAACAGCTTCCCCTCCTATCTCACCGACGCCAACTACAGGTTGCTCTACATAACACAATTCAAGAAGAATGGTCATCTCGAACCGCCGCACTTAACACAAAATTTGAATCTACCAAAAATGAAACCACAATAATAAATTGCAAAAACATCAATCAGTGCATCTGACATCTTTATCAAAGGTCAGAATATTTACAATTTCAACAGAAAACGGAGGAAACCTGAGATCCAATACAACTACAAAGGGAATGCCAGAATCGTACCTCTGACGTCAGGATAAGGGAGCAAAGGGGGGTTGATTGGTGTATCCGGCTCGGTACGGGCAGCAGACCGAATCTCTTCGACGCTAACATCTGTGCCCGCAAGATTAGCCGTTTTGAGGGACGGACTGACCCTCCCTATTGATTGGTACACTCCCCAACTCTTCTGCTGCTTCTTCTCACTCGATTCTCCTACACAAAAAAAAACTTTTACGCGCAGAAGAAATCGATAAAGGGGATGTGGAAAAGAAGGGAACGAGGGAAAAGGTACCTGAGAGAAGAGGCTCTTCCATTGTTTTGAGAGGGAGAGAGATCAACTCTTAGTCGAAGCGTTGCGGAGAAGGAAATGAATTCAAGAAGAAAGATCGGGCTTCGTGTGAAAATCGGTTCTCTTCGACTCCCAATACTTGCAGTTGGGAACGACAGGTATGAGAATCTGTGCCGACGCCAACTTGTTGACCTAACTGCCCTTTTTAATCGCCTCCTTACTTGGTGGATAGATTTTCTTTTCATGCCAAGAAAATAGTAAAGGTTCTCGCAGCACCTCTGACTTATCACAAACAAACAATTAAAATCTAAATATCAATACATTGTCGTTCATTGTTCATGTAGTATGGAAATACAATCTTTCGAATGGAAATACTTGGACAAAATCTAACCGATGTAGCATGTAGAAAGTCAGCTCATCTGGCTGACTCTCAGGTGGTGTGTTCGATTCCTGGGGCATGCATCCACGCGTGTTGTAGGGGATGTAAAGTTTTTTTACCCCCTCAACAAACACAACCGCATACGGAGGGTATTGATTGATATTTTGGTAATTTTCTTGTCTGGTCTCATCACCTTAATTATCTGTAGGGTCGGCTACCCTGGCGACATAACTTCGTTTCCTTCTTATCTACGTTTGGTTTGTCAATGAGTCCCATTTTTCTTTGAAACCCGTCCGTCAGTTTTGGGTATAGATCCAATTCAAGAACTTGAACTCACAGTTTCTCCTTGCACTTACGAGAAAAGAAAATCTATATCTTATCACAATATTTCCTTGTTAGATTCAGCATGAACTTATGTCATGAAAATTTTCAGCATGTTACATATTTTTAGTATAGCATGTGATTTACAGAGCTCCTAAATGAATATCCCAAGTCCTCAAATCCATTGATGTCCATATAAGTTGTGGTAAGGATAAATCGCCATTAGATCATAAAGGTAGTTTGTCCTTGATCAATGACCAACTCGTTTGTAAGGATCTAAATTCTCCATGACGGGCCGGTAAACAGACTCAAAAATAGGCAAGTACGATTACCTTAAGGAGACTGTTTATCTAAAATACTTTAAAATATCATTTAACAAGCTTTCACTAGCCAAACCAAGATGAACATACCATGGTCATGTTCAGCTTGTATGATTTGATGATCATAATATGAATTGAGCAAGAAGAGATTAATGGAGCCGAGCCGAATGGATTGGATCGGTTCGTTTGGCAGCCCCCACTTAGTCGGACTGGAATCAGATCCACCAACATGGATGGATGGACATGACAGATAATTTCTTTAAAGAGTAAGGTCAAAACCAAATCTCACCGGGGCTTAGGGTTTTTCTTCTTGGTTTTCGGTGGCCATTAGTTCGTTCCTCTGCGGTTCTTCCCGGCGTATCGATTGGATTGTTCCCGTGAAGATGGTGAAGGGTCGCCAAGGAGAACGAGTCAGGTATGACACCCTTTCTCTCCTTCATCTTCTCCTATTCGTCTCTTTCTTCCATGGTTTTTGTTCCGAGTTCTGTTACGTCGTGGATGGTTGTTTCGCCTCGATTTGATCTTTCCCAAACTTTCTGCAGATTGTACGTGAAGGGAACTGTCCTAGGGTACAAAAGGTATGATTTTATCTAGAATCTGCCGAAATTTCGCATTGTTTTAGAGTTTGATCTTCAACATGGAAATTTATTTCCCTTTATTTTGATGGCTTCTTCTTTGGCCCTTTTCGTTAGATCGAAGTCCAATCAGTATGAGAATACCTCGTTGATTCAAATCGAGGGGGTTAACACGAAGGAAGAAGTCGCTTGGTACTGCGGGAAGAGGCTGGCTTACATTTACAAGGCGAAGGTGAAGAAGAATGGATCGCAATACCGTTGCGTATGGGGTAAGGTCACACGCCCACACGGCAACAGCGGGATCGTTCGCGCCAAGTTCAAGTCGAATTTGCCGCCCCGATCTATGGTGCGCATTTATCCCTTCTAGTTTTTCGTTCTCGATTTATCCTGTTCTTGGAATTTCATTTGGTTCTTGCTGTTGTTTGCAGGGAAATAGGGTTCGGGTTTTCATGTACCCGAGTAACATTTGAGGTATACGGATTGTTTGTCGACTCCTTCGTCTATTTGGATTTCTCTGTCAATTCGGAAATGTGTTCTTAAATCGTTCTCTGGTGTTCAGCTTCTACAGTTGGTTAATTTTGAGAATTATTTGCATTAGCGATGTGTCTGATGCGTTTCTTTTTCTTCTTTGTTTCCTTTTTCAGGTGCAGTAACTGGCCTTGTCCGCCATAGTAGGAGCTTGTTCCTGTTTCAATGCATAGTTTTTTGCTTCATTCTGTAGGTCTGAGATTTTCTTATCAATATTCGGATCCCGTGTGCAAGTTTAACGAATCGAAGCTGAAGTTCCCTTATGTAGGGATTAGTAATTGAACATCAAATTCGCTTAATTTTTAAGGATATCCTCTATTTCATCTGTTTCTCTCTATGTTTTCATCACATGGGTTCTATGGGTCTGTTGCATAAATTTTTTCTTTCAGGTTTTTCTTTTATATGTTTGTGGGAGATTGCGTTAACTCTATCATAATGCGCTATAATAAGTAATCCATTCTCAAAAAATACACGTAGTTATTTGCCTGAGCACATCAAATTGAGGCTTGACGCACTGCTTAAGCCCTGCGCTGGCTTGCAGAGGGTACTTTCCCACTCTTAGTAGTAACTGTGTTGAGAGTTGTTCAGTTGGTTCTGCTTATTTGAAGAATCTTAGCTGGGATTACTACTTCTTTATACTTGTATTTTATCGGTAACAATTACAATCATTCATGTAATGCTAATGATTTTGAAGAGTAGTGGTGATGTTGCTCATTTTTTCGCGCAAAGTAATGAACAACCCGTCTTTTGTGTCAAACTAGCATCAAGCTGATAGTGTTACGTTGGTTATCTGTGTCAAACTAGCAATGTTACCACTATAAGCTGCGTTAATTATGTGGCCTGTTCTCGATTGCATGTCTCATGCAAGAAGTTAAAGTGCTAAAGAGATGAGTGTGGTTATGTGGTGGCTGCTCGTGGTGCCAGTGTTTGTTGGTCTCTTGCGTTCTCATGAATTTCCTCTGAATGCCACTGTAAGCTGCTAGCTGCATGTGGGGATGCGACGCGGATTATCACTGTATTGATGATATGGAATTGTTTTTTTGGTTTATTGTAGTTTGTTCGTCCATATGCTCAGCATGTGGGCATCAACAGCAATAATGGGAGTACTACACCAACCACTGCTAGTCTGTAGTAAAGTGCGAGTAGGCAAATGGACGGCAGAAATCTCTCCTTAATGGCAAGGAAAATGTTCTACTTACCATTCATATTCATTCGAATCCGAGAAACTGGATTATCATAAGCTTACTGATTTTTTATCTGTAAGTTAAGCACATATGCTTACCCATATGGTTAAGACTGGTCATGGACCAAAATCCACTTACTGGATTGATTGGCATCTTGGATTAACCTTCAATTGGAATTTGGCAGAGGAACATTCAGAAGTGAACGCAGGGTTGGATCAACATGATTGTCGAAGAAGAAAGGAGGATGTGACCATGATTCTCATGGAAAACTCTTCACAAATGCACTTAAACGTGCATCACATATCGAGTGGATTTGTAGTTGGGATGTCATCTATATGTAAATAATGCAATTAGGTTGGACGGTTGCAGATTCACTTTCGAATGCAGCATTGGATTTGGGTTCTAAATCTGAATCCGGTATAATGGATGTGCATAAATGGGTTTCAGTTATCAAGTGTCCAAGCCCAAATATGAAAACATTGACATGACTGATACCATGTATAGAATCTTTCTGAAGCTGATATTATGAAGATGAATTTCTTGCTTCTTGTCAATTAAAACTAAATTCGTCTCTGAAAAGGATTAGCGAGTCCCAACCAAGGTGATCTAACATGTATGCCGTGTAGGTACTTATCGATGGGTCGATTCGGGTGGGATCTCAGTAAAGGCTGACTCCTGTTTAATTGAACCGTAGAGATGTTCAGATTTAGGTGACAAACTTTAACACAACCCGACTTGGATAACTAATTGGGTTGTATTTTCATATGACTAAGTTGAGTTTGGGTGCAGTTACTGAGTACTGAATCCGAATCCGTTTTATCTGAAACATATATCAGTGACGTGGCTAATACCACTTATGCAGGTTTTGAGGCTCACAAGATGATCAATGTCTACCTTCAAATGGTCAATTTAAGTTGAATTTGACCCTCAAAAAGGCCTAGTGTCCAAATAAATTCCAGGTGAACCAAACTTGCTGTAGTTCTAGCTCGTGTTCGGGTCCGGCATGCGTCGATCCATGCGCGTTGGGGTTGGTGACGAAGCAGAGCTGCGAGACAAGGTGACGACTTCATTCCTCGTTTTTCTTTCGGTTGAGAAGAACGACTCGACCCTGCTTGTGACTTCATGCAATGCACGATCTTCCATTTACTATGAGATTTTCTTTTCTTTTTAATCAGGAAATGAAAAGGAAAAAACAATTGCTGAAAAAAGTTGGCAAAGAAGGGCAATCAGTGGGCGTGAAAACTACGATGTTTTTTTTCTCTTTTTAGGCTGGGGTCTTTATTCCCCGAAGTACGATCCAAAGAGGGAATCCCGTTTCCACGGCACCATCAAAAGAATTTCACTCAAAATCTCATCGGAACAACATCGAATTTGAGGGGTCGTCATGGCTTCCTGCTCTGGCCGACTGTTTAACAGAGAAAGGAGTCTTCATGAGATTCTTGGTGGTGGAACTTGTAGGTTAATCTATGACTTGATTTTTTCTTCAATTCAAAATTGATCTTTGCCTCTCGTTTTGATGATTTCTGTATGTGGAATGTGCTTACTTTTGTGTATCTGTTGGTGGTATTAACGAACAGTTGCAGATGTTATACTATGGAGGAAGAAGAATGTAACGGTTTGGATTTTGACGGTGACTGCTGCAACATATATTGTGTTTGAGATATCTGGGTACACTCTGTTGTCCTTGATCGCCAACGTTTTGCTTCTCCTGCTTACCATACTTTTCTTATGGGCAAAAGCGGCGGCAATTCTTAACAGGTGAGCTTGTTTTTGTTTTGATGATTTGTCTGTTGCTAATCGATTTGGAGGAATCTTTCCTGAGTAGCCCATATCTTTCGTTGGTCTTTTGTTAGTCAAGGTGCTTTTGGCTTCAAGCTTTATGTTGATTAAATTGACATAAAGATTGGTAGTAAAAGGTTGTCCAACTTCGTGGGGGCATTGATGAATTGGACTCAAATTGCCATGTTTTGTTGTTCCAGTGGCCAGCCTCTTGAAGGCGTTCTTTTAGAGTTTGTGGGTTAGGTTCTTGCCATATTGATTGGTGTATGAACTATGAAGGCGAATAAGTAGCATTACGCTCTTCTTAGGTTCTTGTCACATTGATTGGTGTATGAAGGCGAATAAGTGGGGCATTATGCTCTTCGTTTTCCATTTTGGATTGGGTGTAGTGATTTGTTATGCTCTAATGGCTTCTACAATGTGATCTGATCTTCAGAAGTTTCTTCATTGCCATGGCACGCTTTGCAGTATTATAATCTTTTGAAGGCAATCTATTATGGTGTGTATTTGAAATTGAGTGCGGTTTCCATCTGAACGACTTGGTGAGGTTGATCGTTGATTTTTACTGCATTTCGTTGTTCTGATGCGGCATAGTTCGTGGCTTGGGGCTCTGATTAGCAAACAACTTGTACTAATATTGAACAAGTTGATGGAATTCAGTTTTATTTTCTTATGAGAGTTTATGATGGTTTTGTCTTCACGATGGTACTCGTGCTTTCTGAATGGCATCGTAATGGTTTGCTAAGTACTAACATTTGGAAGGCTGGACTACTTGAAGCAAATGAGAGTTTAACGCAATAGTGTAGCTGATGTTAAGCAGCATGCTATGAATCCTGTTTGGTACTTGTTTTCCTAATACCTATATGGCCCACTATTAGGTTACTTCTTTGGGGACGGAAGCTTGTCTAGGTGGCAGCTCCTTGTAATATTCATTTTGCCCCTTAAAGGCTTACCTAGGTCAAAATATAAGTAAGCAAATAAACAGATGCTGGCAAGGAAGAATGAACAATAAAAAATAGCTACGGTTATTCAGAAAGTATTTCTTTAGGAAAACGATGCATTTTCTTGTGAAATTTATGAAAAGGACACATACGTTGTGTGGATATCGCATTCCTTCTCATACAACTTAATTTGCTGACATTAGAATCCCAGTGGTAAGTGAATTACAGACGGCCCAACTGCGCCTAGAGTTATCTACCTCCTATTTATGTTATAACTGCATTCTTGATGCTCATATCTTCACCTCCAACTTGTAGATGGGAAAACAAACTCTTTAGTTATTACAGAGTTTTGGAGTAGGAGGATGTATCATGTATGATGATGCTCCAAATCCGGGTGCCTGTTTGGTAAGTCGAGCCTTTCGTTTAATCCAGGTCTGGGATGCTGCTTACTTCTGTTAAGTTACAGCAGACATGCCCGACTACAACAACAGCATCTAGCATCTTGGTCAATGCATTCCTTGCAGATACTTAGTTTTAGACACTTGTAGTACCTTCTTAGTGGCATCGTAGTAAGAGACATGTCACAGAAGCTCCCGTTTTGACTGGCTTGCTGGCATAGTTTACACATTGTCGTTTTCTTGTTCCTTCTCCATCTCGGTTTCCTCAATTTTGCTAATGCTTGCCTAAAGGTAGTCCCTTTGAGAAGCGAAGTTTTGAAGGTAGAAAAGGTCTGCAGCTGTGAGTTATGTGTTTAACTGGACTCATCATGTTCGGTTCAGTTTGTGCGCATCTTTACTGACATTTGTAATTCTGTGGTTATTCCCTGTGCTTTGGATTGATTGGTGTGCCTCACTGTTGATGTGTTCTCTTTGACTGTTCTATCATGTCTAAATGCTATTTTCAGAATGATTCTTGCAACAACTACTTATGGAGTGGTAGGATATTTTATTGAAGACGGTTCATAAATACATGATCGATTAACGAATGCATGATCAATAAGAAGCATTTTGCCTAATCATGTGACAAGGATAACAGAATTACATGATCCTCTCACATATTTTTGCTCCCTTTTTGTTCTTACTGATTTGATGCTTGATTTTCACGTATCTGTTGCACTTCTCTCTTACACATGTTCATGGTGATAATGTCTAGCTTGTTCTCTTCATACATATGCTTCTCTGATCATACCCTGCAGTGTAAGTTTCTTCTAATAAGTGATTTTTTTATTAGTGCTCTTACTTCTGTTGTTATTGAATTACAGACCACCTCCACCTTTACCGGACCTGCATATAACAGAAGAAATGGCAGAAAAAGCTGCAGGTTTTTTGCGTGCTCGTCTGAACCTTTTAGTCTCTGTTTTTGAGAATATCACCCTAGGGAGGAAATCGACACTCTTTTTTAGGGTTGCTGCATATTTATGGATCATCTCAATAATTGGTGGCATCACTGACCTCCTCACATTGGCCTACTGTAGTAAGTCTCCTGTCTTTGGCTTCAAGAAACGTTCACGTTTTCTTCAATAGATGCTCGCTTCAAACGCGGCCCTGTTTCTCTTTACTTTTGCCATGTTGATCTTTAGACTCGTAGGTGTCCATGGAGATAAATACTGTACGATCTAATTTGGCCTGCAATATACCATGAGTTCTGATTGCTATGTGAAATGAATGATCGGTTTCACTTTCCCTGATTTTATTATGATAAATTTAGAAACATTTTCATCACAAATCTTCCAACTTATTGCATTTCTCCCCGAAATGAAAGGTACCAAGTCTCACTATCTAATTTCCATTTCTTTTGTGGCAGGCCTCGTTATTGTTCTCACGATTCCTGCATTGTATGAAAAGTATGAACATGATTTGGACATATGTGCAGATAATGTATACATGATGGTGCAAAGGACATATGCAAGACTAGATGCATTGTACTTGACCAAAATCAGAAGATGGATCATGGAGAAAAGAAAGCTAAGCTAACAGAGTCATATTTCAGTCTTTGTTTGGGTTCTTTTCCAATCACCCACTTTGAAGCTTGACGTTTTTTAATCAGAAATTGGTCAAGCTTGGAGGTGAACTGCCCGTCTATGTCTGTTGGTGTGAAGTTTGATGATTGAAATGTGTTTGGTGCTACGAGGTCTGCAGTCTTTTGAGATATTTCTTTTTTGTTTTCTCCTTCGTATGCCTTTTGCATCAAACTAGTTGTAAATGAAGATGTTGAATGCTTTTCAGAGTGATGAGAATGCCCAGTTGAAATCAGTAGCATTACAGGCTTGTGTTGCTTCATTGAGAACAGCAGAGCTTGAGTGATTCTTTCACACAATCAAATAGGCCAAGTTTGTAGGATGTTTACCGCCACTGAGAATTTGTATGCACGTTCATCATTACTCTCCCTTGCGTAGAATTTCTGCGATAATCTAAAATTTTCTATTTCATGATAAACCTTCTGTTAAGGAAAAAGAAGGATGCTTTAACCGGTGAGTTCTCTAAATCTTCGGTGTATTTGTGATATTACTGTTGCCTTCTCAGTGCCACTTACCAGCAATCACGACACGAGCATTGACCATGTTGAAAATGATTGAATCGGCATACATCACGTAAAATGATCTCTCGATTCACAACCTTAGGATCAAGTCTCATAGAAGTATGACAGTCAACACAAACATGGAGGTTCTTCATGATCCTGATTGCCTTATTAACTGAAGTACTGATCAATCCAAAAGTCATGGCTAGCTTCTCATTATGATAGGAATGTTGCCGTCTCTCTTACTTCCTTAAGCAGCGTGCGAGAATCCGTCGTCTGCTACAAAAATGTGAACAGCATATCTACTTCGATCCAACTACAACCTGGATCTTTTTTGACTCCCAAACCTTTCTTTTTAGTTCTTAGCTTTGCGACTTCATCCCGCTCATGGCACTCAGCATGCAAGATTACAGAGAAGCATCGTTCTGTGGGTTTAGCTCCAAAACCTTGAATGCTGTAAGTTTTCCCAATTCTATGACGTACCCACTCAACAAGCGGCAAGAAGTGCTTCCCACGTGGGATCATCAGGCTCAAGTGACATCCTATCAATGACATCTTTTGCTTCATGGACATGCCCAGCACGAGCAAGAAGATCGATAAAAGCTGCAAAGTGTGTTCCATCTGGAATCACTGCATGAACTTTTTCCATTGAATCAAAGTACCGCAGCCCTTCGTCAACAAGCCCTGCATGGCTGCACGAAGTCAAGAAACCAAGAATGAGTAATTGCATCCGGTTTCATCCCTGAGTGAGACATCTTAAATAGACAAAGAGCCTCCTTTCAGTACCCATTTTGTACATAACCTATGATTATTGAACCCCATGAAACAGTATTTCGCTTTGACCTATTATCAAAAGCCAGCAGCGCTTCCTTAACGCACCCACACTTAGCATAAGCATCAATTAGAGCAGTCTCCACAAACACATGGGTACCAAATGGTACTGTAGATATAAATCCATGTATTTGCTTTCCCGTAACCAAAATCGCTGAACTAGCACAAGTGCTCACAATAACCGAGAGTGACATGGTCTGGCCTATCGCCGGAATTCAGCATTCCGTCAAATCTCTTGAAACTCTCTTCAACAAAACCAATACGGGGGAACCCGGCAAGCATTGCGTTCCAGGAGAGAGCATTCTTCTCTGGCATCAGATCAAAAACTCTTTTGGAAATTTCAACTTCCCGTACTTTCAGTACATATCCACCACTGAGCTCCAAAGGAACTCATGCTCCTCCATACTGAACCTGTACGTCTGACAATGCAGCTTTCCACCTTGCTCCAACCTCCACAAGCTCGCACAAACCTGAAGAGCACTAGAAGCTGCGAATTCAGCGAGTATACCACCCCAAGAAACCATTTCACTGTACCCATGCCATTTGTTGACTGAGCATAACAAGAAATCATGGTATTCCATGTGCAAGTGTCCCGGTGAGGAACTTCGTCGAACAAATGATGGGTATCATCCATTCTACCCAATTTGCAAACGGATCAGTACGTTCCAAATGGTGAACTACTGAACTATAGTATTTCATGGTTTTTCAACAATAAGAAAAAAACTGGCGACTTGGAGAGAGAGAGAGAGAGGCCAAAACTACTGAACTATAAGTAGCCAATCTAAATCCTCACACACGATAAGTTTCATTTAAGTTCCTAAACGTGTATACAATCCGAGCACTGTTCTTTCATTCACTCCATTCATTGTCATCTCCACGGATGATCTGGACATTAACTTGTCCAAAAAAGAAAAGCTTCGTGCTCATCACAACCAATTTTCAGTTTTCTTCATGTACACGCACACTCATTTACCCGACAGTTTTCCACAACCTTCTGATTGAACTACACCCATGAAAACCCACAAAAATTAAAACATATACAACGCAAGGATGTACCTAATCAAAGCTAGAAACAATACCCTTGGGGGATCTTATTCTTGATGGGGATGAAAATGATATGCTACCTATCATGAGACCTCAATCACCCTTTTCTGCAAGAACACCTCCTTCACCTATTTGTAGACAGATCGTCCTTGAAACCCCAATTTGAAGAGAGCCAACACAAAGAGAGAAAATCTGCAGAGAGAGTCGGAGAGAAACGATACCATCAATTCTTTGTCCACAAGCAATTTCTTTTACGTTATGATCTGAAAAGGGTTAGAGATGTTCCGGTACGTTATTGTTTATAAAGAGTGGTTGGGCTGTCTTCGCCGGTGGTGGTGATTCCGTCGCAGTTCTTTGCTTGCCGGACAATGGCGGCAAATCACCCTAGTTAACGGGATTTACGGATCTCACTCGCTTGGCATATTTTCAATCCCAAAAGCACGCTGCTGTTGTGGTCTTCAAATTTAAGGAGACCATTTCAGTCATTAAAGCACGTTTTCGCGATCAGATCTCCACCGTCCACTTTTGTGATGGAAGGCTGCAGCTTCTTCTCAGTTGCAGCTTAGTTTTGCAAGTTTACCTTGATACAAGCTGATGGTGGTTACACCCACTTGAACTATCACGTTTCCATGCAAACCCTCTGTATTTATTTATGCAAAAGATGGCTAGTTTCTCATGAATGCTCAATTGCACCCAAGATTGTAGTTACCGTGTCTTCCTGTTTAAGAAAATTTTCCAGATGAGCAGGGAGCATGCACTGCATGATCACCTCACTTCTGATGTATGGTTATGTTTTTAGTCATTCGTCAAAAAAATGGCAAGCTAAATCAAAGTTTTGAAGTTCTTTTAGATGCAAGAGAAAGGTGTTGAAGCCCAACCCTAAACCCTAGAGGGGTTGATTCTGCATTTGAAGCCCGAATTGGCAATCGAGCTTATAATTTGTTCCTGTTCTGCATTGGTGCATAATTTTGATCCTCTAGCATTCAGAGCGATAACTCACCTGGCCAGAGGACACAACTCACAAGTTGGCGGCTGTGAGTTTGCTGTAAAAAAGAGAAAAGATGGTCTTTTTTCCCATGTGAAAACTGACATGTCTTGGTCTCAAGAATGTGGAAGGCGTAGCTGCAACTGCAAGTAATGCCGGACTGGTAGTTTGGCCACTTGATTATTTTAATTTGCAACTCAAGGAAACCACCTAAAAGAATTAGTAAACAAAACATCTGTTAGATCATTATTTAATATGAGTTAGAATAAGGCTGTACAACCTTCTTATCCTTTGAAAACACAGATATATATATATATATATATATATATATATATATATATATATATATATATATATATATATATATATATATATATATATAAGAGAGAGAGAGAGAGAGAGAGAGAGAGAGAGAGAGAGAGAGAGAGAGAGAGAGAGAGAGAGAGAGAGAGAGAGAGAGAGAAAGTGATAAATACACATGCATTTATGAGATTTATAATTGAAATTTAAATTTCAGAAAAAAACTATTTGTTTTTTAACTTAAAGATCTCATTGGACAATTGAAAACTTTAAGAAGATCAGAACATGAATAATTATGGGCATGAACTATGCTTTTATATATACTTCGGGATTGTTTTGGCGATTCGTGTAGGCATCTATCAAAGAATCTAGTCCATGTGTTTTGGCGTCCTCAATAAGCAAAACATGATGGTCCTCAATAAAATATGTACAACTATTCATGTACTCCGTTCTTAAAACTATTCTAGATCCACCACTGCCCATTTCAGTTCATGGCTGTAAAATGTGCATTCATGATGTTGCCATAGCTGCACGCTCCAGGTATTGAACACACGACCTTCAACTTGCGAATTGACCCCCTAGCCACGTGAGGTATTGCTCATTGTGCTTCGTGGATCCACTTTTAATGTTCGAATCACAAGAATAAATCTCCAATACGAATCAATTTCTGTGGCAAAAGCAACCGTGCATCTTTCATTGGTGTCTACAACCTTCTTTTTGGTTCATTAGCGGTTCAAAATTATGTTCATCATTATAATTATACTAAGTATTTGGTCATTATATGAGTTCTTTTATTGTTTGCTTTATCAGTTTGCTCGAAAGAACTTACAAAAACTTGAGCTTGTACTTTCGTACTTAGAGGCGTTTAAAGCTTGAGATAGATTGATCAAAGTGGTGAGCATGTAACGTACTCACCTACTGTGGTAAGGACTTAGTTTTCGGCCGTTCATTGGAACTTTTATGTTGCTAGGGATGTGAACAAGTGGAGGCAACTTTATAAATCATCTTAGTGCTTTTAAAAGGTCATGGGTGTGCATAAGAACTCGTTCTTAGAGATGGTTAACATCCTATTTTCTTGCACACACACACACACACACACACACACACATATATATATATATATATATATATATATATATATAATATTAAGATCCTTTTAGATGACATACTCTTAAATCCTAACAATTTAATCAAAGGCAATCAATAATCAAAATTGATGCAAGAAAAACAAAAGTGTTCTTGTTTTTGTAATAATATAGTATCATGGCACTTTTTGCTTTCTTCTTCATTTTTTTCAATGATTGAATATCTGTCACACTCAAACCGATGCCACATAGTCGTTCCTCACATGGACATAAGAGAAAGTGACAATCAAAGACAAGTATAGCCAAAATCTAACTTTAATAGGATATCAAACTTAAATATATCAAATATTAATAAGTCTAAAAAATCAAGTCAAAATAGTGTGGGCCCACTGAACGTGACCCCAAATATCAAAATAATTATCTAGATAATCTATTCCTCATCTAAATCGTACCATGTAAAAATTGTGACTCAATCAAACTGTTACTCGACTTTGTGCATCTTGAAAGTTTTAGGTTTAGGATAAATTACAAAATAATAGGGTGAGTTCCAATCCATAAGTAAAAAAGTAATGCACCCTTAAACACAATTCATACTAAAAGCATAAAAGTTTCATAAATATTTCATAATAAAACAATATTCACATTTTCATTTATGTTTTCAAGTCATACACACGCATCCACACACACAACAGTTACAATCCATATTGTATTTGCTCTAATGTCATGGGAGTCATCCATCCCTCCCTTACGTGACATTGGTTACCTCTTCCAAGACGATTAAATCACATCGATTCTTAAGGCAGAGTGTCGGGGAATACCCTCTATATTCACTCCAAGCCGAATGCTTGATGGACCTACAAGTCTTTAGAGATCTCACACAAACTACATAAGTATGGCTTGTGTATTCATACATGATTATGTTTTAAAACCAATTATATCTTATTACATTCACAAGTTCATATCTAGGTCCACATATATCCAAATCCATATACATATTCAAATACCATTTTCATATCAACACATACATATCAAAATATATTTTTTATCAACCCAGCCATAAACAAGTTTACCTTAAAAATATATTAAATAACCCATAATTTCAAACATCATGGTTTTATTAAAGAATACACAATCCGCTACCTAAAAGAGTGCTAAGATCCAATCCCCAAGCTGTTGGGCCACTTTATCAAAACCGAATCCTCCATTTTAATTTCTAAATAATTACAAATAATAATACTAAAATTTATTTAACTACGAGTCTAATGCAATAAGTTGGATTCAAATCAGATCTCGAATGACTCTACAATGACCTAAAACTCAACCTAGATCCAAATAAATTGTCCTAGATATGAATTGTCACCTAGATCTATATCTAATCCAAACTGAACAACACAATATGTATTCTGTATTCTCAAGTCAACACAAAAGTTGGTTTGAACCTGAAACTATTTCAATGAGTTCTATTTCTCATACTAACACAACTCACTCCTATGTTCCTTTCATTACGGTATTTCCGAACAAGTTCCTGGATGACAATAAAGGTTATCTTATTGATGATATCGATCTTGATGATCGTGACGATATCGATCTTGATGATAGTGACGATATCGATGATGACCTTGATACGGAGCTGCTAACTATGCCGAATGTGCTAACTATGTATATGACGCCGAAAATAGACCGATTTGAGATCACCCTTCCATTAGAATTAGCAAAGGCAATGTTCTTGCATAATATGGATTCCAAACATTCATGATCTGTCTGTGAATGAGTCGAATTACTTATCCCTCGGTCTATTAGTGAACCATCTCCCCAGGGATTGTGAAAGATCTTCCACTAGAAATATTCTTGTTATTGCTTCGACTCATATTCCCCAAAAAGTGGATCCCAACCCAGAACTTGATTCTAACTTGTTTTTGACACATAACAGGAAATGTGAACAACACGACATGAAAACACAACATGATTCACTATTATCTCATAGTGTGTTGGACATGACACGACATGTGAACCAGGACACACTCAAAAGTGACCATCTTCCAGTGGCTTTTTCATCGTTTCTTGATAGTAACCAAGGCCGAGAGTAGTCCCCAACCGACCATCTGCCTCCCCCCTTCTGGCCCAACCTAACATCGGCCGGTGGCAGCGACGGTTTGGCTGAAAAACTTAAAGAAGGCAATGAAAATTTGAGCAACTCGGTAAGCAAATGGAAAGTCAGAAAATACATGAAAAGCATAGCTTTTGTGGTTGATTTCTTATCGTATCGCCTTGCTTGTAATCAACCAACATCAATTCGTTAAGAAATCACCCTTAAAATGTCAATCCGTTCAGAAATTGCCCTTTAAACCATGAAAAATCGTGGTGGGTGGCAGTTACTACCACCCTTGCTTTCTTTAGTGAGAGCAATAACGCTATTCATCGAGCATTGCTTCCTTTCTTGGGTGGATCCAGAGCCTAGTTTGGATCCAAATCAAACCCATATTACTACATTATCCTTTGTCGTATTATTACCATATGAGACTGCCATCTAAGAGGACCTTAACTATCATTAACAAATATAAATATAAATAAACAATATATAATATAAATATAATATTTCTAGACCTTAATTTTTTCATGATAAATAACTGTCTTTTTCTTTGTCAAAATCCCAAGTCTTTCTAAGTTTCTTTCTCAAATCCACCTCCCTCTTCAACTCCTCTCTTTTGCCCCATTTGAATCATGAAGAGTTCCGCTAAAAAGTGTATATCATCTCAGAAAATCCACCTGCTATTCTCGCTCTCTTCATCTTCATCATCCTAACTCCCCAAAGTATGTGTTTCACAAGCATCTACCAATTCTTGCTATATATTTTCCAGCATTACTGAAGCATGAACTCTAAAGACTGCAATTTTTTTTTATTAGCACATGTTATAACTTTCTAAGGTTATCTATCATAACATTTTGGATATGCCGTTGCTTCATGTTGATTATTTGTAGTACAATACAACCATCAAATATTGGCATAATATAAAATAGATTTGTTGTTGGAACCGAACCAAATCGAAACCAATCATTTGGATATTGGCTTGCTCCTAAGGACCAAATGGTTTCATTCAGCTCTCAACCGCATCTATTGGTTTGGTTTCAGGTTGCGGCTAAAACCGAACCAAAAACACTACTTGCAGAAAGTGCATTAAGAAAGTTGCACAAGAAACACAGTGAATTGTTTCACTTACTCTATTTGCATGCACAACCATATCCACAGAAATCCCAAATACATACCAAACCTTCAAAGTCCATTAACTCAAAACAATCACCAAAGACAGGACAGCGTTATGTTTATAGATGGAGGAAAATTCGATCTAGACAACACTCCATGCAACACTGCCACCACTTGATTATTTACTTACTCTCGTGACGACGCGCGACAAGTATTCGCTACAAGCTTACCAAGTGAACAGCACAGGATTGGCTCACACACACCACATACTGAAACTCATGAGAAACTAATCTTCCTGAACGAGGAAGAAAGCAGAAGTGCTTAATTAGCAAGCTAGGTGCCAGAAAGCCCACCTCCTCACGTCCGGGTGACAAGGTAAACTCGGGTCTTGATGACAAAGGTGCCGATTTTGAACCCAGGACTCACTGGGAACCCGACTACGAGGCCCGACGGAACCACGCCGTCCTGGAACTTGACCACGCTCTCCATGTAGGTGGGGTGGAACTCGGCGCCCTTGGTGGCCTGGAAGTGTGATGGCGGAGGGTCCAGCGAGAAGGCGAGCTTGTGCAGCAACCACACCACCTTGGCTAGAGCCAGGAATTCTGCATAGAACGGCGTCCTCGGGTGCGCACCATTGACGACAGCCCTCCTCTGTTCTAAGTTGCCGAAGAAGGATTCCTCCATTTTAGGGTGGACGATTGACAGGTACTTCTTGCCGCAGAATTTTCCGAATTGGCAGTCCGGGAGGATGCCGAGAAGCTCCACTGGGTCCATGGACTGCATGTCGCGGTACTGCGTGAAGCAGTCGCGGCGATGTTTCTCCGGCTGGATCAGAGAGGAGAGGCTGCCGCTCAGGTAGAAGGCTTCGTTCTCGAACCCATTGAAGATCTTCCGGCACACGTACGACTCAATGGCATGCTTTGCGTGGGTCGGGTGAGGATGCTTCGTGCCGTTGCCGGTGGCCATGGAACCGGTGATGGCCGTGGCGCCACCCTCGATGGAGCGGACGGCGGCTGCGATATCCCAGTTGGCGGAGCGCATCATGGAGAAGAGCTGTAGCGTGAACGCTTTGGACGCCTCCTTCATCTGGTTCATGCAGGACTCGAACAGCTCCGGTGTTGGTGCGTGCACCACTGCTTACGAGTAGTGCTACTAAGTTAAGAGAATGAATAAAGAAGGATAAGACAATGGATAATGGATAAGACAAATTAGCAGGCTATGCGCTGCTTCAGTCTTCTAAGCTACCATATGCCCAGCCGCTAGCCTTCGGTGAACCCGGCTCGTGCCGTGACTCATCTGGCTCGACGACCGGGTCAAGGACGATGGTCTGGGTGGTCAAGAATGAAAGAGGCGACCCTTTCTTGACCTTTGACCAGATGTCAAGGGTAATATGGGAATCAGGAACACCCTGCAGTATGATGCTCCCTGCGTAACGAAGGTGGACCCTTCAGATTCACGTGCATTTCGAAATCATCAACGGGGAAACCCTTTCCTTATGGAATTCCTGAACTACCCTTTATCGTACGAAGTAAGTGAAGAGCTATAGCGGCACGGCGTAACCGGAATCGTGTCGTAGCGGAAACAAAGAATAGGTCTCTCTTGATCAAGGGCCTCAAGCGGATTTGGGTCCAGGAACACGACGAGCCCGGGCCCAAATCAAACACTAGATTAGAGCAAAGGATGAGAGAAACCCATCGAACTCGAATATGTAGGATACGGACTGAGTGCAGGCCCAACTCAAAACTATAGCGGGTTCCAGTCAGTAGGACATGACACACAAGTGAGAGTGCTCCTCTGCCCAAATGGAGGAGACACTAGAATAGCATCCTCCTCCTTTTTTTTTTTGTAGGCAAGCTGGGTTAGGCGATCCTACCACATTTGCACGTCCTTGGGCATCAAACTCGTGACCTTTTCATAGCTAAAAGGTTCCTTTGAAACGACCCCCTAGCCAAGAGAACTGTGGGTCTTTGTGGCACTACACTCTAGAATATATGGCTCGCAAAAGGCATTTACGTCACTTCACTTTGTAAATAGACCTTAATCCGTTACTCGTTTGTGAAAACCATGGCGGAATACGGTAAAATTGGGCTAACCCAGCTTGTACGGTGACCGGTGAATGGTAAATAGACCTTTACGTCGCAAATGGTGAATGCCGACTGCCCAGAACTCAGAGAGAGAGAGGGGGACAGCACTCGGCAGTAGGTTAGAAAAGTAAAATTGGGCGATCTTGTTACCTTCACGGAAGCGCGTGGAGGAGCGGCGTGTGCGTCCCTTCCTCCCGCTGGCCTGCCGGAGCCTTTCCCGAAGGTTCTCCACCTGCGCCTCCTTCTCCTTCACCTCCTTTTTCAGCTCTTCCACTTCCGGATCATACCCCGACGCGGCCCTTTCAGCCGCGGCGGCAGCCGCTGGACTCCCACGCCGAAACCTCTCTCGAAACCTCCCGAGCCGCCGGAACTCCGCCACCACTGCCGCATCAGCCACCCTCATCTTCTCCGGATCCCATGGGCTGTGAGCGCCCTGCAGGTTCACATACGCCCTCTTCATCGCCGACACCGTCTCGAACACTTCCATCATCAGCACCTCCATCTCCTGCAACTTCGAATCCGTCATCGTGATCTTCATCTTCCCTTCATCCACCGTCTCGTCATCATCATCATCGTCTTCTTCCTCTTGCTTCTCCTCCTCATTCTCATAGTCAAAGTACAGAGACTCGCGCTCCTCCGGATACGACTCACTCTTCTCCTCCGGGTCATCCTGCGCTGGCACGATTGTGTGCACGAGGCACGAACCGGCGACCTTGTGCAGCAGATCGGAGAAATTGGACGAAACTCGGCTCGCCATCCCCGGCTTCTTCTTCTTCTGCTGCTGCTTGATCTCCTCCTCACCTCTGTTAGAGAGAGAGAGAGAGAGAGAGTTCATGAGACTTCATTTATTTCTCATTTCCAACTGTGATAATTAATTTAGGTATTTTGTTGTTTTGTGATTGGAATTAGTAATTTTATGATGCACGAAGCAGGCCGAAAAGGTTCATTAATAGCGGATCCTATGCTTTTGGACAAGTTGGACGATAGTAGGAACCGGATCCAGTCCGAAGGCCGGTGCCACTCGGCTTGATTAGGTTGGGATTGATATTGAGTGATTTTATTATGCTTTTTAAGAATGTATGTTCATGCGTTTTCTTTACTTTTAAAAGAATAAATATTACTTAAAAATAATTTGAAACAATTATAAAAACAATTTTATTATACCCAAAAACCAAAAAAATAAATTGGCATTCAACATTCATACAAATAAATAATGTATTCAATGCTAGAAAAATTTGTCCATTCTTATTTCATTTAACGAAAAAATAGTTTTGCTTACTTGACAAATATTTCTCATTGTTGTCATAAAAATAATCCATGAATCAGCAATCGACGTGTTAGATCAATATCTGGCTCCCATGCTTGTGATGGCAAGAACTTCCTCAACTTGTCAAATGGAAACCAAAATCAACCCAACTCACGCCAAACGTAAATAGACAACACAAGTTGACTTGTATTGTCATTGTCTTCTTTCAATTTAGAATTCAATTATTAATAGAGACTGCATATTATTGTTGAGCTTTTTCTTCGTCTATTTTAAAGTGTTCACTCTAATTTCTCATAACATAACTGTCATCGGTGAACTTAGTCTTTCTTAACATTCTATAAAATGAAAACTTAGCTCCACCATCTACTTGCTGATGTTAAAGTCGAGCATAGGCCCGACGATGAGAGTCTAAGCTCTAGAGTTTTATGTTAGATTGTTCTAACACAGAAAGACAATTTATTCGAGTTGTATGAAAATGAAAAGGAGCTAATTTAGACTGTTCTAACACATGGAAAGGCGGTTTATTTCAATTGTATAAGTAAAGGAAAAAGAGCTAGAAAGTGCGAGTTCATCTACCAAACTTTCTGGTCATATAAACAATAGGGAAGATGGCAAGCAAAGGGAGGTGCCCCACTTGAATAATTTGGCACACCTTGTGGGTCGTGCATGACCAGATAGATATGGGCGTCATTCCCTCTTAATGACTCGAACCAATCGAATTTGGTTCGTGTTTGTGACTTGGTTGCCAACTGATAGTATTGTTTTTTTTTTCAAGTAGGTAAGGTTGATTGCGTCCTTAGTGTAATGCTAAGGATTTGATTTATGCTTCATCGCATCACCACCAGGACTCAACAATTAGGCAGACTCCTGTCAAGATATTTGCATGCCGGCTATCAAACTCAGAACATCAACTTGAAGGTTTGAATTGAGACAACTCCCTAGTGCGACTTACATTATTATCATTGTTTTGCATGTTTGGGGAGGGACATGGTTGAAGTGAAGGCGCGTTGAAACCGGAATCTCATGTATAGATGAAGTTATTAAGAGGAATATGTAGTCATTTCAGAAAGCATAGGAGCCATAATATGACTGATAGAGAGAACGTTGATAGATTGATACTATGAGAGAAACACTGTTAAAGTTGTTTAGCAGAAGAATATATAGAGCTTCAATGGAAAAACGTGAGACTTTACACGATAGATATTGGGGAAAAAAGGTAGAGAGATGACTTTAGATAATGTTAACAAAAAAACAAAATGTTTCTCGAGTTTAAATGCTAATATGACATAAGATCATGGATGATGATGACTACAACAACAACAACAAAGCCTTTTCCCATACTAGACGGGATCGGCTACATGGATTCTTTGTTTTCATAGAGCCCAATAATGTGCTAAACTTCACTCATGTAAGGGATCACCCTTCCATGGCCGGTCCTAAGCCCATATAAAGGAGGAAAGTTACGTTAGGCTTTCGACAGTCAGCGTAAAACTTTATCAAATTTTTATACCATGAATTACACAAATTATGATGATGACTAAGAATCCATATTCTTGATCCACTTAGTATGGAACGAGTCCTAGTTTTGATTTGATCACGCTTGGTTTATTAATCACTCTTAAAATTAAAAATATTGTCCATCAATGAGAATCTTGGCAGACCTTACCATGTGATCCTTTTTTTTCTTTTACATAATTTCTAAGTAGTTTGGCTTAAAATATCTTGAACATTCTTGAATTAGTAAAGATGCTAATTTTATTGTCAAAACCAAAGTCGTCTGTAGGTTTTTTCATTAATGTAGAAAATCTAGCTTTTGAATTTAGTTTTTTCTTTAAATTATATTATCCTCTTAATCTTTATTTACAATAATATTAAATCTTTTTTTCTTCAATATTATAATTTAAAACTTATATTCTTAATCCTCTTAATTTTTCTCTCACCTATCTTGTCTTTTGTAAAGATAAAATATAATTCTTTTTTTCTAATGACTAAAATAGAGATCCTCTCTACCACATATGATCGAATGTTCTTCTGCGCCCAGACGAGTTAGCGATTTTCGGTCTGCGCTGTTCTCTTTTTATAAGATAAGAGGTTTCTATATATTTATGTGAAAAGAGAAAATGAAGGGGAGCAGGTTGACCTCATGTATGACTTCAAGGCAAACGGCTGATGGCGGTTGGACGGAATGGCGTACATGTGTGGCTTCATCACCGTCAACTCCATGCAGTCCTTCTCCAGTTCCTTCTTCTGCCTGCAAGTGAAAGAGAATGGGATCAGTCCAACCATAACGGTCGCCACTTGTCATAAGCACTGAGGTAATTAAGCAAACCTGTAGGGGCGCATGCTCCCGAATCGGACGCACATGTTGGGCATCATCTCTTCCGCGTAACGGCAAAAAAACTTGTTTCGAATCAGACAGGAGAAGAAGGATCGCCGATTAGTGGTGCAATGAATTAAGTGTTACACTAGGTGGGCTGTTCTGAAGATGAAAACGGAAAAAAAAGAAAGAAAAGGTAATTGGACAAGGATATGCAGTGGAAGATCTACGTAGAGTTGAACTTCAATAATACTAAGTCTGTTTCAAAGAAGAAACTTTAATAGTAAGTTTTTCTGTTTTTAAGGCACTTCATCTGTATTTCTGATCTAGCACTGAAATAGTTCCTCTCTGGCTTCGCTTGAGCTAGTTTTTCATCTTTTTGGGCATCGATCAGTTGCCTCTTTGGGTGGCTTTAGCCACAGGTTTCTGTATTACAGAAGATCGATTGCATCTTTCGCTTATAGTTGCATCCAAATATATATTGTTTATATTTCGCAGGTTACGACCATCAAAACTGACAGTGGATCAGGTCCAGAGGTCCCTGTCAAAAAATAGTCCACAGAACCTTTGTCTGCCATCAATCTTGATGATCGATGGCACCCACAGCCCACTAAAATCGACGAAATGCGTTAGACGCGCCATGGCCCCAGTGCCATTGTCATCCGAATCCATGACATCCGCGTTTGCAGAATTGGCAGCAAAAATATCGAAAGTGGACAAGCGCGCACACATGACATATGTATTCGTATGCGCGGAGGTGTGTATTCCATGCATATGAAATATAAACTTATATATTTAGTTGCATAATTTAGATTATATGTAAGTGCTATAGATTATTATGATCATTCTAAATAACCTTCTTGACCAGAACCTACATGCTTGTATCTTAATAGTCGTCCCGATCAACTGACCAGTGGGAGGTGAACATGCACCAACTTGATCAAAAGGTTCTTTGCAGTCGAGTCCTAGCCAGGGAAGCAGTGGCTCCTTGTGCTTGCCGTGGCAGCTTTTTTTATGGCAATCATCAGAACAACTTGTGTGGCAGGACAAAGTTAAAATGAGTGGAATAAGACTTGGGAGAGTCCCCCGGTACGCTTGTACTGCATTAGTTTTAGATCTCATGCTATGGCTGCTTCTAGTTGGTCTGACAACTCATTGTCAAGAATCATCAGTGTACATGGTGAACATATATAGTTTTTTTATGTATACAAGAAAGCAGTTCTTACAAGTAAAAGATAAATAAAAATCTACAGAAAGAATTGAAAATCTCTAAGATATAGAATATATATATTCAAAGAAAATAACATTCATCTATCGATAGCTTAGGTACTTTAAACATTTTCCATTCGCAATTTGGGTTAGGCGGATGTCTCAACCAATCAGAGCCAGATCCTCGATAGGTTGAGATGTGAATAGGATCAAAGCAATTACAACTTCTAACCTCAAAAGGGTGGCCGGGCTTTTGTCAAGGCTCTAGTGCAAACTTCAGGTATCGAACCCTTCACCTTCAACTGGAAGGTTCTTTCAAGTTTGAAAAACCTGATATTACTGAGAGCCATGAATTTTTAAGATTGCAACAGCTTCTAAAACTATAGGATCTTGGTGAGTTTAAGTGAGATCTGAAATACATATGACGTATATAATCACAGCCTTTCGTATGATTATTCGTACTTTTCTAAGCACGCATTTCATCAAAGATATGAAGCCCAGCTAGATGTTCATATCATATTGAATTTAGCTCATCACTTGGATGGTTTCCTGCTAACTAAACGCAGACCAGGCGAGATAGATATTTCTACACTAGCTTCCCGAAATCCTTGAGAGAAGAGCCCGCGTTTAAGTAAACCATGGCAGCAGGGCCACTCAGTATCTTTAGTATATCCGTTATCTTTGCTGATATGAAATGCATTAATTTCAAAGAGTTGGAACAGCCTGACTGAAGTGTTTGCCTTCAAGATTCTAATGGAAAATGCACTATTCAGATTCATATTTTTATCTGATTAGCACAGTCAAACAGAAGCTTGCAACCATCTTAAAATAAAATAGAAACAGAGACTCCAATCTCTGTTGAACTTGTCTTTAACCTAATAAACATCCGCAACCAACAAAAGAAAATGCATACCAAGTGAAGAAAATATATCATCAAGTTGTATAATTAAAAAAGCTGAGTTATATTTCCATCCATGAACATATGCCATACAAATCATCAAGAGGCTAAGAGTTCTTACGGAAATGGAGCTCTAATCACAAGGAATATCTTCTTGGCGAAAATCAATGCAGGATACGACGATTTCTGAGGGACTCAGAAGGTTTTCTAGATGCAAATTTGAGTACATTGGCAGTCAAACTTATAAGAACAGGAACGTATTGTGTCAGGTAATCTCTCATTGCAAAGGACAAACAGCTCAACCAGGGATTGGAGAAACGGCACGCCAATGGATGGATATTGCTTTTCCACAGCCGGCGTCCCCTTCATTGCATGGTTTGTTGGTTTCCTCTTGTTTGGTTCCAATCAGTGAAGGATATCATTGAATGGTAGGGAGCGATCCAGCGAGATGCATACTACGGACCGAAAATGCCATGCAGCATCTACGAAAGCTCCACATAGATGAGTGTCCTTTGCGTTTTACTTTTGACTGTAGCCATCTTGTTTTTATTACTTATAACCACAATGAATATAGTACCTCTGAAAGACCAAGGTGTTATATCAAGAGTGCATTAAAATGAATCTCATGAATTCAATACACAACAATACTGTAAATATCGCATTGTATGATACGACATAGGATACCACTTTCTTTTGTCATGGTACAAGGGAAGGCCGAAGCCAGATGCATGCCAGGGTATCGAGCTCATGACATCCAACCTGTGAGTCGACTCCTTAGCTATAGCCAGGTGAGCTATTGTTCTTTGTGCACATTGATTACCAGTATTGCTACTGTCTCTTTTCATCATTCATTCATTTATCATTACGATAAATGTACCACATCATACCATCAAATATTAAAAAATAATAGGATATTATCATAGTGTGTCCTACGTGTCATTGATTTTACACTGTATCTTATAATATTCATCGACTTTCTCTTTCTTTGTTTTTAAACAATTTGTTCTTTAGAAGAAATAGCTTGTATATATATATATATATATATATATATATATATATATATATATATATATATATATATATATATATATATATATATATATGTACATGTAGGGTACAGGCTCGGACACCGTGTTTGCATTGATGAGGAACACTGCAGTAATGCACTGTAAGGTGCTGGAAGGACCTGATTTTTGTCAAAGGGACACGACAAAGTGAAACTACGAGAGGGCACTGTTCTTAGGCATCTTTTACAGTAAGGACGGTACTGGAAGCCATCAAGCCATTGGAGTAGCAATTTATGTTCTAGAGTTGGAACCACAACTCAAATTAAAGAGACAAAATGAAAATTAGAATTGGCTTGATTTGCAGAGTTTGATCTACAACTGGAAAGCCAGACTGCCCCAATGTACAATCTGAGCTTTCGAGGGGCCAGGGTTAACTGGTTGCCACCCCTTGGCTCTATCCCTCGAGCCAGCAATCTAAGCATATCTAGATTAAGCCATGATGGGAACTCCGGTTATGGATCCCATGCTAAATCTCTGACCATGCCATGTTGCTTTTGACTTCGAGTCATCTTTGACTTGGAGCCATCTCTGGATTCTCGAGGTAAATACTTGCTTTAATTTCCATATTTATGATGTTAATTGTACATATGAAATTTTCAATTCTGTGTCTTTTAGTTGTGATCTGATTGCTCGAGGTTTTATTATTTTTCTTTGTATAAACTCAACGTTATGTTCAATACTCGTTTTATTTGGAAATTAAATTAATTAAGTCATGGATTAAGTTAAAGAAGTGTTTAGCCTACTAATTGGAGATTAAACAATTTGATTCCAATCCAAAGGTTTAGGTATGAAGGCCAGGAGGACTTTGGCTAGCTGGAAGAAGAATGCTTGTGGAATTTGGCCTAGAAACCTTAAAGTTCATAAGCTTGGGGCTTTCTGGTCTTTTTATTGTAACACGAAGCAAACCGCACCAAGATCAGGAGTTATATTGTTCATTCGAACCACTCTAGATGACATGCTATGAAATACCCCATATCAGATTTAGACCCAAAATTAGGACTCACATCCAAGATCCACATGTGCAAGAAAGAAAAGAGGAAACATAATCTTACTACAATATGGAGTTTAGATGAATATAGAAAACCCTAATCTGATAAAGTGAAGATGCTCTATCAATAGAAAACCCATATGAGGACGAATTTAATTAATTGGATGCATGCATGTACTTTGACGATTTCAGGACTGTTTGAACTCCATTTCACGCACGCACCATTTGAGCTGTTGGTTTCCTTAGTAAATGAAGTTTAGTGATTTTCCTGTTTTAATCTTTGTTCAGTGGATAAATCCAAATCAAATTGCAGAGAAAAACTTAGATATGTGAGTAAGGTATTGGATTTTGGGGCATATGTGGGGGGTTTTCCTTTTTCATGGTTTCACGCTAGGGGTAGTTGGTTTCAATATGGAGGTAGCTTTATGTTGTTCTTAAGGTGCATGTCTTCTAATCGATTTATAAATGCCTGCTTCTATAAGAAAAATTGATTGATTATGATTTTAACAACTTTAGAATATATTCGTGCATTCTTTCCAAGAGTTGTGCATGTTGTCTTTGTGTGAGCATTATTCAAAAAGATGACGAAGAATTATGATGATTAATGCTGAGAATATATTGCACCTTTAAATTGTGTGAAAGTACTATCGTTATGTGCAGATTGTTCGACTCCCTAATGTCCCAGGGTACCCTATTGTGAAACACCGATGGTTGATTGATGCAAATAGCAGGCCTTGGGCGGTAACGAGGGAAGAAGGACACCTGCACCCCTAGCCAGGTGGATGAGCCTAATAATAGAAACTTACGTTATCTATAGATAATTGTGGGTGATTCTGATGATTTGAATAGTTTTAAAAATATTGTATATCTATAAAAACTGATAAATATTCGGCATTGTTGTTTTAATTCTATAAGCTTTTAGTATGATATTATGGGAAAGTTGTGGTTTACCTACCGGGCAGGTGTGCTCAATCCAACTTTTTACTATTTTACAGTTGTGGTTTACCTAATGAGAAAGCTGTTCCTGCCAACTCTCTCTCTCTCTGTGTGTGTGTGTGTGTGTGAGAGAGAGAGAGAGAGACACACACACACACATTGGTCTAACCATGGTAGCATAAAACCCTGAGATAGGATCACTCGCTCTGAGGCATGTGCTGAGCACAGGCTTCTGCAAGAGGATAGTGCCTGTCACAGTTAAATTGACTAGGCCATGGAATTGTCGATAGTAACACCCCTTTCCACAGTCTAAACATAAACATCGATGTTGGTTGGTTCAAAAACTGGTTCAGCACTGCTTCCCACCCTTAAAGCAAGGTCTTGAGCTCAAATCTTGCAAATGGAAAAAACTATTGCTAGGAGAGCTTTACTCCCAAACTGGGCCAACCCGGCTTGAACCAGATTGGGCGGGGTACTTGTGGGTTTCCGGATACCGGTGGTTCAGGGGAAAAAAATGTGGGTCACTGATTAGTTTCAGTTTTTACTTGTTCTGAAAATTTCAGTAACTTGCCTCAACAAACAAACATGATTAACCAACTCAAGTGGACATAGACAAAGGAGTGTATGGTAGATATATGCTTCTTCATAATACTATAAACATGTGAGATAGATCAAAATATCCAGACAAGTGATGACGTTTCAACAAGAAAGGCAGCATTTCAGGAGGAAGCAGTCAAACCCATTAACTGTGGATCTAAAATCAACAAAACCACGCATGCGTGAAGTCCACAAGTTAGGAAACCGTGTGCAGAGGCGAAGGCCATCATATAGAATCTCACCTTCCTCTACAATGACAACTCACTGAGTCATAAGGGAACTTTTCTTAGTGGCAGTTCAGAAACCAGTCTATAGTAAAACCAATACTGTGTTTGGATTGGAGAGAGTTCAAGGGAAAGATGGTTCAAATTCTTTCTAGCTTAAATCTTCATGTATAGATTTAACTAAAGGCTTTCAATTACTATCATAGGATTCCCGCACTGTTGCGCAGAAAATCGTATCCCCACAAGTTGAAGGTCTTCGACACGGCACCACGAGCGTCAAAAGAGAGTGGACTCTTGAGAATTCTTCACAGTTTATCCAAAGACATTCAAGTTTCATATGTCATGATCCAAGGGACCTAAATTTGAAAGTGTATCCTTGCTTTTACCACTACCAATTTATCTTTCTACTTTTGTAGGAAGTGAAATATTACAACAAAATGATCAACAAAATTTGACATGAAACAGTAGCATGAATCATTATTACTTTTGAAAGTGTATGCTTGCTTTTATGTCGCTTGGGAGCCTAACCATAGATCCATCAGATTAACCACTAAATTTTAAACAAACTTTTATTATCAAAGTAGGAAAAAGAAACCATTATTACTGAAGGTCAAGACTACAAAAAAAAAAGCGAAAAGCTCTCTTTGCTAAAAGGGGAGCACAAGTAGTAAAGAAGCAAAATGTTTAGGAGAAGATTAATGTCAAGCGAAAGTAGCAATAAGGGATTTAAACGGTTCCAAATCAGGTCAAATATGGATTTAATGGATCCAAAATACGATATCAGCATAATCAGCTTTGGACCCCAAGGAGAACACACAAACACACAGACACGAGTGCGGTAGGATTTGGATCCCGTGTATCTGTAAACTGTTAATACATATCTATGAGGACACATCCTTCAAGTTCCTAAGCTCAAAGCATGCATGAAACTGAGTAACTAGACAGAGAAAAGACATGCTTGCACACACACACACACACAGAGGTACCTAACATGTACGATTAAGCAGTGTATAACTACAAGAGAAAGAAGTGCTTCCAAGTTCAATTCCATTTTACAGAAGATGCTTTAAAATCAAAGTTGGTCGGAGTTTTCTGAACTTGGACCAAGCAATTGAAGATCTGGGTCCAACCCATCCAGCCCCTCCCCAAGATGAAATCTCTGGGTCTATCTGTGTAAGACCTTTAAGTTGAAGGAGGACACGGGTTCAATACTTGGGTTTGCAGCCAAACAGGGAGCAAGGTGACTTCTTCAGAGTTTTCTTTACACTGCCTGCAGGTGCAGATTAACCTTGCCATGAATTTCTAAGAAGAATGGACTGATGGAATAACAAATTGAGATTTAGAGAGAAGAGTGCTGAAATTGCTTGTTGGAGCTTAGTTGTCACATACACATTGTATGATTCTTGATTTCCTTTTTATCTATTGATGGAGCTTAGATAGCCATAAAGAATAGAGAACGCAATTATCTGAAAACCTTTAATATGCAATTCCTTTTGACTTTTTTCGAAGATGGCAGATCGATACTTCCAAATTCGATTTATCCTAATGCATTTTTGTTGATCAACATCTCAGATGCCCTACGTTCTTAGTACACATCAAGAAATAGTGCTTTGGAAATTAGCATTTGGTGCGATACATACAAGCTTTTCCTATTAATTTAATGCATCTCTGTTCCTTTGACGCACCAAGATTCCTTTTAAACAGTGATCACATGAAGGGATGCATGGCACATGTAATTTGTTTCTTTCCGTTCAAATTATTGCTGGTTATGGTTATAAATGAGCGAATGAATGCTTCATGCTTGCCTTTGAAAGTTCTGAATAAGGTAGGTCCCATACTATTGTTGTTATCTAAATGGATTTGATGCTAAACACTATGGATCTTCAGCATGCACGTCTTGACCATGAGTCTGTGTGTGTGTGTGCGTGAGAGCACGGGTGTGTGTGTTTGTGCTTTGGCTGGATGACAAAGTTACCAACTAATACTTTGTTCCTGTCTCCAATCAATTATTTATGATTAATCATTAGATTAAGACCTTAATGTGATCCAGCTCAAATCCAGGTCCAAGGACAACTTGGCTTTGTATTCGATATGGTCTGTCAGTAAGATTAACAGGTATCTTGTCAGGTTGTTTCTTCGTCTGCTAGCCGCTCCATAATCAGTTCAAACATACAGGAGTTCCTACTAGTTGAAAGGGAATATACACTTGGATTTGGATGCAGGAGATCGAATTCAAGTGAACTGTGATTGATTGAACCAGATTCGTGCTCTTGGAACCACTCCTGGTCACCTTTCAGTTTTCAAACAGGCGTATAAAAGAAAAGGTGCAAAGGCATACAAGTGCGGATACTATAGTACATGCAAATATATGTAGGTGAAATAATAGTCCTGGCTAGTTTTAGCTTACCAGGAGCTTAATTAAAAGCACGTTGAATAGAGAATCTTGCAACCATCTCTATCAATGTGACTGAGGTTTAGTGGTAAGAATTCTACGTAATGGCCGTAGAGACCTGGGCTTGAACCCCAGCAGCACAGGTTTACTTTTGTGATATTGGATTAGATTAACGCTATTTTTTATTAAGAAAAGATGGTAAGACACTCCCCAAGATGCATTCTTTTCGCAATATAAAATCATTTTTGTGGTCTATAATGAATTTCTTCTTCTTCTTCTTCTTCTTCTTCTTCTTCTCTCTCTCTCACACACACAGATATGCATGAAAAGGCACTTGTTAGATTTGAACAGCTGACGATTTTTTGTTGGTCACGGGGTGAGTCGCCTGTTTCATATGGCTCACTGAGTTGAACGTGCTCATGAGCTACTAACTAATCTCCATTGGCTTATTCACCAAGATACATTTTTGTTATAAAGTGGTCAGGTTAACATAAGCTTCTTTCTCTACTGAGCTTCTTTTCTTTCTTTTCTGACACGGATAGAGTTCCATTAAGATCATAAAATGGATAAATCGCTGCTGCGAGCATGCATAGACAAATACGTGAGAACATTCCCAACATAGTTTCCCTTCATTCGTTGCTAAGCCAAGGTGAGATCAGATTTTACTTTGTAGGACATCAGAATAAGAAAGAAGCAGGAAGATTACATATTTTATGCTCTTCCTTTAATTGGATCCCATTTCTGCTGATTTTTTCATGTCTATTTTATTTTTCTCATGTTTTATTTTACTTTCTTGCATTAGGATCTTTAATTTTCGTCTTGTCAACCTAATTGCCTTTCTCCTTCATCTTTAAGTAATGATATTTCACATCTCATCAATCTAGTTGACCAGGAAGACCCCACGGCTAGGTCTGGCAATATTAATTATAATATTGATACAGAAAACCAACACATGCATGACCTGAAAAATTCAGTAACAACCAGAAAAGAGAATGGGGTTGTGGTTGTACTGACCTGTTTTGGACATCAACACGCAATTACTCTATTGGTAGACAACCCAAAACATGAAATTGATGAAAAAAGGTTGACTTATTGATGACAGATTTAACGTGTCATGAAGTTTTAAAAACAGAAAAGGGGTGGACTAAAAATTGTTGTAAATTAAAATAGACAATGCAAATCTTTATCTCATTTTTCCTCTTTAAGACTATGTAGATATGCAAAGTAGAGGTCCAAAGAATGAATACTGAAACTTCGAAATGAGATTTCCTAATTCATTGCATTGTCGATCAGCATCTCAGATGTCCTAGTACACCTCCCTCTTAGTTATATCATGCAATAATGCTCTGAAATTAACATTGGGTTTGTTATATCCAAGTTTTTCTGTATACACATGAATTCATCTGTATTCCTTAGACAGACCAAGGTTTCCTTTTAAACAGTGATCTTATGATCGGAAGCATGGCGCATGTACTTTGTTTCTTCCCATCCAAACTGTTGCTAGTTGTGGTTATAAATGTGTGGAAAGATACTTCCCTTTGAAATATTTGAATAATGTAGGTCCAATTTCAACTTAACACATACTGTTGTTGTCTAAATGGATGCTAAACACTATCGATCTAGTGCATGCACGCCTTGACCATGAACCATTGTGCATGCGTGTGTGTGTTTGGGTATGTGTGTGCATGTGCACGTGTTTCTGTTTTGAGGGATGACTCGGTTATGAATTAATACTTTAGTTGTTGCCATCAGTTATTCAGCTCATTAGACCAAGAACTTAATCTGATCAAGCTGACCACAAGTTGGCATTGTATTCGATCTGGTCATTGTTGAAGCCTGGTTTGCCGACAATCTTGTCAGGTTGTTTTTCGGTCGTCTTGCTGGCCCGTAAACGGTTCAAACATAGAAGAGTGAATACAAAATTCTACCTACCTTCTGCCAATGTCTTACAACTTCCTACTATTTGAAAGGAGGCACTGATTTGATCCAAACGTCAAAGCCTCATGTTCTCTATGCTACCAGCTTTACCGGGGCCACATTTTTCTTTTCTTTTTTCTTTGACTCAGAGAAACTGCCTTTCAAAATCTCGTGACTTAGGTTGGGCATCTTCTTTAAGCTTTCAAACACGATCAATGCTGTAATAAATGTCACCTGTGCAATCTTAAGACGATTCAGCTAAGAAGAAAGTGCAATACCTCTCCTGGTTACGGGGCGGACTTACGAGTTGAATTCATGAGTTCGATACCTGGGACATGTACCGAAAAAAGGAACGCTTTAGCAAAATATTGAACGTCTGAGAAGCACAAGAGCTAAATAGTAACCCAAAGCAACTGGCTGCCAAGTACATTGAATAATGAATTGCATAACATGCTTGCACAACCTTATTCTCTTCCACTCTTTTCATCTGTTTCCTCACAGGCTTTGGTCAAGTTCATGAAAAACTAAACAATCAAACTACACGGATGCTCATTCTCTAGACTACAAAGATGCCTTCACAGAATGTGGAGAAAAGGCGGGGAGAATGCAAAATAAGTCGGCAGTGCTTGTGACCTTGCATTCATCTGCCACTAGTTGTTGAGGGAGCATTGAAGAATGACACTACAAATGGAACAATCAGTTCTTAATCATCCACGTTCTGAATCAATAGTGGATAGGGGATAAGAAAGTGGAATCAGGTGGTACTCAATTTACCACCCATGCTGGGAGAAGTTGCAGCTCTCCACAGTATAAAATACAAACAAAATTAGTACCAGTTCTTATGTATAAGTCTTCCAAGTTATATCGGAGCCCTGAACTAGGAAGATCTATCCAATATTCCTGAAACTGAAAGAGGCATGAACTAGTGGTTCATCAAGTTACACCTTCCACAACTCAAACATGCAGTAAATTAAAGCATAGATCTCTCGAAAGAGAAATGGAACAAAGATTGAGCTTTCTAAGGGCATGGTGACAAGTGATTAACATGCTCACTTTTCTTCATTATTACACTGCGAGCATATAGCTAATTTAAGGACTCAGAAGCTATTGTCACCATCTTGCAACACAAAGGGCTCATGAAGGCCAGTTTCAACCGTCAAAGGACATCCCGCAACAAAAGGATCTGGGAAACTTCCTTAAACTGGTAGCTCACACGGTTCACAACTGAGGATCCAAACTTTCTTGCTAATGCCTGCCAACTCTTACACGACCATAAATGGACTCATGTGACCAACCTTTTTTTGCTTGAAAAGATTCCAAGTACTTGTTAATTAAGACAAGGTTTAACTAAAACAAATAAAAACACTAAACGAACAAATACACTTGAAAGGCTGCCCTCCTTTATGATTAACCGTCATGAATTGAAGTGGTTGTCGTCTAAGCATATTCTCCAAGATGGTCAGGAAAGCTAGACATGGTTATTACATCAACAAACGCCAAAACATTCTCAAGTTCACCATAGCTACAAACATGATTTCATTGTACAAGGCTCTCCCTTTTACCTTTTTCGCGAAAAGGAAGGCACCTTTGCAGCAAAAGGAGGGTGAAAGACAAGTTGAGTTGGGAGATAAGAGGAGAGAAGACTTACACTAGATCAAACTGCGGTTATGGTTTATGTCCATATTAACCATATCCAGATGAGAAAACTTTTGTTTCCCATCATCACCCTCTGAAACTTCATCATTCATTGGCGAGAACCTTGAAGTGTCACTAGAATTGATGATCTCTTGCATTAACATTTCGTACTGTTCAGCCAAATGTGAGTTGCTCAGTGCTTCTTCAACCCTCTGGCTGGTCTGTTGCTTGAACTCCTCAAGCTTAGTCTTCAAATCTTCCTCTGATGATTTTCCAGCCATAGCAGCTTCCAATTTCAGCTTATCAATCTTGCTCTTCAAATCTGCTGTATTAATCACCTCCACAATCTCTTGGTTTATCCGTTCATTAAGTTTTGATATTTGCTCCTTTAAAGCTGCTTGTCTTTGCTGTTCAACATAGTCCACCACAAAGGTTTCTTCTTTTGGCACTACTTGTTCAATGTTTAACTGCATGGGCTTCAACGCCTGACTCAAACTTGAGATAATATCCTGCTTCATTTTATGGATTTTTTCTTTTAGCCCTTCATCCAGATCTTCCACCTTTGTCACACCAGCCCCTGAAATTTCCGCTCTCAACAGCTTAAGTTTCTCTTTCAGATTAGATTGGTCCAACGCACTCTGGAATCCCTTGTTTATGTCATGCTTCAGTGCCATGAGCCTATTATTCTCCTGTGCGATCTCCTTGGCATCTATCAATTCTTTCAGCATTTGAAGCTTTGAATTCAAACTTACCAAATTAGGAGCCTTTGTTAGCCTCTGTGTGAATTCCTCTTTGATTTTATGAATCTTTTCCTCAAGAACTGGGCCAATAGATCGTCCAAGTGAAGTCCTCGTTTTGATAACCTCCTTACGCAACATATCAAGCCTTTCTTGCAGGCCAAACGTGCTTAAAGCCTCCGAATATTCCTGTTCAACATCTCTTTTCAATCTCTCAATTATCTCATCAAAGGCTATATCCTGATGCTTGACTGAGGAGTCCTTTGATCTCAAAATTTGCTCAACCTCCTCCTTGATGTCAGCATCTGTAAGCTGTGGAATTGTCATGATTCTAGATTCATCTTTCTTCTTCATGTTTAATTTCATTCTAGGGTCCAAGGATGCTGGTTCAGCAAAGCCTCCTAGAGCACGAAATTTAAGCATCCGATGGTTAAGCAATGTTTCTGTGTCCATTTTCAACAGTTCCTGTAGAAGTAAGATAAACATTGCAAAGATGCCGTGATGCAGGGAACCTAATGTATGAGACAAGAAAATAGCAATGCTGTTGCTTCTGCTCACATTCATTACATTGATAAATGATAACTTTTACAAACATACTGTTTCCATTACTCACATTCATCGCATCGAGAACCACTATTTTTATCTGCTGAGATGTCCAAGAAGGATCAGTATGCGCACCTCCCAGAGGTTCCTGCCAACAATGAACTTCTTTTAGAAAGTTAGAACCCACAAAGATAGATAAATAGTACGGACAGGAAGCAAGGAGCATAAACTTGTGAGTTCCAAATGCTTTCCAAGCAATATAAGAAAATACCAGAGTCAGATAAGAAACTAGACTTATGGCATATATACTGGTCCACCAATATGTTATAAACTGCTTTGGGAATTTATATTTCATAGTGTCAAGGACTCAAATAGGGCTCTGTGGAAACAAAGAATCCATGTAGCCGACCCCATCTAGTATGGGAGAAAGCTTAGTTGTTGTTGTTGTAGTGTCAAGGACTCGAACTTGGAATGGAGAACAGGGGGACAGGGTATTAGTGCTCAAAACCCAGCATTCAGTGGTCTCGTTTTGTTGTATCATGCATTAAGGAAAGGGAGATCAGATGCAAGACATGCTTAACAAATTAAACTTCAGATAACTTCATATACAGTTGGACCACTAATCAGACCATATTTTCAGGTAAGATGTTTCCATTAACTAGAATGTATAGCTTGTCTACCTGCTCCCTAGTCCAAAACACCATATACTCACCTTTATTAGCTTTTCTGCAAATGCCCTAGATGTGATATGATTTGGTACTTCCATTATATAAGCAGTTTATTAGACAGACTAGAACATTAAAGAACGGATAACAGAGTCACCGGAATAATGCCATCTGCAATTTTCAGCTTGTACAATTCAGTAGCAGTTATTCTCAACTTTTCAGCAGCCTGGAAAATACGACAAGAACATAACAAGCAACATAAGTCAGATCCTACATCTGCAACTGACAGCTACAGCCTTAACATACCTTCGGTGCAGCCTGGGCAGTCTTCCATAGAATTGCAGCACAAGCTTCTGGACTGGTTGTGTTGGGAAAATGGAATAAAAGAATCAGATATGGAGACCAGCAAACCAAGAAAATAAAGATAAAAGCAACATGAATATAGAGAAACATTGTTTCTGAGATGCATAACTCAAATTTTATACTGAACCAAGAAGTCATATGGGTGAAAAAGGGTTGCAAGCAAAGCAAATGCAAATAAATAGGAAAATAGGTGATTAGTGTAGCGAGTCAAAAGAAATCTCAAGAGATGCACGACATAGAAGACCAGCTTTATCATTTAATACATGCATGGAAAGTTTCAGAATATCATGTAAATGCAGAAGAGATCATGTCTTGTTTGTAATGAAAGAAACCATATAGGACCATAGGTGTATTACTGTAATTTGGCCTATGAAGTCTATTAAAGAAAAAATCCCTAACACAAGAGTCGCAGCAGTTGCCATTTTACTGGAACATTTGTCTCCATTTTCTCCAAGTGCTCATTGTAATTTCATACAAAAAACGTCACATAACTAAGGTGGAAGCCACACACCACAAAATACCATGTAAAGCAACAGGAACAACAACTAAGCCTTTTCTCATACTAGACGGGATCGGCTACATGGATTCTTTGTTTCCACTGAGCCCCATCATGTGTCATATTAGCAATTAACTCAATATACGCTAGATCGTTCTTTATTGTTTCTTTCCAACACTTTTGTGGTCGTCTTCTACATCTTTTAATACTTTCAAAATCTAGTTTTTCATACCTTCATACCGACACTTCTTTTGATCTTCTTTCTATATGTCCAAACTATCTTAAATGATATTCTCTCATTTTATCCTCTATTGATGTCACTCTCAATTTGTTTCTAATAACCTCATTATGTATACAATCTTTCCTTCTATGACCACTCATCCATCTCAACATCTTCATTTATGTCACAAACATCTTTTACACATATTGATCATTAATTACCCAACACTCAGAATCATAAAACATAACAGGTCTAATTGTTGTTCTATAATATTTACCTTTTAACTTTAATGGTATCTTCTTGTCATAAAAGATACTTAATGCTCCTCTCCATTTTAACCAACCTGCATTAATTCTATGAGTAGGATCTCCATCAATTCTTCCATCACTTTAAAAATCTGATCCTAGGTATTTAAAACTTTTCTTTTCGAGAATGTAATGTGTATTAATTTTAATTTCTATGTCCTATGAAGTAACCAAATGATCAAACCTATATTCTATATATTTTATCTTTGTTCTACTAAGTCAGAAGTCTTTACTTTCTAATGTTTCTCTCCATAGATTAAATTTTCTATTAACATTTTCCTTAGACTCCTCTACTAAAACAATGTCATCTGCAAATAACATACAACAAGATACTTCATCTTAAATATTTTTGTATGTAACCCAATATTAACTTAAAATATGTCTGTTATTCTTTCGTGAGTCCTCACACATATTTTTGCATAATCATTCATGTCTCTTATAAGATTTATGTATGTTAATGGGATACCTCTTTTTTTCAAGGTTCTCCAAAGAACATCTCTTGGTACCCTATCGTAAGCTTTTTCTAGATCAATAAATGTAAAAGTCTTTCTTTTTTGCTCTAAAATGTTCCATAAGACATCTCAAAAGCTAAATCGCTTCAATAGTAGATCTGCCTGACATGAATCCAAATTGGTTCTCTGTTGCTCGATACTTGTCTTAACCTATGTTTGATAATTCTTTCCCATAATTTTATAGTATGAATCATTAATTTGATACCCCGATGATTCACACAACTTTGAATGTCTCCCTTATTCTTGTATATGGGTATAAGTGTACTTGCTCTCCATTCCTCGAGCATCTTTTGGTTTCTCCATATTTCATTAAATAGTATTGAGTCAAGTGATTCCTTTTTCTTTTAGCATTTTCTGAACTTCTATAAGAATATTGTTAGGTCCTATAGATTTACCACCCTTTATATATTTAAGAGCCTCTTTGACTTCATTCTTTTCAATACGTCCGTAGAAATTGTGGTTTATATACTTTTATGATTTGGCAAACTCTCCTAAGCTAATACTAACATCTTTATTTTTATTGAAAAGTTTATAAAAATAGTTTTTCCATCTATTTTTATATCATCATTTGCCACTAGAATTTTTTCATCCTCGTCTTTGATACAACTAACAAAATTAAAATCCTTAGTTTTCTTATCTCTAGCCTTAACTATCTTAAAAATATCTCTTTCATCCTATTTTGAGTTGAGCCTTTTATATAAATCCTCTCAAATTTTAGCTTTTGCTTGATTGACGACCTTTTTTGCTTTTTTATTTGCTTTCTTATAATCCTCTAAAGTTTCACTAGTCTTCTTAGCATAATGTAATTTGTAACATGCCCTCCTTGCCTTGATTTTATCTTGCACCACTTTACTCCACCACCAAGTTTCTTTTTGTGCCATACACCTCCCTTAGATTCACCTAATACAACTTTTGCCACTTTCCTAATATGTATAGCCATATTGTTTCACATATCACAAGGTGTACCAACATAATTCCAATCATCTCCTTAAAGAACTTTTTGTTTAAATATACCTTCTTTCTCACTTTACCATTTAGTCTAGGTCGATGCACTCTTTCCTTTTTTGTCCACTTTTTTACCTCTAAATCCATAACTAAAAGTCGATGTTGGGTGGTTAAGCTTTCTCCTCAAATTACCTTACAATCTTTACAACACGATCTATCTTTTTTTTCTATAAACAAAGTAATCAATTTGTGTTTGTGATAAGCTACTCTTATAAGTAATTAAACGTTCATCTCATTTTTTTTAAGATTGTATTGACTATAAAAGAGATCAAATGCCGTAGCAAAATTAAAAAACTCCCTACCTTCCTCATATATATCCCAAAACCAAAGTTTTAATGAATATCTTATATCCTAATGCCTCTTTACCGACATGTCCATTTAAGTCTCCTCCTAAACAAATCATCTCCCTTTGTGGAATTCTTTGAATCACCTTATATAACTCATCCAAGAAACTGTCTTTATACTGTCTTCTAGTCCTACTTGGTGTGCGTAAGCACAAACTATATTCAAAACCTCTGCTCTAAGCACTAATTTTAACGTCATGATTCGGTCACCATATCGTTGTATGTCTACTAAATTATTCTTTAAATCTTTATTTGTGATAATACCAACTCCGTTTCGAGCATTTTCCTTTCCTTATTACCATAATTTAAAACTTTTATCCTCAATCTCCTTTGCTTTTTCTCCAACCCACTTTGTTTCTTGTAAACATAGGATAACACTAATTTTAATGTCATGATTAGGTCACGATATCGTTGTATGTCTACTAAATTATTGTTTAAATGTTTAATTGTGATAATACTGACTCCGTTTTGAGCCTTTTCCTTTCCTTAGTACCATAATTTAAAACCTTTATCCTTAATCTCCTTTGCTTTTTCTCCAACCCACTTTGTCTCTTATAAACATAGGATATGAATCTTTCTCTGAATCATAGTATCTACCACCTCCATTAGCTTACCAAATAATGTTTCGATATTCTAAGAACCAATATAAATCTTATTATCTAAGACTAGCTTCTTTACCCCCGCATCCATCCGTACTAAAAATATGGAGACTCTCTCTGTAATTTATTCACTACATTTGAGCAACAATATAGAGGGACTAACTTCTTTACCCATACCCATCCATGATGTGGGAACCCTCTCCGCAATTGATTCACTACATTCAAGCGAAAATATAGAGGTCCTTGCTGCATTCGGGCTCTGCAATGCATCACTAAGAGGGGATATCCCAACACGATGCTCATAATTTGTATAATCTATGGTATAAAAATCCGAAAAAGTTTTACACTAGATGTCAGAATCCTAACGCAACTCTCCTCCTTTATCTAGGCTTGAGACCAGCCATGCAAGGGTGATCCCTTACATGCATGTAAAGCAACTGAAAAAGAAAAATTTACATGGTTTAAGACAATGCACCATAGAATATGGTTAGCTTAAAAATGACAACCATAGTTGCATTAAGGCAGCAACCAAGCTAAAGCAACACAGAGTAATAAATAGTAACACCATGGCAAGAGACTTACAATTCATGAAAATTGCACCATGTTTCTTTATTTATAACTTGTTTAGTCCAGCAAGGATAGTTATGGACACGTTAAGGTGCTACTCCACCACCAAAGACGCAAAAAAATCCTCACCATTTAGGAACAGTAGAAATATGATCTTCAAAAAACTTATATGTTAAGATCTGTCTAACAAATATGCAGACTGTGTCTAACATCAGTAAACATTCCTGCTTCTATAAGAATCATCTGTCATTATATTTCTATCCAGTGTTGGTCTAGTATTTTCTAATGCAAATTTAGGCAATGTTGCCTTTTCTTGTCTTTCCATGCTTAGACTCCAATAAACAGCAGGCCCTTCACAATCAATGAACTGTGAGGTGGAAATTGAAAGAACATATCAATCACCAAGGATGTTGCACTGACCTGGCAACATAGAAAACAGAATTTTCCATCATCAGTAATTTGTTCGAACAGCCTATAGCAAGGGCACCACCAGAACCACCTTCACCTATGACAACAGTAACAATTGGAACCTTCAGGCCAAACATACTTCTCAAATTCTGTGCAATGGCCTCTCCCTGCAGGTACAATAAATGGAGTAAGAGAAAACTTCACTTAACACTTGTTGTATCATGTTTTGCATTTGGGCAGTCAAAACTCAAAAACATAAAATCATATTTCATACTTGACCGAGCTCTTCAGATTTAAGATCTGCAAATGCTCCAGGTGTATCAATGAATGTAATGATTGGAAAGCCATGGTGGTCAGCGTAGTACATCATTCGCAAGGCCTTGCGGTATCTGCTTTGAGAGATAATTTTATCAAATACAAAAAAAGAGTGTTTTTCATGTTAAAGAAATCAAAAGTTCAATATTTTTTTAAGCAGGCCACTGAATCCTATTAGAGCCACGACGTAGATGTAAATATTTTCTGATTCTGGACATATGAAAAAGCATCAAACTTTGCCCCATATAGCAGCACTTCTTGATGGTTCAGAGACTAAAGTAGAGAACAATGTTGAGACCACGTATCAAGTAGGGTATCCATATGAATACAACATACATATTATATGATATGATATGATACTATTTTTTTAATAAAAGCACCAAAAGTAATTCTAAGAATCCCAATTTTTTCTACAAATAAATGATACTATACGATGCAAATACAACAATGTCATATGATACACATCCGTACATATGCATCTGTGTCAGTCAGGATCAGACCAAAATGATAGAGATAGACACACCTGATTTTCCTGCCCCGTACCCACCCTGTTACCTGTGGAAAAAAAGAAACTTGTATCCATAGTTCCATACCCATAACTGCAGCCCCCCTCTCGCTCTTGGAAACATTGTCATCCTTAACCAAGATTGGCACAGATGCATTCACTTTTTTGGATCATATCATACAAAACCATATAATATTTTAACATTGGTAGAGAATACCAAAACCTATGTACTTAGAGAAATTCATATTTGGAATAATGGCAATTTTGATCTCTTGTTGATGAACAAGAACACATAAAAGACTTTGTGACACTTTCAAAATTATATACATAAGAAAGCCTGTGGTAATATATGAAATGAGTAGACAAGTTTATCAAATCTCATACACAAGAAAGCCAATAGGAACATACCCATGTGGTGTTGGCATGCCAAAGTTCCGATGAATGTTTTCTTTTGTGTTTCTTCCTTTTTGGTGGCCTATGAACATGTAGCTTTTACCATCTATGTTTCCAAGACCAGTGACAATGGCTGGGTCATCATAACCAGCACGATCACCATGGAGTTCCACCCACTAATAAAATGCCATAAATATTAATAGATTACTGATCAGAAACTGTAATGTGACTGATGAACAACTTATGATATTTATTCCTAAACTAGATATGTTGATAAGGACCACAATGAGATACTTACAGTGCATGAAAACCACATACCTTGTCAGTAATATTTAGCACATGATCGAGAAAAGTTGGCCTATTAGGATGTCGAGCAATACTTAGCCGCTGAATGGGGGTGAGATGAGTGTACAGATCTTCTAGAGCCTGCAATCAAATCCCATGCCTAAATTTTGTGAAGTACAGAACAAACAAATACTCACTATTAAGTGGAGAACGCAAAAGTTCATAATATTTTAGCACTATGTGCGCACCATCAAAGTTGTAGGCGTAAGAATATATGAGAACACCACAACCAAGGGAGCCATATCACATCCAAAAAAGAAGAATTCAGTATGTTGATTATTTGCATGAAAGAGTAATACCCCGTTCCTTACATTTTTGTAAAGGTCTACATCATTCACTATTTTTTCCTTCTCTTTCTATTCACGTCAATGAAGAATAAAAAATCACTACATTTTCTTCCTCTTCGCCCTTTATCTGTATTTTAGCATGTCCATGATTTCTCATGCAAATTGATGAAAACCTTTCTCTGGTGCTGTGCAAGCATCAACATATGTATCCATACATTCAGGTTGGAACGCTTGTCTTATGTGTGCAGTGAGCAGATTACAATATCAACTAATTTTGTTCAAACCAGAACATTCACTTTCTCTAAAAAATCAAGCTGAAAAGTGCTGATTTCAACTACATCACTCAAGCCATAGACGATCCTACCTGTTGGTACTTGATCTCCAACAAACTTATCTGATCAGTGAAATCCAACCCGGTCTCTTCAGCCATATTCTTTACCTGGTGAGTAAAATAAAAAAGAAGCTGTTACTATCCGACCAAATCAATAACTCAAACGCCCATGTAAGCAAGTTAAAATCCCTGGGCGCAGACTGACTGTCTCCATGTGACTAGACAATTTTGTCGATTTGCCCGAGTGTCCAATATTGGAAAGAGAGTAAGAATACCATACTCCGATTCTCTCTCCTCGTTCCTGTCGACCACCCTGAACCTCATGCTTTATGGTAAGAACCCCAATGCCAATGATTCTACTACAGAGCTAGACAATTGGTCAGCACATGCTTATTATTAGCATGCCCCGCATCACGTACTTCCCTTGGAATTCTATCCGACAATATTAACAAATAAATATACACCAGAATTAAGTTTGAACTAGACATGACTCACGCAGCATGCATTTTCAGGTGAACGAACATTATTCCCTTGGTAGGGTGTTATTGCGATGAGACCAGATAGAAAATCAAACATCTAATTCTTCAAGAGGTAACACATTGATTGCATGAAGTAAACGCCCAAATGTTGCATATACAAGCAAATTTTCCAGTGTTTCACCAGCATGAATAAAAAACCACAGAATTCCGAAGAATCTCAATCATATAATCACATTTAGACGTAAAGAGGAAAAAAAAGAAAAATCCAAAAGGAGGACCGTCGTTTACATACTAATTGAGATCATAATCTGCGGAAAAAAGAAATTTGGGTCTAAACCCAACCCAAACGGCAAGGAAGAGTCCGAAACACAACGAGGAGAGGGATCGACGGGCTCACATCAATGATCTTCTTCTGAAGATCCATCAGCGGCTTCTCGAACGGGAGTGGCACCGGCTTCGGCTTCTCGGCGAGCGGCTTGAACTCCGAGAGGTAGCTCGTGAAGCCGCGCTTGACGTCCGGATCTACGTCCTTCGGATCTGGCCACGGATAGTCATGCTTCTTCACCTTCCTGAGCTTCTTCATGCAGCGGAACACGCCATCCGGCCGCCGGGGAAGAATCCCGATCGACGGCCGGCCTAAGGTTCTTAGGGGAGTCCCTTCGGCGAAGGATCTCCATAACAGATCCGACGCCGGTTGGGCGGATGACGTCGCCGGAAAATGGGGCAAGGATGACATCGTTTTTGTTCGCTCTTCTTGGGAAACGCTCGAGTGGAGGCGCGCCTGTGTGTGGTGGGAACTTACATGCATGAACCGGTCGGTATCCGTTTAGGTCTTCCTTGTTTTTCGATTTTCTTTTCATTTTCATTACTTCTTAAGAATTCTCTAACTCTCTCTCTCTCTCTCTCTATATATATATATATATATATATATATATATATATATATAAAAGTCTTAGAATAGAGATAAATGGCGACTAACAATCATCACAAGAAGCAATAGGCTAGCAGGTTGACGACCCAACATCACTTGCTTGACTACTGCATAAAAGGGTAACTTTATCTCTTTCCAATTGATCCATTATCAGAGAAGCTTTGGGTTGAGCTCGGTTCACCATGCACCAAAATGGAGTTCTAGACATTTATAGCTAAGTCGCATCAAGTTAAGCAATAGTTGTCTAGTTGATTTTAATACACTGAATGGTCGATATGACTTGGGCCTGATCCAACCACGCCAGCCTTGTGAACCTGATACTTTACCATGGGTTTGGATTGATCATTTATCATGGCCCACAATAGACAGCCCATATCCAATTGTGATGGCTTTTCTTTCTTTCCTTGTTTGTGTTTTTTTCCCTATACTCGAGCTTATCCTATTTCGCAAGTGAGATATCAATGGACTGGTTCCAATCTCGATATCCCATTGAACCAAAAATGGTTGGTTTCGGTTAAACCAAAACAAGCACCGTTGTGGTTTCATTGGAAATCTAAACAGAAACCGAACTATCCTCTCTTCGTTTTGGTTCCGTTTCCGGTTCTGAAAGTTCCGAGGCCCAATCCAGGAGTACCAGACCTGGTTATTAGACGGTTTCAGTTTGAGTTCCCGTTTTGGATCATGTTTTGGTTCCGAATCACAGTTTAGTTTCCGCTCTCTCTCTCTCTCTCTGTTCTATTATGGATGTAAAGGTAAATGGTAAACCTGGTCCAAAAGCAGCCTCTGAATCCATCGTATCTCGTCTCGTTGTTGCACAAATGCAAGCATGCAAAGAAACTGAGAGGCATACATGCAAGAATCGTCATCAATGGAATCGAGGAAGAAGAGGAAGAAGAAACATTTATGTGGAACTCTCTTCTCAGAGTGTACACTCGTTATTGTTACAGATCTCTAGAGCCTCTGTATCTGTATCGACAATTCATGCGTAGCAATGTTCTTGCTGACAAATTTGCGTTCCCCTTCGCGCTCAAAGCTCGAACAAATGTTAGATCCATCAAAGCAGGGCTGCAAATCCATTGTTAAATTGTTAAAGGCATTCATCTTCTGGATCGTTTTGTTCAAGGATCTCTTGTTGACATGTATGCAAAGTGTGGTAGCATCAAATCTGCTCGCGTCTGTTTTGATTCGATGCGTTACAAGAACTCTGTGTCTTGGAATTCCATGATGGATGGCTACGTCAAGCATGGGGAGCTTGATGTTGCACGCGAATTGTTCGGTCAAATTCCACCTCAGGATTTGTTTTCATGGAATGTGATGATAGATGGTTATGGGAAAGGTGGGTTGGCAAAATTGGCACGCGGACTGTTTGATGAAATGCCTGAAAGAGATCTTCTATAGTGGAACTCGATGATCTATGGATATGCTAAGTCTGGTGATATGAATGAAACCAAAAAGTTATTCGATGTAATGCCGTCTAGGGATGATGTCTCGTGGGGGATCATGATTTCTGGATATGTCAATTGTGGTGACCTTGAAATGGCTCGTCGCACGCTTAATCTGATGCCACGGAGTAACTTGGTCTCCCGGAGGCTGGAATGCTTTGATTGACGGGTATGCTAGAAGTGGCAGTATCAGCACCATGCTAGAATTGTTTGAGCAAATGCGAAGGAAGAGCTTGGTGTCGTGGAACATTGTTCTCAATACCCTTGCAAAATGTGGAAATATGGGAATGGCATGCCCAATGTTCGAAAAGATGCCTGAAAGAGTTATCATCTCTTGTAACACTATGATAGATGGTTATGCTAAATGATGTGGTGTCCTGGAATTCGATAATTTCAGCATACAAAAATGTTGGTTGCCCCGAGAAAGCCATACATCTCTTTCATCACATGTTGGTATCTGGAACTACACCGGATTGCTCGACTCTTGCTGTTGTGCTATCAGCAATTGCTGACTTGGGCATTCTCGCTGAAGGCGGGATTCATAGTTATATTGCAGGGAACAGAGTATCATCGAGTGGTAATGTCGGTTTTGCACTTATAGATATGTACTCAAAGTGTGGGAGTTTGGACACTGCAAGGGACATATTTTGGAGCATACCATTGAAGGGTATCGATCACTGGAATTCAATAATTGCTGGTCATGCGGTTCATGGTTATGGCAGATATGCGATTCAATTGTTTGAAGAACTGCAATGATCTGCATTGAAGCCTGATGGTATCAGTTTCATTGGTGTTCTGAGTGCATGTAGTCATGCCGGTTTAGTCGATGAGGGTCGTTATTACTTCAGCCTCATGAATCTGCGGTACGGGTTAGAACCGAAGATCCAACATTTTGGATGCATGGTTGACCTTCTGAGTCGTGCTGGGCACCTAGATGAGGCAAGTTTGTTGGTGAAGAACATTCCCATGAAGCCAAATGATGTAGTCTGGATTGCTCTGCTTGGATCCTGTAAGATACACGGGAACATAGATATTGGAGAGGATGCTGCAAATAAATTGATTGAACTGGATTCTGATGATACGAGTTCTTACTTCTATCTGACATGTATGGTGCAGTAGGACATTGGGACGATGTTTTGAAGACGAGGGAGGTAATGAAAGAGAAAGGAATCAAGAAGCTAGCACCTGGTTGCAGTTCAATCGAGTCTAGCGTCAATGAGCTTGTTGATATTGGTTTTGATTGGACAGATTCCGAATTCTTCGCATATAAAGACTCAAATGAGGAGACTCCCTTATGGTTTGACATCAAGGAGTAAACTCATGGTGTACCAATTGAAGCAGGTGACTAGCTAGGGATTGAATCTCTACGGCTGGTAAGCGAGACAAACTGAAAGGGGTTGTTCAGCGTTCATTCACTAAAGCTCGTCTGAGTTGAGCTGAAGTGAACTGAACATCAGCCGAATTAGACGAGTTGAAAACTAGCTGATCGTCATAGAAGCTTTTCCTATATGATTTTCACAAGAATATTTAATTTCATTGCTGCAAATGAAGTGGAAAATTATTTGTTGTACGATTTGTCTTGCAGAATTAAAATTCAAGTACATTCCTCACACCCAATTAATTCTTTTCCGGGATATAGAAATCCTAGGTACTTAACTGGACGAGTACATCGTTGTTCATGCTCAGCTTGTATAGCTTAACAAGCGAGCTCCCATTTGGATCAGGAGCTTCACACACGGAAGTATTCACAGGCCGAATCAAGCATAAAAGGAAGATCTCCGAGTGTCGGTCTCATAGGGTCAAGCATACACAACGTATTCTCAAAATATATAGAAAATGAAAATTTCCAAGTACTTCACATCGAATATGTGGTTATTATCAACCTTGAGTGGAAAGTTTGTTAGAAATGTTAATGTTACTGACCGGATGCTATGAGTTGACGCTTGATCCCCCAGCAAGGTGATGAAGTGGATGCTCGTTTGTATCGGATTCTCGTATTTGTGTACCGACCCTGATAGGCTGACGTTAACTGGTTCGGGTTGTTTCCACGGTACAGATACAGGCAATGAATCGAGGGGATTTGAAGCAACATTCAAATCCGCGGTTTTCACCGTCTCCGTACTTTTCTTGTTTGCCCTTGCTCATAAGCGTCAAGAGTAAAACCCTACCCTCTCTCTCTCTCTCTCTCTCTCTCTCTCTCTCTCTCTCTCGTTCGAGGGTTTACCGAGGAGGTCTCGCTCTCGGCTTATTCCGGCAAGTCTTTCTATCACCTCTTTGATGAAATTGGGTCGTTCTTGTCTGATTTTTTCTGCTTGATTTCCTTCATGATTTCTTTGGTGAAATTTCTGGTTTCCGTTTCCCTTGGTTGATCTTTTGTTTCTCTAACTGTTCCCTTAGCCTTTGCTGTTGTAAGGTGAGTCTGATTTATTTGTATCGTATTCTTGCCTAATGTTAGTTCGAATCATTTTAGTTTCTTCTCAAAGTGAACATATTTCACAATTCTTATCTTGTCATGTTGAAACCATCTATGTGTTCATTTTCGATTTCTTTTTTGTGAGTTTGTGAATCCCTTTAGCTAATTTGGAACGAATTCGAGTTTTTTTCGGATGTTTCGTCTTCACAAATATGCTCAATCGTGACTACCGTCCTTTTCTTCCTAGTTGGCGGTTCTTTCTTATCAGATTTGTTTTGTCTATCTGGAACCAGCTTTTACTCGTCTATCTGCTTTATTAATTATTGATGGTCTCCTTGATACGTTATGGGCAGAACGTTGTTCGTACTTGCTCAATGATGATGTAGATGGCGTTCATAGCAGTCATTTGATTCAATGTATACCATTCGTTATTGGATCTATGTCGTTTGTAAGTTTATGATGATATTGTACGTGATATGTTGCGTTCAGTTTATATGATATGGACTGTAAAGAAAAAAAGTCCAAGTTTTCCTTTATCTATTTTATGTGTAACTTTTGTTGCTTAAATGAGCATAAGATCAATTGTTTGAGTTAAGTGATCAAGGTGTCGTGGGAAGAGTTAATCTTTGCTTGCCTTACGTGTGCCTTAATTTCTGTTGATAGACATACCCTTAACATTCTTCCTATTTTCTTTTTGCTTTCGCAGATGTCATATTCCAAGAGAGATAGGTCAGGATGGCTGTTATGCATGAAAGTCTGAATCCTTTTTCATTCTTCGATAGTTGAAAGATGTGTGGAGATTTGGCTGAGCTCATCTATAACTAATTTTGCTTGTTTCTCTTTGATTTTCAGGTACTCTTCATGCTCGATTTTTCACGCTCGCCCTATATTGATAGTAGATCACGAAGAGCCTTATCCAGATCAAGGTCAAGGTCAAGAAGCAGATCAAGGTAAAGGCTGTAATTTCTTATCATATGTTGTTGCTCCAGTAAGTGCATGGCTTACTATTCATTTTGTCCATAAGTGTTTTTACTGCTTCTTCTGAAGTCCATTTGTGAATTATCATCTGCGTCTAAATGCTTAATTCGCAGGGTTTAAATATTAATGATTTTTTTTGCAGGAATTGTAGTGCCTCAAGTGATACAGAGAACCCTGGAAATAATTTATATGTCACTGGACTGCCCACTCGAATTTCAAAGAAGGAACTTGAGAAACATTTTTGTAGTGAAGGAACGGTACGCACATAAAAAAATTCTTTCATGTGAAGGTTTGAAACTATTATTACCTCTGAAGTGCTATATCTTCATCTCTACCAATTTCATTGTTTAGTGGTTGTCACTGTCGATGCAGTTATAAGTGCGTTATTTCATTTTCTCTATTACGTAGTGAATGTATCGGCTCTGCTTGGATGACCATTTGCTACACAGGTCTGACAACAGGTGGCTGCTTAGTGAATGTAATCAATGCCATAAATGTGTCTATACTCTATACGACACAATAATGGTAGCTTGGTAGATATGGACATGGAACCTGTATCATTTTTTGCCAATTTACCAGTCTGCATCGATTCAATATGTATAATAAGAGACACCATATTGTATCATATGGCGTTATTGATTTGAAAGCCTTGACGCCCGTTGTCACAAACACTTTTCTTGTCTCTAATGTGGACCATGAGGTTCCGAAGGAACAGGCAAAATGAAAGGATTAATAAGGTTGGTAACTGGTTTACATCTCCTGACAGAGGGTTATTTGTTTCTACTATTATCTTGTATAACTAGGGAATAGGTAAACGGGATATTGAGGATATCTGGTGTCTGAAGTGGGCAGGGGTGGGTATGGTGGTAATGATAATAGGAATTATGTGGACTTTGGTCCAGCTATTGGTTCTGTGCTCAGTAGTGTCTTTTGGTTCATGGCTGGCAGCAGGAGCAGCAAATTTGAAACGCTTTTGATACCTGAATACCAATTATGGTGATGCCTTAGCTATTATAGAGCTATTTGTGTTATTCATAGGTTTGCCATTTTGAACCGAATGTCTGTTTTCAAGTGTCTGATGCTCATAGAAATGTGGAAATTTGCTCGTATTCGTTATTTGTTACGTCTGACTATATTCTACCATGTGCTTTCCTCAGGTAGTGGAGAGTCACCTGGTTATTGATCCTCGTACTAGGGAAACTCGTGGATTTGGGTTTGTAACTATGTCCAGCAATGTGGAAGCTGATGGGTGTATTAAGTACCTGAGTCAATCTGTTCTTGGTGGTCGAGTTATCACCGTTGCAAAGGTATATTTCGAGTATGCATGTCCTTTATGATTTTCTTTTTGGGTGCCATATGGTTTATCGAATTATGAGAAGCACCAGTCATTCTTACTGCACGATGTTTTAAAAATCAGTTTGTTCCAGCAGGTTAGCTGTGTGTAGCAGCTCTACATCAAATTTCAAACTCAAACTCTCAAGCAAACTGAGATCATATAACCAGAGGGTTGTATGCCCTAAATTTTCTTTCTTCATGCGTGTTTGTATAACTTTGTAGCTGACAGCTTGTTGTAGTTGTTATTATTTATCTTCATAGTTTGGTCTCTTTCTGATTTATGTTTAGACTGATTTCGTTAGTTTTAAGCAGGCAAAGAGAAGGCGAGGTCGAACACCTACTCCTGGGCATTATTTGGGTGTGAATACTGTCAGAGGTAGGTGTTTAAACGAAAAACCCATTTATCTTCTTCTGTTCCTGGCTGTTGATATCAGTCATTTGAATTTTGCAGGGAAGCGCCGTTCTCCTAGCTGCTCACCTTATAGCCGCTCTGGTAGAGATCGATCATCCTCTGCATATGGCAGGCGAGGGAGAGAAAGATTTAGATCCAGGTTTTATTCTCGTGATAGTCGGTCTCCTTATAGGTCGCGCTACCTCTCACACTCCCACTCTCGGGGCAGCGAATCAAGATATGGCAGGCGACGCAGGTCATATTCCCATGATAGCAGATCTCCTGACAGGCATGACTACCGCCAGCGGAGGGAGAGATCAATATCTCATTCACCTTATTGTAGGCAGGACCGATCTTGTTCTCCTTACCGTCGTCCTGGCCCGGGAAGCCCAGCTGATCGCTCGCGTTCACCATATGAAAGACGGAGATCTCTTCCAGGTATTGCATCACCTTGCCGTAGTACAAAGGACAGGAGCAGGAGCTTGTCGAGGAGCGCCTCACCAAAGAGCCCAAGCCGCAGCAGGAGCTAGCAATATCTCTCTCATTGATTGGTAAAAGCTAATTGAGTATGTGGTTGTGTGGTGGTTCTTTTGTGATTTGAGCAAAGAAAGTGGTGCGCACATAAACTAGTCTTGGTTCAAGACTGTCTTGTGAAAAGATTTTTTTTAACTTGCATTTCGTGCAGTGTAATATCGACTTCCTGTGTAATGTGAAATGGGTGTCACTAATAATAGTGATGGCGAGTGGCAGGCAAATGGTGGTTCTGGGTGAGAGTAATCGATTAGAAAAGGATGGTGTTCCAAGGCGGTAGCATAAAGCCCGGGGGATCCGAGGCCGTTGCCGAGGGAGTTCCGACTCTCATCGCTTCGGAGTTCCGTTTTTCTTTTTTTAAGAAAAGGTGTGCTATTATATATATATATATATATATATATATATATATATATATATAGGGAGCTTGGTATGTTCTGGTAATATTAGGTGCTAATATATTTAAATAAAATTTAATAATTCAATTTAAGATATTTAAATTTTAAAATTAAAAATATTTTTGTAATGTTTTTTAAGTGTACAACAATAACTAAGCTTTTTTCTCATATTAAATGGGTCAGCTACATGGATTCTTTGTTTTCATAAAATTCGATCATCTGCCACATTAACAATAACTCAATAAAATTAGATTATTATCTATTATTATTTTTTAGTGATTTTTTAGATAATTTTATTACTTAGTTTTTCATATATTTTTATTGAAGCTTCATTTGATATTTTCTTCACGTGAGCTATCGAGTTTTATACTGAATTGTCGCAACCCCTTACAAGACGAGTTCTCTGAGTTACAATTCAAATGTTCCAACCGGTTAGAAGAGAATTTCACCGACCTACAAATCAAATGGAGAGAAGAAATGCTAGAATCCATCTGTGGTGCTTTTCCATGGGAATGCATGCAAGGCTTACCAGACACTCGAGGAAGCATCAAGAGAGCAATTCAGAAAGCATCATCATTCAGAACTATCAATTCTCGCAGTCGTATTTTGTAATATTACAAGAAACATGCAAACCCTCAAGACAAGACAAACCAAGGAAAGTCTATTTGCATGCATGATGGGCTTGTACAACATGTTGCCTATTGCCATGTTCTAAAATATGCATCTGAAGATTGCCAATAAAAGGAAATATATGACCCCAACCACAGAATCTGTCAAGAGAGAGAGAGAGAGGTTCATTTCTTCTTTCTTGGAGGAGCATTAATTTTGGGAAAGTCGGGAATGAGAGTGTGGTCTGCCACAACAATCAGCTTAAGGAGAGCCTTATTAGTATCTCACGCAAGCGTTGACCATCAGAAATTTGAAGTTCATAAAGTGGTGATCAGTAGTAGAACCTGCATACATGTGAAGGTACGCAACTGCATGAGCCACGTCGATTGCAATGTCTAAACGGGCAGCAAGTTCCAGCCCATTCCCATGCGATCCTGGCATGAGAGTCATCACACTCCATTGTCAAAAGAAAAGAAAAGAAGGCTTATAGACCAGAGTAAAAGAGTGAAACAAGCCAAGCACCATTACATGAGAAATTGGTTTTGAGCTCGTGTTGTGAGTCAATCAAATGAGCAATCTGCCTGGTTTCTGTTAGGAATGAATATGCCTTGAATGTTGAATTTGAGGAGGACAGAGTTCATCTCAACTTCTAAATCAATTTCTCATGTTTAGGTTTCGCCTTAAGGATGACCATTTATTTCTCAATCCTTCGAATTCTCTGCTTAGATTTCCGAGTACCTCTATCTCTCGACAGGTTTACGAAGATTTGAAGCCAGTGTTTGAATCCATCACTTTCAAGAATCAGACGTTGAACAACGAACTTTCTAATAAGATGCATCCACCTGCATTTTGCGGTGTAATGCTCTCTCTCTCTCACTGGCTCATTTTGACTGCACAACCGTTATGTACTTAATGATTTGACGTGTTATTAGAGAATGTCGTATCACAATTAATAAGATCAAGAGCGATTACCATCTAGGTGTTCCCTCAGAGTGCCATTGTTTACATACTCGATTACAACCATCGGTTCTCCCTCAGTATCAATGTAGCCAAGGAACCTTACAAGGTTCAAATGCTCGACCTTTGCTAATGCGCGAATTTCGCTCTTAAACTCTGCAGACGAACGGTTGTTGCATGGAGGCTGCAAGAAAGAATATACTAGTACCTGCATCAATACAGTGTAAATATTTCCATATCAAACTTGTGCTGGTTTTTGTGAAATCTACGTCAGTTTTCATGTTTCTCTGTTAGACAGACAACCTACTTTCTGTCGCAACTCTGTGATGTCTTCATCAAAGGTACAAACATGGTATTTGGAGCTCCTTGCATAAATGGTAGACTTTTCTAGCGGTGTCTATGAAAAGATGAAGACATCACATATAAACATGGGAACGGATTCTGCAAGCTATTTTAGATCCAGGAAGTTAACCAATGCCTACAGAAGATGTTTAATTTCATCACTAAGAATTGTTAAGGCTACCATAAGTATGATAGCGTGTGACGAACAAAATCAGATAGCATTATAAGCAGATATTCCCCTGGTGAAGGTTTTGCCCTCACACGTTTAATTACCTCCAAAATCATAATGTGCGAACAGCAAAACCAGATTTTGTTGTTACAACTACGATCTGCTTAATAACAAACTCATAATGTCCATAAGACAGATCCCGAGAGTTTGCCCTTACACAACCAGCACCAAGGTGGAAGAGGAGGATTCATCAAAAGCAGATATTCCCCTGGTGAAGGTTTTGCCGTTACACGTTTAATTACCTCCAAAATCATAATGTGCGAACAGCAAAAACAAGATCTGCTGAATAACAAACTCATAATGTCCATAAGACAGATCCCGAGAGTTTGCCCTTACACAACCAGCACCAAGGTGGAAGAGGAGGATTCATCAAAAGCAGATATTCCCCTGGTGAAGGTTTTGCCGTTACACGTTTAATTACCTCCAAAATCATAATGTGCGAACAGCAAAAACAAGATCTGCTGAATAACAAACTCATAATGTCCATAAGACAGATCCCGAGAGTTTGCCCTTACACAACCAGCACCAAGGTGGAAGAGGAGGATTCATCACACATACTGGACAGTAAGACGATCAAATCTGTTGCCATATAATCCATCTACCTGCTCCCACTAAGTGCGGGGAAAGCCTTGGTTTTGGTTTTCCTTTATTATAGTAGAGATGGATTGCGATCCTCATGACACGTTTACATCAATTACACAACTTTGTGATCTTTCCAAGACGCTAGTCTCCATAGAGGTCTGATGAATGAACAAGACGAAGCAAGAGGTACAAGATATGCCATCTCGGAAATGAGTTACCCAAATGGCTCAGCCTCCTTCAGGAAAACCACAACCAATGAAAGCAAAAAGGTTTAACATCATCAGAGTCAAACCAAGAGTAGAGGTTACTATAACAGAAAGTTATCTCGTTTCATCCATATTCACTCGATACCCATCACAAAGTCCCTTCATTTATCCAAGAAGTCCGATTTCAGAACTTCACAACCTGAATCTTTAGATAAAACCAACAACCTGGTCAGGAATTGAAGCGGTATGGACTATGATCCTTGATAAGGAAGAAGACAAACACAACCAGATAGTTCCACCACCCCTTTTATATTTGGGATCTTGGTTTTTGTATGCAAGCATCACTACCAAGACCAAGACATGTTTGGGAGGCACTTGGTTCACAAACACCTCATCAGTCTGGTGCCAAGTGCATCGGTTGTGTGTCCAAATACTGGTATTGACAACTAATTCCATGTGAAGGTGTTCAAATCTTACGACTGAAATCCCCTAACACACGTTTTATGCACAGAAGAAGTCATAGCGAGAAATACCGTCTTCATGTTTCAGGACTTCCCATAACAACTACTTCATGTGGAAGTGTTGAGATCCGGTATTGGAAAAAGTTTTATGTTGCCAAAACCATTCCCACTTGTTGCGTGAACTTTTATGAACACAATTGAGTTGACATAGCAAGATTGGCCCTGTTTCCGTGGGTTATGTGTTCTCAAACGGCGCATTGGGGCTGTTTGAGTTGCTCAACTCGTTGCTTGGAACTAGAATTCGCCCCAAGACGCAAACAAGAAACCCGGGTCATGAAACTCTGGATTACGCGGCACCTGAAGGCCAGTATTCATGGAACTCACCGAAATTTCATCTCAGAGACAACTTTAAAGCAAAAGAACAGGGAAGGAGTGGAGTGCAAAGAGAAAGCAGTGAAGTGCAGCCAAGTGTTTCACATTCGTGTAATAAACCCAATCCCAGCAAGAACCTTTACATCTCTGATGCTTCTGCAACTCATCAATCACAACGAGCGGAAAACAAATAGTCATTTTGCCAAAGAAACCAAACGAAGTACAAGCATAGATACAAACACAATCTCACCAGAGACATATATACCTCCTCCTCCGCGCATCCGATCACCCGTGTCTTGAAGGTGGAGCGCTCTCGACCCACTCTGTCCGCAGCGCCTCCCCATACTTGACTTCTTCCTTCAAAAAAACCCCGCTGGGAACTTCCGGCCCCAATTTTGTACCCTTCAGTTTCTGAAGGCTGCCTCTGTAATCCACAAGCGAGGGGGAAGACGGAGACGCAGCAATAGGGGCAGAAGGGCCGGCGTTAACCCCTACAAAATGGCGGGTTACTATCGGTGGCAGCTGAGGAAGAGGCGGCGAAGAAGAGAAGGATTTAGGTTGGGCGAACGTTCCACCTATTCCATCCTCGCTCGGAGGAACGTGATTGGCCATTGATTGGTCTCGAGGATCCCTAAATTGGACTGGTGGGGGCGGAGAGGGAAAGGAGCAAGAAGGAAGATGCGGTGCCGGGGGCGGAGAGTAGGCCATCGCTGCAGCCGAGGGGTCGCTTACAGGAATTCGGCGCTCCCGAATCGCTATTTTAAGCTTGATCTGGCCCTGAGGTCGGCCTGACGGGCGGAGGAGGTCGAGGGTGGGGAGGGAAGCGGAGTCGGCAAGGGCGTCGCTGAGAGGGAAGCGGACGGAGCCGATGACGAGGGGACCGGCCGCCGCAGCGGTGTCATCAGAATGGAGGACGTCGATGGTGAGGAAGGAGAGGTGGAGTGGGCGGGAGAGGGCGAGGGTGAGGGAGAATCGCTCGTTCCAGACGGGTTTGGTCCCACCGGAGGCATCTACCTTGGTAGGGAAGGCGCAGTCGGTGTCGAACCAAGCGATGGCATAGGGTTTCAGCTCGCCGTGGCGCCAGTTCACGTTCTTGAGGTGCTTGGCAGATACAATCTTCAGGTCGACGTCCAAGAAAACCTTCGACGCCGGAGCCGGCGACGCCATTGCCGATTTTCCTGAGAGAGAGACTACGTTGATTAACGCAACGTTCTTTCTCTTCGTTCGATATTTTTCTCCCTTCAGGATATTTTCCAAAAAGAGTCCCAAGTTTGGTCTGTTTCCTAATAGCTACCAAAACTTTCTCAATTACTCAAAGGGTCTGCTAATACTGACTAAGACCCGCCGCCTCACCGTGTTTTCTTGTGTAGCAAATAATTTAGAAAGGACCAACGAAATGACTGTGGACGGGTTGAGTGGCCTTTCGACGAAAAGCAATTAAAACTTAAAAATAGTGGACTCTTTCGTACTTCAGATTATTTAAAGTATCAAACCAATAAATTTATTGTGCCTTAAATTTTACGGCATTTGAAATGAAAATGATGGATATCCGAATATAGTTAACTTTGAAGATAAAGAGCAAAAATTTATAAATAAAATGTAAGGTTTACATTTTTATACAGCTGTAACAAGCAAGTTTTGGCCTTTATATTCAAGAATTAGACATGACCAAATGGAAGTGAGAGCAAATTAATGTTACGTTTGTTAAAATTTGTCAAGATCTAACCATACTCTTAATCAAGCCTTTTTCTCCCCACATAAAATCAGAATAGGTAGGTTATAGAGGGAGTAAACAAGAAGTCACCTGAGTATGTCCATATTTATGTATCAAAGCCACTAGGTTCTGAACTTTCCCCAACTCCTGGCAAATAGAGGTTGGCAATCAGCCGTTAAAGTAGATAGATATGTCGCTTTGCCGGAGATCAACACACCGTTTACACAGAAATAAGTTTGAACCGGCTAAGCCGATGCTTTTACATGAGTGCATTTGTTCGAGACGAGTTGTAAAGCAAGAAGCATTTGAAGCTGTTGTTATTTTTTCTTTTGACGAGTTAAGAGCAGAGATTTAGCAGTAACGAACTTTTTATTTTTTGTAAAAGGTCAAGAAAGTATCGAGTAGTGCACATGAATTCATTCTCAAAACAGTCGATTCTACATATGTAAGCTTCGGCGCTTCATCGATTAGCTAAGAGCATACATTACAAAGTACATCGATATTTCACAGAGCAATAGCTTACCTACCTAGGCTGTCTACTCACAAGTTCAAGGTCATGAGTTTGATACCCCATAAGTGCATCTGGCTTCGACCTGCCCATTGTACCCCCCAAAAAAAACTAATATGATATCTTTGAGAAATGAATTGAACAAGTTATATAACAACAGATGCATTGGTGGACCAGGCTCTTGTACCGTGTCTATCTGTTTCAACACCATGAAAAAAAACAATTGGGTTGAACATCATCACCACTGTCCATGTTTTTCCATGAAAGTTGCCAAAATCTTCATCAGCAACTCGAGGAGCAACGGCTCCTTACTTCATGCCATGTAAAATATTTGAGTTTTTTTTTCTTCAGAGGGGAAGGGCGAACTACCACTTAGAATAAGATCACCAGTAATCTCCACAAGAACAGTTCCCAGCAATGAAATGATGAAATCGACTCGTATCTCGAACGATGATTTCTCTTTGGGTTATCTGTGAAATGCATTTGATGGCAAGATGGCAATCGTCGCAAACACGGAGGTTCTTCATCACCCTGATCGGTGAACCGGCTGGCACATTCAGAAGCCCAAACACAACTGCAAGCTTCTCACTGTGATAAGCCAAACAGTGTTCTTTCTCTTCAATTTCCATATCATGCATAACGGAACTTGTATTAGGCACATAACCATATGCCTTCATCTCAAAGCTCAGTTTCTTCATGTACCCATCAATCTCTCTCCATTGAGGATTTGATCTATCTCCCATACAAAACCTATGAATTTTGTTCTTCAATTCCAGCCAGCTAATACCGGGTTCCTTCTTCACGTTTGATTCAAACATGATTTTCCTAACCATGGTAACATCCTCCCATCTCTTTGCATCGGCATGGATGTTTGAAAGCAACACATATGGAGCCGAGTCTTGAGGATCCAGCTCAAGAACAACCTCCGCAACTCTTTTTCCTACCTCTCTGTTCCTGTGAATCTTGCATGCAGACAATAAAGTCTTCCAAATCACTGTATCGGCTTTTATGGACATCGATCGAATTAATCTCTCGGCTTCTTCTAAGTCACCCGACCGACCGAGAAGATCAACCATACAAGTATAGTGTTCCAATCTTGGTACCAACCCAAACTTCTCCATTAATTTGAAGTACTCCTCACCTTCTTCCTTCAATCCACTGTGACTACACGCATAGAGGAGATTTAGGAAAGTCACATCATTTGGTTTGGTTCCTGTCTCCAGCATCTTTTTGAAGAGCTCAATTGCATCTATTCCACGTCCATGAAATCCATATGCAGCAATCATCGAGCTCCACAAAACCACATCAGCATCTGCAAACCCAGAGAATGATTTGATGGAATCATCCAAACAACCACATTTTGAATACATGCTCACTAGTGAGCTTCTAACTGATACCGACGAATCTGCACCCACCTTCGTCGCGTGGGCATGAATCTGTTGTCCCTGTCTAAGAGTTGCAAGCTCAGAGCAAGAACTAATTATGCTCACGAAGGTGACACGATCAGGTTTGAACCCATTACTCCTCATCCAGTGGTAGTGCTCCAACGCTTCCTCAGCGAACCCACTCTGTGCCCGCCCTGCTATGAGTGTGTTGCAGGAAACGACGTTGTGCACCGGCATCTCCTTAATGGCCAACTCTCCCCCACGGACACATTGGCATTTGATGTACATATGCGCCAACGAGCTCCCGACACACACATCCGGTTGAAATCCGGTCTTGATCACCAAAACGTGAATCTGTTCTCCATGACTCAGTGCTTGGCGTTCAGCACAACCTTTAAGAACGCTCCCGAGAGTGAACTGATCAGGCAGAATTCCTATCTTGTGCATCGTATCGAAAAGCCAGAGGCCTTCTTCGTGACGCTCATGCTGCACCAGTCCTGTGACCATCGCATTCCAGGACGCCACGTTTCGTACAGGCATCTGGTCGAACATTTCCTGCGCAAGCTCTAAACTGCCGTTCTGCAGATAAGCACCAAGCATGATATTGAAAGACATGACATTCCGACGAGGCATAACGTCAAATATTTGTCGTGCATGTTGCAGGCTGCTGCATTTTGAGTACATATTGAGAAGATGGTTGCCGAGAAATCGATCGGAGGAGAGACCCTTCGTAATTATGAGGGAATGCAATTGCATTCCCTTCAAGAGGGACTCGTTAAGTACGCACCCTTGAAGGAGGAGGGAAACTAATTTCGGGTCGTTCCATATTGTCTCGGATTCGATTCGCTCCAGTGCTTCCTTTAGCTTCCCTTTCTGGCAAAGCTCCACGAATTCTTCTCTGGCCTTGGGGAAGGAATTTGGCGTGTTTCTGGTAGAAAGAGAGAGATCAAGGAGGGTCTGGAGATTCTTGCGCCTGCGGAGAACGTTTCGCAGCATTTAGAGAAGGATCGCTAACCACTGCCATCTCTCAGAAAGAGCGAAACGCATGATATAACTCGGCCTTTTGAAGATCGATGCTTCTACCTTTGATGTGTCTCTCTCTCACTCTCATACACAAACACGCATAAACGGTTAAAAAGAAATCGAATCAATGGCTAATCCCCAAGTGAAACTGCAGATTTGAGTTTAGAAAAGCCAAGTCACGTTAAAAAACGTGCACTCTATCTGTATGAAGCAGGCCCACAATTGTGATTGGTTCTATTAAGCAAAAATAAAGAATCATGCGTACGAATGAGAAAAGAAAGTAGCTTTCGTATCTTTTCTCATCATCCATAAACTTCGACTTGAATAAAAGATAAACTTCGACTTGAATAAAAGACCTGAGAACCTGTCTCCACGAGTAATTTTTTTTCGGAGTATGACAAAGAATTCATATAGTCGACTACTGGAAAATTCATGTAACCGATCCCATTTAGTATGAAAAAAAAAACTTTGTTGTTGCATCAATGTTATAGGGAAACTGTTGTCTGTTGCTTGTAGCCGGTTTCCCAACTTGTGCTACATTGTTTCCTTCTGTCTCCACAAGTCATCTTAGTTTTGGAGCCGGTGGATCTTTTTGTTGTGTCGGATATAAAACCAGATGTTGCTTGGAGAAGTTAAAACAGCTTATACCATGTCATAGTTGCTACCTCTTGAAACGGGGTCATGCCCGAGTTAAAACCTCCACCTTTAAAGTAGACGGTCTTTTTCTTTTTGACAGTTCAAAGTAGACAGTCTAAAGTAAATATGGAACAGTTGCTTTTGTATTTGCGTGAAAGGAAAACCAAAGGAGCTTCCGTCAAAGAGAGTTGCGACCTACTAAAGAAATTTATTTAGATTCAAGCACAACTCTAACACGGATCGAAATGATGCCCGAGTTCCTAACATCCAACAGAAAAGGTCATAGAGGAGGCACACAAACATGTACAGAAGCAGGAACGTACATGGACACACATAGGAAGATTGGCCAAAAGTGAACAACGTTAGTAATAACTGAAGTCCGGTACTATGCGGTTTAAGTAAAAAATAATAATAATAATAATAGCAGAAATTCATGATCAACTTCCTCAAAGACCAACAAGTATTTGAGAATGATATATCCTCTGGTCTCCAGGACAGCATCAGTGTTTTGTGTATGCTGAGTTTAAAATTCACAAGGGTGGAAACAGATGGCTCATTCAAATATTTCTCCAGGACATGCAACATTGAATAATACAATGAGAAACAACTCTTTAGCCGTAATGGCTGTCATCTGCGAAAAATGCAAGAGCAGACCCTGCCAGCTTTTGGTTGATCTAAATCTACTTCTCGCCAAAAAGCTACAAACTCCGGTAGTCAATTACCGTGACTTCTTCTTCAGGAGCATCAAGATCTTGGTAACTGCATCAAACGACAGATTACAAATGAGTTAGAAGAGCTGATACACCAAATGGTCTCTCCATATGCAAACAAACAAACAACAACAACTAAGCTTTTTCCCATACTAGACAGGGTCGGCTACATGGATTCTTTGTTTCCACATAGCCCTATCATGTGCTATGTTAGCAGTTAACTCTAAGTTAGATAATTCTTTATTGTTTCTTTCCAACACTTTTGTGGTCATCCTCTATCTCTTTTAATATTTTCAAAATCTAGTTTTCATACCTTCTTACATGTTCTTTTAATCTTCTTTCTATATGTTCAAACCACGTTAAACGATATTCTCATTTTATCCACTATTGGTGCCACACATAATTTATTTCTAATAACCTCATTATATCTTTTCTTGAATGACCACTCATCCATATCAACATCTTTATTTCTGTCACACACATATTTTGTACACATTGATGATTAACTGCCCAACATTCATAACCATAAAATATGGTAGGTCTAATTGTTGCTCTATAATATTTACCTTTTAACTTTAATGTTATCTTCTTATCACAAAGAATACTTGATGCTCCTGTCCATTCTAACCAACCATCATTAATTATATGCGTAACATCTCCATCAATTCTTCATCACTCTAAAAAATTGACCCTCGGTATTTAAAGCATAATATTGTAAAAGTTGCCTTTAAACACACACATATATAACATGTTTTGAGTTTGGATCCATGAGTAAGAGATGAAAGGCCAAAATCATAGGTAAAAGAATGGTCTGACAGTCGACCAGTGTAAACCAAAAGCCGGTATATTAGTTACAAAGGACATACTGCAGATATAAATTTATTCCATTGGTAAATTCATCTACCCTGCCGAATTTCATATGTAAAGACACATTAAAGGCACACTACTCACCTCCTGATGCGTCGAGGATCCTGTCCGAAAGCTGGAGGAACAATAATCGGAGTGGGACCAACCACAGGTCCGGGACGCCCTTTCCTACCTCGTACGCCACCATTTCCTTCATAAGAACCAGGGCCACCTTGATCTCGCAACATCCTCATAGCAACTTCTGGTGGAGCAGGAACAAATGGACCAAGAGGTCTGCGAAAGTGTCGCATGTGTGAATCAACGAGAAATAAACGTTGTTATCCAGATAAATGGATTTTTTAAGAGAAGACAGGCAGACATACCCGGCACCAGGTACTGGCATCAAGACAGGTGGTGGAGGTGGCATGTCAGAGCTGAAGGGTGGTGCACGCATGCCTGGACCACCATAATCAGGGTTTTCCTCTTCTGGTCCACCAGGATAATCACGGGATGGTGAGCTACCGGCCCTATCAGCTCTGACATATTCCCTCCGACCACCGCGGTCATCTCTTGGACGGCCTATCCCATCTGAACCAGGCCTCCTTCTCTGCAACCTGTCTTTCTGTAAAAGACAAACCAAAATCACAAGCCAGCAAAAGAACCTTACAGCATTTACATGCATCAATTAGCGTGTAATATAACTCTTCCCATCATCACGTATGAATGAATGATAAGCAAACCATCAGAAAACAAAATGAACGGCTGAGCAACAGCAACACAGAATAGGTTGAAGAAGTTTCCAAGTAAAGATCAAAAGACCAAACATCAGTGGTTCACGCATCCACAGGCATGCACAAACAAGTTTTTGAAAATTGTATGCAATTGTTTCACCATAACAGAGTGGCATTACAACCAGAAATCACTTTTAATGCACAAGGGAGCCACATCTCTCCTGACTAGGGGGTCAAGTCAAAAAGAATTTTCAAGTTGAAGGTCCTGGTCAGATACCCCAGGAATGCATACCTGGTAGGTCTGTCCAACCCACCTTGACAAGAAAAAGGAAAAAAAGATTCACACCTAGAAGTGAGTAGTTCACATATATAGAGAGCATGTTTGCCTTACTCTGTCATCCTCAACTTCACAAGAAATAATGATTTTTATTCAAGTCTCCCACTTTCCACATCAAAGCGAACTTTTACATGTATTCATGTTCCTTGCTTAATCACATGACAATTCACGCTCAGAACCTGTGACCTGGAGTTGCCAAAGGGTGTGAAATACATCACCCAGTGCCTCTATTAAGATAAATAGTCAAGGGAAGTTGATGTATTAAGGTGATCCAGCTCAAAACTTCCCCTTGGTGCTTATTACTCAAAACTTGGTTGGTTCCAACTCCCAAATAACATAAGAAAATAATGGTTTGGGGTCACTAGACTCTAAATCACAAGCATGATAGCTCACCATGCCCATGTCCAAAAACATGTCATTGAACGCTAACCGAGAGGAACAGGTTTACAAGACGTTTGGCTGATGAACCAGATCCTTATCGACACAGCCTACTATGTGGCTCCATTTCCAAAACAACCGAGGGGCTGACTTCAAGTATTACTTATAACACTAATTCTCTCAACCCTAAAGAGATTCTCATGGGAAGCTCAGCGAGCATGTCTGATGCTCTGGAGTGGCTCTACCATTGCCAAGCATCCAAAGTGTTTCCACATCCAGATGCACTTTCCCTGCGATACAATTAAAAACGGAAAACAAGTTGGCAAGTTGTGTACAATATTATAATCATCACATGCTTCCTACCGGTCCAGGTTGCTGAAGAACAGGTGTGCCACCAGGTGCATTTGGATCACTGCAAAACAAAGAAAGGTCAACTCATCAAGCACATCAACATGATAAAGTACCATGAAAAAAGATATTAGATGAGGTAAGGAATAGGTCTCGTACTTCATGTAGTTCTGGAAATAAAGTTCTTCCCGTACTTTCGATGTCAGTTCCACAACAAGCTCAGTGTGCTTCAGTTTTAGATGCTTATGCACATATTCTGCAGCATGAAACAGTTTGGTACAGCCTTTTGCTCCACATCCATACTTCCACCCATATTTCTCATCTCTGATTTTTCGAACTAAAGGATCTAATGCTTCATTAGTAGCAGCATCAATTTTGTCTTTTGCTGTCATTATTTCCAGTGGATCCTGCCCTTGTAATCTTTCTTGCCAGAAATTGTCAAGCTTCTTTTCCCACTCTATCCCTGATGGTACATTTGCTCCATTATGGTTCTTGTTCTCTGCCCTCACATGTCGCAGACCTTTGGGCTCATTAGTTTCAATCATGCCATAGTAGTCCAAACCATGAACTCGCCACAAATATGTAAGTAAGGTATCCAATAATTCAACACCTTCTAACCCCTTCACTGTTGATAGACCACGAATAATTACAATAGGACCCAGAGACCCACCATGAGATTTTTCAACCTCCAGCTTATCCTGATCCACACTGCTAAGAACATTTCCTTCAATGCCTTTTTCAGCATCAAGTTTTCTTACAAGTGTTTGTGCTTGTTCAACATCAGTTTGAATTCTTCTGGCCTCAGAACTAACTGGATGAGCCTTTGGAGCAGCTAAAAGCAGTTCATTTTCTTTGCCAGGACCTCTACCATGACGCCTTCTTTTGCCAGTGGCATCTGCTTCATCTTCCGAATTTGGCTCACTTCCTTGACCAGATTTAATCGATAAAGCAGTGGGACAACTAATTCAATAACAATAGAAAGTCAGTGGCAGCAATTTACCTTGAACATGAAAAAGACAAAACAAATAACTCACAGATCCACAGTTCCACTCTGCAAATCCACCAAGAACTCCTTAGCAGTAGCCCTTGCATTTTCATTTCTCCTGCTAACAAGAGGGACACTCTTAGAGAACCATATTGTAATACCGTGAAGAACTTTGACATATTTGTCAATTGGAAGAGTGTTACAAGTGTTAATTGAAGTTTCAGCCAATATGATTTTTGCAACAAAAGCAGAAGATATCGCAGGCAAAGAAGGATGCATTATGTAGCATTTAAATCAGCTATCCTTCATATCCCCAAAGATATTGTTACAATGAAAGAGATAAGCATGACACAAGATCTGCATAGACAAGAGCTGGTTACTGTTTACATCACAACAATTCCATGCCATGGTGCTGTTGACAAGAAAACCATTATTTAGCTCATAAAACAATAAATAAAATAAAATGCCAAGAGGAGAATAGCTGACCTTTCAATGACTTTAAGTAGATTCGTCGGGTGATATTTGTCTCTCAGCCTACATTTTACAAAAAAATTAAGTTATAAATATGTGAAATCCATACAATGGACAAAAGGCATTTGCATGAAGAAATACCATTCTTCATCCTTGTGAGCATCAAAAAATGAACGCTTTTGAGTTGAGATATACTCTGATCTGTACTCTTGATACCTAGTAGATTACAACAAAACCTTATCTCAGAAACTTTATGACAATCACAACATCAACAAGGAAAAAGGTCATGTATAACTCCTCCATGTGTGCAAGATAATATCAGCAGCACAATACCTCCTCTCAGCTTCAGCAGGGAGGATGTCGTCTTCAAGCTCTTGAATAAACTGCTTATAAGACATTAAACCTTCCCTGGTATTGACATTGAGTTAATATTGCATTCAGAAGAAGCCAATGCATCACAGAAAATTCATCTAAACCGTCTCCAGTCAGTAACCAGAATAAATATAATCACAAAGTTTCCCCATAGGGTGAACAAATTCTAATGATACCTAGACTGTTGCTACTGAGGACAAATCAGTCCCAGAAAATGTAACCACCAAACTGATAAGTTGAAGAACTTGATAGAAGAAGGCTTCAGATTCAGTTTCAGGGTAGGGTTTGTTGCAGACGGGGGACAATATTCTTTTCACCGTGGAAGCACAAAAATCATGAATTAAATGGCCCCATCTTTCACTATGTAAGTCAGAGAATGCATTTAAGTTGGGATTTGTTAATATGCCCTTTCACCGTGAAATCATCAAAGTCACAGGTAATACAAAATCTGCAGCCATAAAATATGTAACTATATGGGTGTTGTTAAAACTTTCTCAGTATTCAAATTTAAGGTTTTCTTGTTGCACCCACCGGCCCGTGTTGTTTTTCATGATTCTAAGGTGGGAATTAAAGGTCTTGATGATCTATTCTGACTCAATTTCTCGTTTTCTGGGTTTTTATTTTGAAGATAATTTACGGTTCTCTAACAATTTATTTTGTGATTATAAGTGTGCCATGCATCTATATGGGTGTTGGTTTCCCTTCTGTAGTTTCGTTTGGGTTTTGGCACTTAAGTGACTTGATAGGGGTTGTAATAACTTTGCCTTTTTGTCCTTGAAAATTGGTTTAATAAAGATTGGGTACTTAGCTAATAGTTACTTCTTCATATGTGGATTTTGTTTGGCTTGTTTACTTATCAAGATATTGACTACCATTCTGGGTTGTCATGTGAAATCTGCAAGTCTTTACTTCTTGTGATGTTGGCTGCTTTAAGAATTCGTTGGGTTCCATTTGTTTTGGGTTAGAAACCGAGCCTCTTTTTTCGGTCGTATATGGTGATGGTAGGGATATGCCATATTCCAATAATATCAATTTGTGTTTTTGTCATCTCATTTGTGGGAACCACTTTTTCTTATCCTTGATTTGAAAATATTAAGCTCTACGTGTTTTAGATGGACTTATTGGCGTGAAACATGGGTTTAGTTTGATTATTGGAATATTTTAGTGGTTTTTTGCTTTCCCTTCTCATGAAAACATGAATTTTTTCTGTTGCACTTAATATTATTGCATGTATGTATAGTATTTGCATTGTTGAGTTAAATGAACAGATTTGGCTATTCAACCCGATTCCGCTTAGCATGGTATTCAGACTTGAGCCCATCCAGGTGTGTTCCTTCCAACTTGGTTATATGTAATCTTGATTATGTATTTACGGAGTTAAATCAAATTGTTTGATGGCATGTTTAGAAGAAAAATGTGTTATGACAATTGAATGATTTCAAACTTGTTTATTGATAAGATCGAAAATGTATTTGTTGGAAAACAATAAGGGGTATCTTCTTGTGTAATTGAGATCCATGTTGTTGGCCTTTTGTTGAAGACCTTTGTGATTAAGGTGCTTCATGTTGGTGGCCTTTTGTTAGAAATCAATTAATGCTTGAAGATATACTTATTGTTATTTGAGACATTTGGAAAAATGCTTGTTGATAATGAGTTGAATGTACTTGATTCATATTTCTGGCCTTTGGTTGGAAATTAATTGAAAATCGAAGATGCACTTATTTGAAGATTTGTGATCTTGATAACTTTAAGGTTGTTTTTTCGTGATATTATGGTCTCCGTTTATTGGCCTTTTGTTGGAAATCTTTGTGATTAAGATGTTCCATGTTGTTGGCCTTTTGGTTGGAGAGTAATCAATATTAAAAAAGACTTATAGTTGTCTTGATTAACTTGTATGTGATAAAATTGTTTTAACAAATTATTATTTGAGATTATGATCTCTGTCTATTGGCCTTTTGTTGGAAATCTTTGTGATTAAGATGTTCCATGTTGTTGGCTTTTTGATTTGAGAGTAATCAAAATTGAAAAGGACTTACAGTTATCGTGACTAACTTGTATTTATAGTTTTAACAAACCTTGTGAGACCTTTTGAAAAGCATGAAGTTGATTCCTTTGACTTGTTTTAATCATTCAAATAGATTATCTTACTTTTGGAACCATAGAATCACTTTTGAGTTTAAAGGATATTTAAAGGCCTTAGAATTGTATGTTTGACTTGAAGGTTTTGAGCTTTGCCTTAAAAAAGCTTGTTTGGGTTCGAGTTTTTCCTCATAACTCAGGTTTTGAGCTTAACCTTAAAAAGCTTGTTTGACTTGACGGGTTTTTAGCTTAACCTTAAAAAGCTTGTTTGATTTGGCGGGTTTTGAGCTTAACCTTAAAAAGCTTGCTTGACTTGGTGGGTTTTGAGCTTAACCTTAAAAAGCTTGTTTAATTTGAAGGTTTTGAGCTTTGCCTTAAAAAGCTTGTTTATGTTCAAGTTTGTCCTTAAAACTTGGGTTTTGAGCATAACCTTAAAATGCTTGTTTGATATACCAAGGTCCCCTTACAATATCACAAGTTTGTAGTGATTTATGAATCTAGTTATTATCGACAATTCTATTTGAATTTTTCTTTCAAATGGAAAATCAACTTCATGAACTTATTAAACTCATTTTTTGGTTACCCTCTGGATTAGATATTGTACATTGTCTAAGACTGAGCAAATGTATGTATTGATACTTCGTTGGTTTTCATGCAGGATGACAAATAAGTTGACACATTGATTATGGAACGATGATTTGGAGTTGTTTTAAAGGAACCTGTGGCAATTTGGATACTAATATTGTAGAAATTTTTGTAACAAGTTCGTTGAAAATTGAGTTGTATTTGATTTATGTTAGACAAACGTTCAATCTATAGCCCGTAAAGTTTGAGGGGAGGTGTTAATGTATTAATGGAATAGGAGCACGGGCCCTTAGGGCCCGTGCCGTGGCTCGTGCCATTTTATTATGAAGATGGGCCAGGGCGCCATGACCGTTGGGGCCAACAACTACTAGCCGTTGGAGCTCCCGCCAGGACCAACTCCTCTTTGTTGCTTATTTCAATCTTACGTACAAAGTCTATATATATACCACTCATTCCATGAATAAATTATGCAGTCTTAGCACTGCTTTTGACTTGTTTGTGTATGCTTCCGCTCTCTTGTTTGTTATACTTGAAGATCGGCATTCATACTTTAATGTCATTTGACTCTTGGCGATTTGGTGGATTTGATTCGTAAAGTATCAACCTTCGACTATCGACAAATATTTACAATACCACACTAAGTAGGATCGGCTACATAGGTTCTTCGTGACTTCTGTGCTAAATCCTGCTTTAGGAAACAGAATATGATGCAAGAAAGAAATGCAAGTTGGACAAGCAAATAGTTATCCATTGGAGAGGACCAAGGAACCCAAACCTCTGTGTGAAACCGATTTGGTTTGAGCCGTCATCAAAGTGTGAATCAGACCACTCTGCATAAACAGAATCTAGTAAGTAAATCACAAAATGAATTTTCAACTAAAAGTAGATAGATGATCAACAACTTCAAGAAAATTTGCTTTCTGGCTTTCAAACCTTTAAGTACTTGCAACTTTTTATACAAAAATCGGATCTAATAAACTATAACCACTAAAGGATCAATAATGACTATCATGGCCATCCACCATGTTTATAGAATCGATGTTAATCACCCAAACCAAGCCTTCCAACCAACATTAGATCTAACAGGCCAACAAAGGAGGAGGTTGGGTCCACTATTCAGATTGGTTTCCTAGGATCTTACTATAAATGAACCAGTGTACGGTTTATAGAATTTTACATCAAATCCTGATCTGACCCAAGTTCCTATTAAGATCTAAAAGTACATATCAAGAACAGGATCTTACTATTGACGGACCAGTGTTCGGTGCTCTCACCATTATTTTAAAACATCGAATTTCTCTCTACCTCATCTTCTTTAAATTTATGAAGATCATAATGAGTAACATTATATACCTCAAACCTAGTTGAGTCCATAGATTTTGACTGCTTTGTAAGTCTAGATTTCAAAATATGACTAAAAAACTTACTGCTAAGAGAGGAGGATGTGTGACTACCACTGCTTTCTTCTTCTACTTGTGGAACAAGATGACTATGTACAAAACTATAATTGATACATAATTGATTAATGTTTAATATTTTATTATTAATTATACTGTTGATATCTTTAAACTTGTTTAATGAAAGATCTTTATAATAAGCATTCAAAAGTAATTCTAAGTCTTCTAATTTTGATATAAGATCTAATACAATAATAACTAAACTAATTGTTAGAAGATCTATATAATATTTATATTATTTTTCTGTCATCTCCTATACAGTATGAGATAAATAAGAATTTGTACAAAATTGTGATAACACATAAACTACTTTAAGGCTTGATAAACAAATAAATGACAAGTCAAATAGTAAACATCATATGATACATTTCTAACATTATTAAAAATAGAAAGGAAATATTAAAAACATGTACAAACTTCCTAATTAGATTTAAACAAATTCAATTGTGAAAAATAAATATATATAAACTCCGTTAATAAGTTTCTATGTCATAGTCACTCACAACATTTGATAAGTCGAATTCTAATGATGTCCAACATTTTTTATAAATTTTCTTGGTTTTTTTTCGTTTATAAATATCTACCCATTCATTTCTAATATTAGGATGACTCTACAAAAAATTAAGAATGTTCTATGCAAGAATATACTAAGATTCAGTAATAAGAAAATATAAATAAGAAGTTGACAGACATAGTGAAGATGAATCAAGGTTATGAATGAACATGACCCCTATTTGATATCCAAAGAAAAAATTGGTTACAAAAATAGGTATGATGAAAAAAGTATTTATCATTGGCAACCGAAGAAAACTTGTGGTGCTCAAAGATGGAGTAAAATTCATATTATACAGGTAAGTGACATTCATCTGAACACAGACTTACTGGAACATTGAGATCCCTATATGAATGTTGTAAGAGCATTTTAGTATGTTTTCCTATAACCATGAGATAAGAATTGGACAAGTATTGAATGCTGATAGCTCCATGTATATAAAGTGGGGAAGCACCAGGGACTTAAGGAACAGAACAAGTTCCATTTATCCATTTATAAGCTCAAGTTAAGTTTTGCCATGTACCAAAATTAAATGGTTGTGGTGGGTAGTGTTTGGTTTGCATTTCCAGAACTGGTGGACAAACAGTTTAGCTTGACTTTTTTATGAACGCTTCTATCTCATTTTTACTCTTTAAATAGTTTAGACCTTTTTAGGTTTTGAAAGGAAATAATAAATCCATTTGCTTTCAGTTGAAGGAAAACCATTTAACCAGCACTTCCACATAGAGTGAAGAAAGAAACAACGTTATATGATTTTTCACACCAAAATAAATTTACTCTTATACCACTTATGCTCAGCATTATACCATCATGTATTGTAGAAGAGGAAAAAGTCGCCTGTGATTCATATAGGAAGAAGTATGTCTTCGTCTGTTCTTATCAGATTTCAACTTTTGAAGATCAGAAATAAACCTTGATATCCACCAGAAGACCGATTCATATGTCGTCCATGAGCCCTTTCATCATGGAACCCAGGTCTTCCAATGCCTGCACCTCTATCATAACCTCCCATATGATCATAACCAAACCTGCATCGTATTTATAGAAAGATTTTAACTTATGAAAAAGGACAAAGTAAGTACTCCACATTATGTGTCCTTCCTACTTCAGCAGCACACTCTTATACCCATTAAAAGAGTACCATAGTAACTGCTATTGACTGAAAGCCTGATAAATTGTACTCTGAATATTAGCAAGATCAAGTGGCCAATGGTCAGAATCAGTCTTATAAAATTGTATTGTATTGTATTATATGCCTGATCATGTATGGTAACCTGTACTGCATGAGACAATTTATCACCCCATATCACACCATAAACAACAACAACTAAGCCTTTTCCCATATCACACCATATTGTAAAATATAACAATGTAATTATAAAATTTATTATAGCGTATTGTAAAATAGGAAAAATTGTTTAAGATAGTTTGGACAGAAAGACTATCAAAGGAAGCTCCTGTAAGAAAGTATGAAAAACTAGATTGTGAAAATGTTCAAAGAGGAAGAGAAAGATCATAAAAGTGTTGGAAAGAAACAATAAAGAATGATCTAGCTTATATTGAGTTAACTGCTAGCATGGCACATGATAAGGCTTTGTGAAAACAAAGAATCCATGTAGCTGATCCCATCTAGTATGGGAATGGGAAAAGGCTTAGTTGTTGTTGTATCGTAAAACATCAGACTGTTATTTTTTAGTTTTTGAAAATAGTTTTTTCTTACTAAATTATTAGAACTTATTTTCCTTGTATTTCCTGTCTTTTAATAATTTTTTGTGATTTTTATTTTTTTGCTTTAAGTTAATTTTTTATTTAGTACCTTATTGTATCACGTGATACAGTACAAATAGTGTATGGCTACCCCTTATGATAAGGGGTCTGGTATGCTTTTTACAACATTGGTCAGATCTCATGATGCAACTAGCAAAGTTGATCCATAATCCAATATTCTAACAAAATCAACGGTTCCCAATCAGTAGAACTCAAGAACTAACTAAGACAACTCATCTGTATGTTAAATGGTCAGCTCTTGTAGCCCTCAACTGAAGCTTTCAAGAGCTCTTGCCACAGGAAAGCATTTCAAGCACGGACAAGGCACTTAGATAGACAGGAGGAAAACTACGAGTTTGAGATACAACTTAGACAAACTTTTGTTAGCATCAGAAAGTGAAAACACGTAACATCTAGCCAGTAGCAAGAAACACAAAATTTCTTTTCTTCCCTCAACAATTAAGAAGATTGCGTTACAAATCTTTTTACTGTAAGATTGCTCAACCACATTGGTGTATGCAATTTAACAAGCATCTCAATCTACAACATTTCCACAAGTATAATTAGTTAACTGGTCATTTCATCCTTGAATCACTTCATATACCTAAATCCAACTTGACATCTACAGTTGTCAATTAGCCTTTGCATCTAATCCATCTATATGAATATGTAACATTAAAGATCTCATAAAACGGTATCTTTTTCTTCATGTGGTTAAACAAACCAGCTTAACCTTCTGCAAAGATATATCACGGAGAGCTGGAATACTACATAAAAGTTGATAAAACAACAAGCAACAACACTAGGAACACATGGGTGAAGATGGATCTCCAGCTTAACCTTGTATAAGGAGTAACCTGGAATATTGCATAAAGCAACAAGCCACAAGCAAAAACACTAGTAGCACATATAGGGTGAATATAGATCTCTCAGAAAGACTCATTCTTGTTTTCTCCACATGTACCCGTTAATCTACAGTCGTAGCATATTAATCCTTCTTAATATTCACCTATATTTTTCCTTTTCCTTTTAGAAACGAGTTGTATAGACATCAAATTGCCCAACCAAGTATATGATTATTTCCCTGTTTTGTCATTTCTTCTCAGGATGCACGTTATGCCTCTGACAAACTTTTGCTTCTTGATTTCCGAATTCCATTTCCTAAACACGAACCTTTTAAGTTTGTAACCGATGCATATGGAAATGGTATGCCAGTAGCCTTTACGATTTAAAGCCTCGAAAAGTATCCATAAAATGACTTAGTCGTGTCTTCTTTTGTTTTACTTCGAATTATTTGCTGCTCCACAAGAAAAAAGAGTATATTCCAACCTCAGTCCTTATAACAGCTCATTGAGAATGGGAAGTAGTTAAATATAATGCGTCCATATCCTGAATGAAATCAAGAACATACACCACAAAATGCATAACCCGGAATATTTGGACCTAGCTCCAAGACTAATTGAGCTAGCGAAGAATCGGTTGACATGCAACAGAAGGGAAACTTGATCAGCAGTTGAACTCGAGGAAAGTATTACCTCCGGTCATCAGCACCAAAAGCTCCCCTCGGGCTACTTCGACGATAATCGTAACCATCCTCTCGCCGACTACGCTTAAACGGCGGAGGAGAACGGCGAGAAGGAGAGTTTCGCCGGTCCCGCTGGACGTAGGGCGGGGGGCTTGGACTACTCCGTCGCTTGTACTCTCTCTCCCGGTCCCTCGATGAGCCTGCGGTTGCCGACGGTGACCGGTTGCGCTCGTAGTTATCGCCGCGCCTATTTCCCAAACGGTCATCCCGCTCGTCTCTTCTCTCCCTGGAATCTCTGTCCCTCTTCCTCGGCGGCGGCGGCTCTTCTGATGTCGTCTCCTTCCGCTCCGGCTGCCGCTCCCTCCTCCGATCTATGCTTTCCGGAAGCGCATCCATAACCTCCGCCATCTAATTAGATATAAAGAAGGTCGGATTTGCAGAGGAGACGAAAACCAGAGAACAGACTGGGAAAACAGTCGAAAGAACAAACCCTAGAGGCCGACACTGTAACTCCGACCAATCGAACGCCGATGAACGTTCCCTAACAAGGATTCAAGCACACCCCTCCTTCTCTCTCCCTCTCCCCCTGTCGACGACGACTGCGGAAGAACCACAGAAGAGAAGCTGAAGCCGCCGAAGCGCAAGAAGGAAGCGATCGGTCGATCGGCTGCTCGCGTAATCGGAAATGACATAAGTAGCCTTTCGGATCCACAATGACGCCCAGTCCAGAGTTTGCGATCCGAATAGCGGTGATTTGAAACAATTTCGTACTAATAACCAGATCCAGATTCTTGACGTTAAAGGTATGATCGTTTCGTGGGTAAAGCAAATCAGTAAACAATGGTATTCAGAATCGATGCGGATTACTCATTCAGACTGGAATCTCCATTGGATTCACAGTCGAACTCGGATTACATACAAAGAATGGACTCAAGTCCGTGAAATAATTGGAACTGGATTCAGATTCAATTTTTTAAAGCTTACCCATTACGAGCCAAACAGAAGCCTTATCCTCCGCTAACAATCTATGAAGGACAAGCTGAGATAAGAGGAGCAAACAAAGAGCAGTCCTATATTGGTAGGATCCATACATTATGAGGGAAAGGGTTGGGTTTGGGTTTGGATTTGATTTTAGTATCAATCCAAAACCAGAAGCCGAACGGGTAGAATAATATTCAGATGGAACCCGACCCATTTGCTTCTTTTCGGCGTGTTACGGATACCGGAGCGTATAAAAAGCCAGGTCTGCCGATGGTCTGAATAGCGTGGGTCGCGATCTGCGAAGAAACGCAAAATCCTCCGGAAGGTCGAAATATGTCGAGCAAGCCGTCTCCTGCTAAATCTCCCAAGAAGGCTAATCTGAGCGACCCTCATGCCATCAAGCATCTCCTTGATGAAGCCGTTACTGAGGTAACCTAATCACTTAATTTCTGTTGGGTTTTTCGATTTTTCGAGGGCTTTATGCGTCGGTATTTCATCGTCTCCCCTTTGACGATCGGGGTTCTTATGTAAAAGACTTTAGGGTAACCGACTTTTAAGGCTCCACGGTTTATGACTCGGATCATCTTCGATTTTCTTTGGGGATGAATAAGGAAAATCTTGCTTGAAATCTGTGCAGATCGTGACCGGCCAAGGGTACACCGAGGATACGAGATTGAGCAACATCAGGTTGTTCATCGGCGTTATCATCATAGCCATTGCCCTCTTCGCACAGTTCTACAAAAAGAAGTTCCCCGCCAATCTGGATATTCTTATTGTCTGTATTGTATTATATCCTTTTTTTGTTGCTGGGTTTCATTCGTTTCCATACATTGCTTATGAAAGGTGGATTTGTTGAGAATTGCATGTTTTTGTCTTAACTCTCGCACGTATGTCATCTTCAATGGGCTGTTGCAATTGATTATTTACACCAAGGGGAAGAATGCAATTCTTTTTACTCATCGGCCCGCTGTAAGTCTTCTAAATATATTTTTGAGTCATGGTTTCTACTTGATGCTTGTATTGACCGTAGTTTATTGTAATCGGTAACTTGAAGTGTTGTTGGCAGTTAACCATCCGGTTATTCTCATAAAGCCTTGCATAATGACCCCAAGCAGGTGGCGTGATAAATACGTGCTAAAATACAAAAACAAAAACAAAAATTAAAACCGTAACCTCAATTATCGATGTTATGTTGTTATCTACTTATAGTTTGTTCTCATGGAACACAGTCAAAAGACTACGTTCGTGGATTTGGTTTCTGGTTTGGAACCAAGCAAAAAGTGAAAAAGAAAAAGAAACACGGTTGATGGTGGAAACAGGTGAAAATACAATTGGGAGTAGGTCTCTAGCAAATTGTACTTTTGGGATGACTTGTGAGACAAAAGTCAGAACCAGGATTTGGGAGGCCAAGATGGACTGAAGAGACGCTCTTGACCTTAAATAAAGTTGATTAGTGTCCAGAAATCAAATCTGACTTGTACAATATTTGCATAAACAGCCTGATGCTCTAGTGTGATTCATAGACCTAAATCTAACTTATCCAAACGCTTATCCAATGATATTATGGATCGTGTTGCATATCATATAATGTGGAATGACTTATAATGTAGTTGGAGCATAGGATGTTGTTCCAAGAGTGCTATTTGAATTCCCCCAGTAAGGGTAACTGAGCTAAAGATTTTTCCTATGACCTTTCCTTAGTGCTTTCTTTTATTTAATAGAATTAACCATTAGAAGCAGGTTGTTGGTCCTGGAAAGCACCAGCAAAAGACAGTGCCTTAATCTAGTTCAGGCACAGGTTGGCTTGCTCAACCTGATTCCATTCCTAATATATGTTTGAGAGGTTATAAATCCAAAATTTGCGGAGTCTGGTTTGGTTGTCAGACTTTAGAAAAGACTAGGGCCTATTTTTCTTGATCTGACGTTAATCCTCTCATACCTACTACTATACATAAGGTACTGTGGGAAAGAAAAATAGCTTTGTGCTAAGAAAAACAGAGAGAATAAATGAAGAAATGTTTACAAAGGAAATTTCTGGTGAGTTAACTATTTCATGATTGAGGAATTATGTCACTTAATAAGTAGTACTGAATCTACTGATACTTCTTAAAAAACTTCTAATGTGCTTTTGGCATAACACTTTATCTGTAGTGGTTGATTTGTTTTGGAGATGTTAAGTAGCTGATTATTTAACAGCATAGTGTGGTCTGATCTGGTGTCTTTTTCTTTTCTTGTAATGTTTGTGGTCTCTGTTACAAAGATTCTGTGTTTTGTTCTCTTCCACAGCAGGTTTCTTTAGATTTTCCTTTGTTCTTTAGAATATTTATCTCATGTTTCTGATATTATTTTGTCCTACATGGATAACCAAGTTTCGGTGCCATAACCAATGTTGTAAATGTTCTCCGAATAGTGCACTTCTTAATTGGGTATCATGGTCTGTCGAATCTCTATCACATAGGGTGAATCCAACATGAAGTGCACCATCCATATAATATTGTTTACGAGTATTCCACTTAAGTAATTTTAAGTAATCAGAGTTAAAATAAGCTAGTAGCATTTATTTCACAATTGGCTAAACTAATTAAGCATTGAATTCTAAAGGAAGAAAAGATCTACTGTTAAGTTCCAATATGAACTTGGGATTTTATGAGCCAGGTCCACATTATAAACTCTAAAAGTCAAGTACTTCTGTGAAGAACTTTTTAAGATTGCTAATTCTCTTGTCAGATCTTCTGACCGCTTCTAGTCTAATTACAGCAGTAGTTTTGACTATTCTCGTAGATCTTAGTGCTATATTGAGGGCCTCTTGACTAAAAAGGTACTCCTCAATATGGTACCACTTTTGGAGCAAAGAAAGGCTGAAGACTTGGAATAGTCTATCCTCTTTTAGTGTGTTCTTTTTGAAACTTTTGTTGATTTTGTTGTAAACTTTTACCTTTGAGCATCGGGCAAGTCTAATATTCCTTCTTTGGTTCCGCACTTGGGTAACTCTTTTCATTATTAGAATGTTCACATAATGCATGCTATTGTTCCTTGAAAAGTTAAATACTTGTGATGTTTTCTAATGCTTGCATTTGTACCCAGGTATCTTTCAGCAGCACTGGCTTGGTCATTTCCTCCAAGCTACCAAGATTTTCGGATATGTATACTCTGACTGTAGCAAGTGCCGATCCTAAATCCGTTTCTGCTCATGCACCTGTCCAACTTACTAAGAGTGTCACTAAATGGTTTGCTTTCTCCTAAAATTTGTGTGCATATGTGCTTTCCTTCACTGAAATGGGCTATCTATTGTCACAGGTTCACCATAGATGGAATGCTAGTGGAGGCTTACTTCTCCAAAGATGTATTGGATCTGGTTGATCGATACTCCAAGAACGATCGGAAGGAAAATTGATTAAAGCACCTGGATAGACTTTTTTGCAGCTTAACTTTTTATGTGTGGTTTGTGTGTTGAAGGCATATTATGCTAGGTAGGAAAAGGCCAATCCCTGACAGTGCTCCATTTTTGTTACTTAAATTATCCAAGAAGGGTAGTCTTGTTAAAGGCTGGTAGACATATCCAAATTTATTTTACATCAAGCTGTTTTTGTAGAAGCAGATATTATCTTTCTCCTATTTGCTGCTAAGACATTCTTTTGACCTATCATTGAGAATTCAGCTATGCTGTTTCTAATCCTTGAAGCTTTGTCCTCTTTATATACCGTCACTTTTATACAGCAGTTCCATAGATGTGTCCGTGGATGGGTTTCACCTCGTGCTTTTGGCCATATATAGTGTGAAAAGTATCACCTCTATAGGGGTATACCAGAAGTAAAAGGGCCCTGTTTATTTGGTGAATGATTGTGGTTCAAAGCTCATGGGTATGTAACCTTCCACGCATGCCAATCCCCGCACAGGCCCAATATGTGAGTCTTCGCCTGGACACTTTACACAGTATCATTGTTCTGGACTGTTCTCGACACGCTAGAAGATCGTTTCAAGTTATCAATGAGGAAAAGGAAAAGGCAAATCCTGCTCTTACCTGCTGTCTTCTTTGATTACTTTAGATTTAAGGGTGGCCTAGGCTGTGATCTGTTCCGGTAGCAAGACCCTTTTATTCCATGATTCCTTTAAGCAGTAGCTTGCATGACCACAGGGTTGTAGATTTTAAGCTGAAGAAGTTTCTTTAGGGCTCTCACGATATCTTCTTGTTCTTTTTCTTTTGATAATGGGCAGACCCTTGAGACATGCACGTGGTATTGAATCCGGGATCTTTAATATGAAGGTTCTTTTGAGTTGATTCACAGGTCAGGGGAGCTGTAGCACAGCGAAGGCTCGTATGAGATCTTATGATATTTGATGGTTTTGCAGCACATGCAAATTTGTGTTAGCAATCTACCCAAAAGAAACTGTTAGTGGTTATGAGAAGCGAACCCACACTCAATGTGGGAAGAGGCTTTGCTTGGTCGATAGCAAGTAGAGGCCCTTCTAGTTATCCTCATGCTAATACATTCACCGAAAAAAAAAATTGGTTTTTGCGTTCACGCATTTTATTGATTCTGACATCTGCATCTATCTTTCTTTTCCTTTTACAAACTGCCACTTTTATGAAGGACCATAATGTTAGCTCATGCATGAAGTACATGGATTCATGTGCTTATATGCCAGGGTTAAGTCTCTGGCTTCTTATCAGCAAGAAATTCTAGATCCATTCAAGCTCCAGTCATTCAATAAGCATAATCCATCAGTTTACAACGCCGAATACGCAACAGTTAAATATTGCACTTCACATCAAATAACTTCTGGGTAAATTTACATGACAGACATGAGATGGTGTATAGAACCAGAATTTACAATCTGCTAAAGTACAAATTTTCATTTAGTGTATACAAGTGCAGCAATTCCATCCATTATGTCCAATAACCAGTTTTGCAGTTGCATCTTCATGATCACGGTGAACATCTTTTGGCCACATCTCCGCCAGTTTTTCCGGTCCCTATTAAATATTGTGTCGGCGTGGGATTTGCACCCAACTAAACGTAACGAAATGTCCACAAATAAAGCTGTAAACCTTAGAAGGACCATGAATGTGGGTGGTTATATATTTGTGGATGGTTATATATTTCTGACAACTGAGCAGCTCAGAGACAATACCGATCTCTTCAGAACTTGCAGGGGAGGGAAGGCATTACATACTTCCCAGTGGCAGGTAGTATACCTCTGGCACCAAAAGTTTCATGGACAGCTACTATCACCAAAGAGAAGTCAAGGTCAACAAATTATGCCGTCACTGTAATCCTGATTCTGCAGGCAGAGACAAAATATTCCGATTGCTGTTTTTTATGAACAATGCCAATTCCATTGGAGAAACAACCAACTTCAACCAGTGCTCTAGTTCTTTGCCTTCCACCACCTCATTTTCTGCTTTCAACAGAAATATTATAAGGCTAGATGCTAATTATTAAGGGTCCACACTCACCGATTTCCACCAAATCCCAACTCTCATACCACAAAAAGAAAACAAATTGTCCAACAAAGAGCATCAATATTTTCAATATACTAGAAACCATTGCATAAATAGAATATGCATCTTTATGAACGATCGGGAAGGCAATTTCTATGTAATAAGAATTGCATGAAATAGAAATATTGATCAACTACGAACTGGGCATTATAAGTCTCATGAAAGATATCAACTATGTAGCCGTACATGCCTAGTCATGCAATAATCCATGAAAACAAGGAACAAAGAGAAGATTCAGGAGGTTGGTGATTACATAGAGCAGAATCATAAAATTTCAAACAATGTATAACATTTAAATAAAGAACACTGAACTCTTGGAATCTATTAATCTAGGCAATTTCTATTAATAAGAATGCATGTCGTAGAAATATTGACCAACTATAAAGTGGGCAGTGTGATGACCTCATGAAAGTTATCGACTACCGATGCTATGAACCTGGAGAAAAGGTGATAGGCGCATGCTTAGTCATGTAATCATCCATGTAAACAAAGAACAAAGAGAAGCTTCAGGAGGTTGATGCAGTGTACGTAGACCAGAAACTCAGACAATGTACACATTCAAATAAAGAGCACAGGTCTCTGGAATCTAATAATCTAAGCACGAAGAAAAGGAAGTAACCAGTAAGCTGTCCAGCATTTGGCAGATGCTAAGATTAGCGAACGAGGAAAGATGACCAAGGAGTGGATTGCAACAAGTCAATATTCAACAAGAACAAAACAGATGGGAGTTAATCATCAACATGTACAAAAGATGTCGTGACAGAAATAAAGATGTTGAGATGGATGAGTGGTCATACAAGAAAAGACCATATACATAAGGAGGTTATTAGAAACAAATTAGGGGTGGCACCAATAGAGAATAAAATGAGAGAATATCGTTTAAGATGGTTTGGACATATAGAAAGAAGATCAAAAGAAGAACTAAGAAGGTATACAACAACAACTACAACAACAACTAAGCCTTTTCCCATACTAGACGGGGTCGGGTACATGGATTCTTTGTTTTCACAGATCCCTATCGTGTGCCATGTTAGCAGTTAACTCACAATAAGCTAGATCATTCTTTATTGTTTCTTTCCAACACTTTTGTGGTCGTCTTCTAGCTCTTTTAATACTTTCCAAATTTAGTTTTTCTAACCTTCTTACATGTTCTTCTTTTGATCTTCTTTTTATATGTCCAAACCATCTTAAACGATATTCTCTCATTTTATCCTCTATTGGTGCCACTCCTAATTTGTTTCTAATAACCTTGTTATGTATACGGTCTTTTGTTGTATGACCACTCATCCATCTCAACATCTTCATTTCTGTCACATACATCTTTTGTACATGTTGATGATTAACTGCCCAACACTCAGAACCATAAAACATGCCAGGCCTAATTGTTGCTCTATAATATTTACCTTTGAACTGTAATGGTATCTTCTTATTACAAAGAATACCTGATGCTCCTCTCCATTTTAACCAACCATGCGTAACATCTCCATCAATTCTTCCATCACTCTGAAAAATTGACCCTAGGTATTTAAAACTTTCCTTTTAGGGGATGCAATGTATCATTATTTGCCACTAGAATTTTTTCATCCTTGTCTTTGATGCATCTAACATAATTAAGATCTTTAGGTTTCTTATCTGTAGCCCTAGCTATCCTAAAAATATCTCTTTCATCCTCTTTTGAGTTGAGTTTTTTATATAAATCCTCCCAAATTTTAGCTTTTGCTTCACTCACGGCCTTTTTCGCTTCCTTCTTTGCTTTCTTATAAGCCTCTAAAGTTTCACTAGTTTTCTTAGCACAATGTAATTTGTAACATGTCCTCTTTGCCATGATTTTATTTTGTATTACTTCACTCCACCACCAAGCTTCTTTTTGTACCGGTACACCTCCCTTAGATACACCTAACATATCTTTCGCCACTTTCCTGATATGTATAGCCATATTGTTCCACGTATCTCAGGGTGTAACAACATAATTTCAAACATCTCCTTGAAGGACTTTCTGTTTAAATATATCTTCTTTCTAGCTTTTAAGGTTCCACCATTTAGTCTGAATAGCTGAATACACTCTTTTCTTCTTTGTCCATTTTTTTTATTTGTAAATCTATAACTAAAAGTCGATGTTGGGTGGTTAAGCTTTCTCCTGGAATTACCTTGCAATCTTTACAACACGCTCTATCTTTTTTTCTACAAATAAAATAATCAATTTGTGTTTGTGATAAGCCACTCTTATAAGTAATTAAATGTTCATCTCTGTTTTTGAAGATTGTATTGACTATAAAGAGATCAAATGCCATAGCAAAATTTAAAATCTCCCTCCCTTCCTCATTTATATCCCCTAAACCAAAGTTTCCATGAATACCTTGATATCCTAATGCCTCTTTACCGACATGCCCATTTAAGTCTCCTCCTAAATAAATCATCTCCCTTTATGGAATCTTTTGAATCACCTTATCTAACTCTTCCCAAAAAGTTGTCTTTATACTATCTTCTAGTCCTACTTGAGGTGCGTAAGCACAAACTATATTCAAGACCTCTGCTCCTAACACTAATTTCAACATCATGATTCGGTCACCATATCATTGTATGTCTCCTACACTATCCTTTAAATCTTTATTTATGATAATACCAACTCCGTTTCGAGCCTTTTCTTTACCTGAGTACCATAATTTAAAACTTGTATCCTCTATCTCCTTTGCTTTTTCTCCAACCCATTTTGTCTGTTATAAACATAAAATATGAATCTTTCTCCGAATCATAGTATCTATCACCTCCATTAGCTTACCGGATAATGTTCCGATATTCCAAGCTATGTTATCAATAGCACGCTATAGCGGTTTAGCGGGCGTCGGGTCGCTATAGCGCCCATTAAGTAGCGGGCGTCATGTTTGGGCACAAATAGTGCCGCTAACACCGATATAACGGACCGCTATAGCGGTCCGCTATATCAATGTTAACGTACATTAATGTTTGGATCGGATCGATCCAATATCCGTTGGATCGACCCAATCAATAAAACATAAAAGCCCTAGACCTCCCGCAGTCGATGCCTCTGGCCTCTCGCAGTCGACGCCTCTCTCCCCCTTCTCGCAGTGGACGCCTCTCTCTCGCCTCTCGCACCTCTCGCAGTGAACGCCTCTCTCCTGCCTCTCGCTCCTCTCGCCGCCACTGCTATTCTCCTTTGTGTTCGTCTTCCGATCCAGGTATGTTCATCCATGGCAATGATTGGCACATTCGTGAAGCAAATAAAGCTAGAATTATCCTGAGAATAAAGTTGGATATATTTTACGGTAGTGATATGACAAGCACAGTTCTGGAATTACGTGGTGTTGGTGATTGTGATGAGGCCTTTTTGCTTGTAACGTTATGGGAGGTTGTTGTGATGATGATAATGGTGATTCATCATCGTCATCATCACCAACATCGTACCTCAAATCTGAACACAGAGCGGTGTTCGCCTGTCTAGGGGACTCGACTTTCAAGTTGAGGTCGTGAAATGTTCGATGCCCAGGGCATCGACGTGCATACCTCGCCTAGGCCTCCCCATCGTTACAAGAAAAGAAGCTGAGACCTGTTGAAACTTTGGGGGCTTGGAGAAGTCGGTTTCTTACTTGACAATGTCGATAAACATAATGTTGCACTTGCAAGCATCCAAACAACCAAGTTGATGCGGCACGAAGACAAACTCTTGAATACATGTAACTGCAACAAAAAGATCAGTGAGTGAATGTGTTGAAAGTGTACTTGAGCACTAATCTTTAATCTTCTTAGTGCTCTCCAGGTTACTTTCTGAATGGAAAAACCCTTTGCTTTAAATGCTTTTCTCTATTATTTAAGCTTCTTATTAATTTTTTCATTACAAAATTGTTTTCTGTGTATGTCCTTGGAAGACTGCTCGCGCTTGTACTACTCTTCTTTGTGTGTTTCTATGTGTATTTTCTTCTTTCTCTTCTAATAACCTCATTATGTGTATGGGCTATGCAGTGTTGTTTATGGTTTGAATAGGAATGGTTGCGGCCTTTACAATTTGTAGTTTAGGATTGTCTAATGATACCAATGAATGTTAATTATTTAATGTTTTATTTCTTGTATAAGGTTGAAAAACTCAAGTTGAGTCGTTATTCTTATTTTTTTTGTAGTGAGTATGGAATCATCAACAAGTGCAGCTGCTTGTTCTCAAAGTGGCAGTGGTAGTGGTAGTTGTGGCACAAGCACTAGTAAAACAACTGGTATTAGGTTTTCAAATCCAGCATACAACTATAGACCCCCAGGTTCGAAGGATCCAGGATGGAATTAGGGTTTGACAAAATGTAAGACGGATAATATGTCAATATTTTGTACATTATGTGGTCATATTTCTACCAGTGGAATAACAAGGTACAAGGACCATTTAATGGAAGAAGCGGAAATGTGGCAGCTTGCAAGAATGCAACTGAAGAAATAAAGAAAACAATTTATGATTACGTGCTCAACATATCTAAGAAGAAGGCCGAAAAGATTTCATTTTCATATCAAGGAGAACTTTCTAGTATGGAAGGTAACATAGTGACAAGCACCCAATGTTCATCATCTTCATCGTTATTTGGCTCACGACCACCACTTTCGAAGGGACCCATGGATTCATTTGTGCGTTCATCGCCAGACTCACTACGATAAGCTACATTGGAAAATCGATATAAGAAAGAAGAAAGAGAACAAGTATGCATATCCATTAGCAGGTGGATGTATCAAAATGGAATCTCTTTTAATGCTGTAAGATCCCCTAGCTTTCAAGCGATGGTAAATGATATAAGGCAGTTTGGACCTAGAATGAAGGCTCCATCATATCATGAAATAAGGAAAACATTCTTAGAGAAGGAAGTGGGAAGAGTAAGAGAGTTTACAAATGGATTTAGAAAGCATTGGACTACTTATGAATGTTCTATTATGATAGATGGATGGACAGATAGAAAATAGAGAACACTAATAAATTTTTTAGTGCATTGTCCTCAAGGTACAGTTTTTCTTAAGTCCATTGATGCATCCCATGAAGTAAAGGATGCAAATAAATTGTATACATTGTTAAAAGAAGTAATCTTAGAGGTTGGAGAGAAGAATGTTGTGCAGGTGGTTACAGATAATGCAGCAAATTATGTTGTAGCTGGTAGAATGTTGATAGCTGAATTTAATCATTTGTTTTGGACATCATGTGTTGCACACTGCATAGATTTGATGCTTGAAGATATTGGAGAGACAAAAAGACTAAAAGGCATCTTCACCAGAGCAAAAAAGCTAGTGACATTTATGTATGCTCATGGTCAGATATTGCATATGATGAGACATTTTACAGGAGGAAAAGACATACATAGACCGGTTGTGACCCGTTTTGCTACTAGATTTTTAACTCTGGACAGCTTGTGGCAGTCAAAAGAAGCTCTAAGATCGATGATTATTTCTGAACAATGGGAGAAATGCCTTTCATCAGATAGTATTGAAGGAAAGCAATCTAAGGCAATAATTTTGCAACTTAAATTTTGGAAGGGCATTAGTTTTTCACTTAGAGCAATGGGTCCTTTGGTAGATGTTTTACGTATGGTCGACAGTGATGAGAAACCAGCCATGGGCTACATCTATGAGAAGATGAATCGTGTAAAGGAACAAATAAAGGTGCGTAAATATTTCAATTTTATGTGTTATTTGTTAATCTTTACTTATTAATCTTATAAATTAATAACATTTAACTTCTTGTTTTATAGGTTAATATGAAAAACAAAGAAGAGCAGTATGCTTTTATTTGGGAGATCATAAACAAAAGATGGGACAGGCAAATGCATAAGCCATTACATGCTGTTGCATTGTATTTGAATCCAGGGTTGTATTATGATTATGATGAGATAGAATATAATGTTGAGATTAAAGGTGGTTTGTTGCAAGTTATAGCTATACTTGTACGAAGTAAGGAAGAACAACAACAAGTGACTCATCAGCTTATAAGTTATCGAAGTGCAACAAGTTGTTTTGGTAGCTATAAGTTCGAGGAAAACATGTGCACCATGTAATTAATTCAAGCAACTTTGCTTTCTTAATTATTTATTATTAAGATATGATTTAAGGATTTTGAATATGATTAACTTATTGTTTACACATGATTTTTAACTTTTTGTAATAGCTGAATGGTGGATGACCTTTGGTTATGGATGCCGTGAATTGCAAAGTTTTGCTATACGGGTTTTGAGTCTTACTTGTAGTGCTACCCCATGTGAGCGCAATTGGAGTACCTTTGAAATGGTAAGAAATTAAGAATTATGCTTTTTATTTACACTATAAATAAATGGAAGTTTTTTTATTGAGTTAACAACTTACCTAAATTCTTTCTCTTATCTTAGATTCATACGAAGAAAAGGAATAGATTATTGCATCAAAAGCTTAACGATTTAGCTTTTGTGTAATATAACGAAAAGCTCAGAAGAAGGTATGAAGAAAGGAAATCTAATGGAGTAAATTTTGACCCCATCACGTTGGCATCGGTTGAAGATCATGATGAATATCCTACTGATGATGAGTTCGTTGGTGATGACGATTCCCTTACTTGGAGAAATATTGATATGGCATCCGAAGCATCAAGAGCGGGTGCTACTGCTGTTTATACAAGGTCGAGGACACGAAAGCGACAAAAAAGGCAAAGCAAAGGGAAGGATAAGATGCCTATGGAAGATGAAGAAGAATTTAATTTTGAAAAAACAAATGAAGAGGAAGAGGAAATAGAAGAATACGGATCTTTTTCTGAAAATGAGTGAACATAACCTAAACAATTAAGTGTGATACTGATTGTAAATTTATAATAGAATTTTGATAATTTGTAACAGAATTTTGATGGATGTTATGTACTTTTGAATTAACTTATTAGCATTTGTGTACTTTTGATGGATGTTTTGTACAAACTTTAAAGATGCTTTCTAAGGCTACTTTCCCTGCTTTATTATAAATTATTGTTCAATGAAATTGTCATTATCTTTAATTAGTGGGTAAGTATGATTAAAATAGTGATCGTGTTGTTTATAAGGCGAATTAGCTCTTGATGTTATCTTAAGAAGCTGTGAAAAATAAGGGTGATGCTCCAGTAGTTGCGCACGCCGCAACCCTCAAAGCATTACCCTTGTTTTTCACGGCCCCTTTATGACATCAAGAGCTAATATTGTTTAAAGTTTATAACGTGCTGGTGCCTGGTGATAATGACATGTTTACTTCCTTTCCTTCCATAGAAGTACTTTGCTTAATAAGGAGTAAAATGCTGTGAAGCCTGACTTTATATATGAACTTTAGTTACTGCAGTTTGTACTTTGCAGATGATAACCTCTTCATCTTATCAAAATATTCTTGACATCTAATTCTGAACTTCTTTGCAGCTTATCCTCTCTTTTGGCTTTTATAGGAAAAGAAGTGTGACGACGTATATGTCTATATGAAACATAATTTTGTTTATGTAAGGCTTATTTACTCAAACATATGCACTACTTTTCAGCAAAATTTGCTTGATCCAGGAGGTATATGTCTAATTTTGAACTTCTTTGCAGTTTGCACTATGTAAGGCTCATTTACTTTCTTGTTCTAGGTAGTTTTTCACCCTTATCTTTTTGACTTGTCATTCTTTTCTTTTACGCAGATATTACGTAAAGGATATAAACAAGGATTTAGCATATTTTGTTATTGCTGTAACACCGAGGTACTTGATATATTATCTGCTTTATCTTTGTCACGTGATGCATTCAGGTCATAAACCGTGAGTTTGTAACTTTGTGTTATAGTTAGAAGAGTTCATTTTCAGGTCACTTCTTCATTTTCAGGTCAGACCACAACCATTTCCAATTTGGATGCTAACACTAATCCAGATGGCAGGTATGTTTTAGTTATTAACGTTTTAGTATACAAGTTTGGCAAATGATATGTACAAATACGCTTGATGCACATGCAAGACTGTTGGTAGGTGCTTGATTGGTTGTTATAGGTGAATCGTTATTTATTCATGGTAATTGTTAACTTTAGCCTTAGAACTTCTAACAATCTATTCATGGTAATTATATATATATATAATCATAAATAAAAGTGCACCGTTAAATCCGCTATATCCCCACTACCGCTATATCAGGGTCGACCGCTAACAACCCGCTAACCGCTATTGATAACATAGATTTCAAGAACCAATACAAATCTTATTTTCTAAGACTAGCTTCCTTACCCCCCGCATCCGTCCATAATCAAAATGCGGAGACCCTCTCTGAAAATTATTCACTACATTCGGGCGGCAATGTAGCGGGACTAACTTCTTTACCCACACTCGTCCATGAAGTGGGAACCCTCTCTCCAATTGATTCACTACATTCGGGCAAAAATGTAGTGGCCCTTGCTTACTTATTACTGCATTCAGTCTCTGCAACTATTCGCTAGGCGGGGACGCCCCAAAGCAATGCTCATAAGGAAAGACCACAAAAGTGTTGGAAAGAAACAATAAAGAATGATCTAGCTTATTGTGAGTTAACTGCTAACATGGCACACGATAGGGATACGTGGAAACAAAGAATCCATGTAGCCAACCCCGTCTAGTATGGGAAAAGGCTTAGTTGTTGTTGTTGTTGTAACAAAACATATGGGAGTTCTGCAAGTAGAAAGGATAAAAGGCAGTCAAGGAACATTTTCCTTTTCTAAGGAAAGACACAGGTTAGGCAGACCACTATCAGATGCATGATCAGATATCGAATGTCTGACCCCTTGATCTCTGAGCCGGTGCATGTATCTTTTGACTTGAGAGGGCAAAGAATGTATGTGGTCCAAGTTCGTTATATTGGCTTGCAAAAGTTAAGATCGATGTGCTCTGCATCCTAAGAAAGGTGTTTTTAAATACATAGGGTCAACGTTCCAATAACAAGGAAGAGTTGACTATTGACTAATGTCACATGTTAAATTAGTTTAGATTGCATAAGTGAAGAAATGGATAAGGTACTCCTAATAAGAAATAATGCAAATCAAGAAGGCAAATACCATGTATTATAAAGAAACTGGGGGGAAAACAATGGTTTAGGGTATTGAGTTTTCGGAAGTCAATCATCGAAACATGCAGAAGTTACAATTAACAGTAGCAAAAATGAAGAGGTGAGGTGAATATCTGTGCACAATAGTGAGGACCAAATCCATAACCGATTCTATTAGAGTATAATTTGGGGCACAGATAGAGGATAAAATGAGCGACTCGTTAGGTGGTTTGAGCATTTGGAGTGGTGGTGAGATGGAGCTTAAACTTAAAGACGTACAAAATTAGATGGTGAATAATTCAATATCGGCAAAAGAAGGCCTCACAAGTGTTGGAATGACATGATAGACAATATCTTTGTAAACGCAATATGACACAAGATGTGCAAATGGTGAGGAAGAATCCATATAGGCAAGCCCACTCAGTACAGGAGAATGCCTTCGTGTTGGTTTGTTTTTTCTTCCAATTGGGTGCAAGGCTTCTCAATGTCAGCAGCTTAACCAACAAATACGAACTCATCAAAGAGGGCTAAAAAAGCGCATTCCAGGGCTTAATCCGAAGTTGTTCCTTTTACCTTCTAAATGTGCACCAAGCCCCTCTAGCACAGTAGGATTAGCACGGATCACAAAGAGTGCAACCTCCAGTGCAGATTGCAGGAGTGTTTTCACTTCCTTCTGAACAAGGTCTACCAGATGTCCCTGCAAGATCAATCTCTAAATTAGCCCTCCGCCAAAATGGAACATAAATGCAAACAGTAACCGTATGCAGCATCAGTCAAGACCTGATCCCTCGACCAAGGAACAGCTCCACCATCATCAAGACCACCACTAGATAATGTAGTCACTGAAACTGGACCTATTGTTTGGTTTAGACCATATTCAGCGACTGCTTTGTAGGCCATGTCCGTTGCACGCTTTATATCATCAAGTGCACCTGTGGAGACACGACCTGAGAAAGCAACTTCTTCTGCCGCACGGCCTCCAAGAAGAGTAACTAAGCGGCCACGTAGCTCATCAATGAAGATCAAGTGACGATCTTCATTAGGAGGAGTGTAAGTGAAACCCAATGCCCCACCTGACCTAGGCAATATGCTCAATTTCTGATGAAAACAAGCAAGTGGAACCGAAGGAAGGTTTCAGCTTTTGTAAAGATGAAAAGGCAGAGTACCAGCAAGAAAATGAGAGAGAGAGAGTAGCGGTACTTGGACCCTACCTCCACCCGAGGCTGTCCAGAGAGCAGATTAGCAACAGCAGTACCCACAACGGCATGGCCAGCCTCATGTCTTGCAACGACACCTCTCTCATTCCCTTGCAATTTTACGTGTTTCTTCTCTATTCCCTTTAAAAGAACCACTTAGCAGTGAGATAAGTATATTCGAAAGAAAGAGTTAATACAGCTGGAGCAAAGGACAGCAAATGGGAAATAATAAAATGAGAATACTTACAGCTATTGAACGTTCCACGGCCTTAATAAAATCAATTTTCTCAACAACAACTTTATTCAGACGCCCAGCCAATAAGGCAGCCTCGTTAACCAAGTTTGCAAGATCTGCCCTGAAACAAGTCCAAACTTCGTAACGTCAAAATCCGTGACAACCATGGCTCTTAAGGAAAAGACATGGGCTAGAAGATCAAAAGGTACAACCACATACCCAGTAAAACCAATAGTTGCAGTTGCAATTTCCCTCAAGTCGACATCATCATCCAAGGGAAGGTTGTTTTTCGTAACATGAACTTTTAAAATTGCTTCTCTGCCAAACTTGTCAGGAGTCTCAACCTACACAGACATGGATTTGCAAGAAAGAATCCACTTTAAAGCGGGACATGTATATAGAGCATCTGATGTGCAAATAAAGCTATAAAAGGTACCATGACCACACGGTCAAACCTCCCAGGCCGTCGAAGGGCAGGGTCCAAGACATCAGATCTGTTTGTTGCTCCAAGAACGATGACTGTTGAGTTGCTATCGAATCCATCCATTTCCTGAACGCATCAACTCAAGAACATGAATACAAGCATTGGGTGGTCGCTTAATGCGTCAACTAAAGCTTTGAAGGAATCTCACTGTTAACAACTGGTTTAGTGTTTGCTCACGCTCATCATTACTAACGATACGATATCGACCATCACGACTCTTAGCCACAGCATCGATCTGCAGAGAAACATAAAGGCAGTCTAAATCCCCCAACAAAAGAATTCACTGCAAGGGGAAAGAACGGTTGGTACCTCATCTATAAAAACAATTGACGGTGCCTCTTTCTTCGCCCGTGCAAAAAGGTCTCTCACACGAGACGCGCCCATGCCAACATACAGTTCCACGAACTCACTTGCAGAACAACTGAAGAAAGGAACATCAGCTTCACCAGCCACAGCTTTTGCCAGCAAAGTCTTACCTGTCCCCGGGAGACCTACCTGCAATTTAACTACTAATATTATGAAGACATTTTTCCAACAAACTCTAGAGATGTACTGAGCGAAAATCCACTGTGCATTTCATTCGTTCTTTTCGCTCCATCAAATAGCGGGCACTTACCAATAGAACTCCTCGAGGAGGTCGGGCACCTAACCTTACATACCTGTCTGGGTTCCTTAAGAATTCCTGGAAACAACAGCATAAGAAACCGGCTCAATAACCAGTCTATATATAAGACCAGCTCATTTGAACAAGTGAACAAATTACATCCATAGTTCCAAATGAAGAGTGAGAGTTAGTGATGCATGAGTATTCTGCCTATGTTGAGATAAATGTAAAGTCAATCTTCATGTAGACCTTTTCCAAAGATTTATTATGGAATCGCTACTAGTTCACCAATCTTTCTGATTTCACCTAGACAAACATCATGCTTACCACAATCTCCTCAAGTTCCTCTTTTGCTTCGTCAACTCCAGCAACATCTTCAAATGTGACTGCATCCCCCTGGTCTGACATTTTTGCTCCACCGGAACTTCCAGTTTTCCTATTTCTTAACTGGCCAGCTGTCTGCTGCAGAAGGACATGTTTGGAATAAAAAAGCTATAATCCTGAAAGCTTTTCCTTTCTAATAATGAAAACATGATCGAGTATTCCGTGAGCACCTGGGAAAAGTTCACTGGGAAACGATGGAGAAAGCCAGCAAGCAAAGCAACATAGAAAACAGCAATCTGCATATCATAACAAAGTTTGCAGCGCCAAAAATAAGCAAGTTTTCAATCATTTTAAGACTCAAAAGCAAGTATACGTAGCTCTGTAACAGGAAATTCATTCATTGGCATTCACTAACATTTAAGCATGTCTTCCACAGGATAACCCTCAACCGGAGATGACAAACAAAAACAAATCCAATCATTTGATCGATGAACTAGACGGAATTCAAAAACACTAGCAGAAATATCAAGGGAAATAAGAGACTTTAGAGGATTCAGAAGACCCAACAAAAGTATGTTAAAAAGGCAAAACCAACTGAACTATAATACTAATAGAAATAGCAACCTTCTAGAGATGAATATGAAATAGAAATAGCCAAAACTCTCACCATGCAGGAGTTCAGGAATCCACCTGACCGCTTATCAGGTGAACCGAATTCAACCTCATTCTCCAGCATCTTGTCGTATGGAGTTTTGATGTCACTAGGCCGAGTAGTGGTATACACGATCCTCTTGGTCGGAGACACCATCCTAACCAACGCCTCAGTATCTCTCACCTTGCTCTCAACATCTCCACCGGGGATTGCTGTATCAGACTTCAAACGGAACATTATATGCACGCCATCCACCTCCACCTTCTGTACCTGGTTGCTGTTGATCCTGCTAAGGAATTCACTGAATGGAACGCTCGCGTACGACGTTGGAATCCTCGGTTCCGATCCCGGAAGCGGGATTCCGGGCCGGAGCAACCTCATGATGAGCATGACGATACCCAATTGAAGAAGTACGATACTGATTTCCTGTGCCTGAATCAATGGCCGCCACTCCCATCCCCGACCGCCCCACCATTCTCCGCCGCGACCCTGCTTCTTCCGACGGTTCGAATTCGCTGGCTTGTCCACTCCGGAATCGTTCTTGCTGCCCCCGCTGCCTGAGGCCGGCACCTTCTTCAATCCAAGCTTCCCCTCGTTCTGCTCATTCGTCTCGCTGTCCTTCTCGGACGGCCCTCCATTCGCCCGAGCGCTCGTGCCCCTCCACGTCGGTCCCTTCAGAAATCCGCCCCACAGGTAGAACCCGTCGCCAGACCGGGAAACCCTAACCTGCTTAGGAAGGGAAACATACGTAGGACACCAGAAATTACCACTGCATCTAGATGGAATCTGGATTTTCCGGCAGGACGGTAGGATAGTCGACCGATTAAGCACAGAAGGAGCCCCTAAATTCCTGAATTTCTTCGCCCAATAGCTCTGGTTCGCCAATTGCACGGATCCGATGGTCGACATTAATCGGAGAACTCGAACTTTCCTCCAGAGAGGAACGAATGGATATAAAGGATTCAAAATCTAGAGTTCCCAGATTTCGGAATCTATGATTACATAGAGGAAGGGGATTGTGGAAGACGGAGGAACGGGACGACTCAGATTTGTACGTTCGCCTTTATCCGCGGGGAGCCTTGTTCTGAGAGGAAATGACAAAAACAGGCATGCTTCTTTCTGAGCAGACGGCGTTTAGTGGGCTACAAATGCAGCCGCTGTCCAAACGAATTGCAAAAAGAAACCGAACGTCATTTTGTAAAATACGTAAGTTAAAATCGTCATTAAAAAAAATCAATAACCCAGGCGACTGATTGATTATTAATGTAAATTATATTTCATATTTTTTCTTTTTCTCCCTTCACAATATTTTTCGTGCGGATGTAGGAAGTTCATTATTAGGACCAGAACAGTTTTGATTCAAATCCCCGAATCCATGTGTCCACATACACAATCGGGTGGCAGCAGGTCGGGATCGTAATCCCGACCCGACCTACATGAGGGAAGTTTTTCTGTAGTGATGAAAGCCTACCCGCTGCATGACCTGCTGGGTCGGAGAGGAGAATTGGTTGTTGGCAGGCAGTCTTCTTCTGAAAAGGGTTGTTCCAGATAGTAAGAAAACCAGGTTTTTGTGTCTTTCCCTTCACTCATGGTTAAGAAAAAGTAAAAGAACTTTCAATTTAGCAGGAAAAATTATCGAATATATGGAACATAAGATTAACATTTTGGCTGATGCACGTAATAGAAAAGTTGAAAACGATATATGTTGCATTCGTTATGATAATTCTGAGTACTCGATTTTATATGTAAATAAGATGAAATAATTGAGGGAGATGCCAACAATAAAACATGTTTTTACATTTCTTGGAGTTAAATGGTAAATATTAGATAAGAATATACAGCAGACCCGATTCAAATTTAGCGCATCTTCATAAAAGGACATTGTTGGAGTTAGTCTATGTATATATTTTCATAAATCAATCCCAAATTCATATAATTCACAAGATCTTGTGAAACTAATGCACACGTTCCTTTGTTATCGAACACCAATACATTCGGGTTAGGTCTGTTTGGCTCGAACGAACCCATTGGCACCTCTTTACCGCACATATTAAAATATATCAACCCCAAAACCGAGCTACGAGGGGTCAGTCGCCTAGCACACATTATTTATAAAGAAAGCAATACCCCCTTTTGTCTCCTTTAACAAATATCTATAAAAGAATATATTAAAATTCGTCATGTACTTTGATGACAATAACTCACATCATACTTATTTATTTTGATATTGGGATTACGTTTTATGTAATATGGATATAGATATGTGATATCATAATCCCATCGTCTCATCGGATTGGGGGGACGCAAAAGCATTATCCGTCCCACGTCGCTTCCTTTCGTCCACTCCTCGCCACTTGATCTTCGTCGTCCCACGTGTCGACTGGCGGTGGGACCAATACAATCAATCACCTAGTTTGCTGTCCAATTGGCATCTCGCTGACGTGGACGGACGCGAAGGGTCTCTGAGATGTAACTCATGAGGTGGGGACGGATCCGGTCGGTTGCATCTATATAGAGACGAGCGGACGAACACTGCGTTGCTTCGATGCGCTTCTTTTCTCGCGATCTGTCGGATAGGGGCTAGGGTTTCCTGCCAATTACCGTTTCTTCGTCCGGCAACGGATCTTTGGGTTTCTTTGATCGCTTGCTCTTGGCCTTTCAGTTGTTAATCTTCGTTGAATAAATACAATTAGAGGGGCGGTGCTGGGGATTCTTGCGTCAGTCGTGGATGGGGCCGTCCGGGAAAGAAGACAGTGCGATGGACAAGAGTTCCGACCGCGAAAATGAGACTCTGGAACAGTGGAATACTTCGACGATCGTCTGCCCGAGAGATTCAGAAGAAAATTCCGGGAGCCGTTCGCCCTCCGCTCGTGGAAAATCAGAATCTGATGGAGTGTCGGTTGTAAATCCGATTGGTTCCGAGGTTGTTGACCATCGGATCCAGGAGCAATCTTCTCTTAGATCTCATCATGATGAGGGTTGTGAGTCCGGAGCTTTGGCTTCTGGTTTTCATGCGGCTTCAGAGAGGTCTTCTTCTTTTAGGCCTCCCTTATCTGCTTTAAACTCGCAGACATCTTCTGCTGAAGGACGTTTCCCTACCAGAGGGAATTGTAGAGATCTTGGTCTTGCGGAGAGGCTTGCGAGTATTCTATCCAGTCCAGGCGAAGGAGACCTGTTGTTTCGTCCAGACGGTAGTGGAACCAAAATATTACAGTGGCTCCAAGCATTGGACCAGCAGACGATCGGTGGCTGCCGAGCAGACGAGAGATTGAATCCATTATTTAAGCTGAATGTTTCAGGCGGTGTGGTGGAGGACCACCTCCTTGCTTACCTAAGACAGGTTTTTCCTCTTGGCATTTTCTCCTAAATTGCGGTCACTAAGCTACGTTAAACGTATTTGGACTAATGTGCATCGTTCACCATACCTGCTTAGCTGACAGGAGAACAAACAGAAAAGTCATGATTGCTAAGGAACTCGTGTTGATCCTCTTATTGATAAGTGGCTCTTAATGGGCTTGTATTCATAGCGTATAGGCTAGTGTTTCGTCTGAAGTCATAGAGTTCTTTCTTTCTGCCTTCGCTTGGGACTAAAAATGTTGGATTTCTTTCTATGCAGCGGCATATTCCAAAAAGAAAAAACATTAATCGATACTTTCCTTGAAGTGGTCAGTAGAAACTGGCAACTATTGTAATTGGAAGTACCTTGCATGCTTTTGTCTTGTTAACTTCTTATTCAGTATATTTGCAGTTGCTGCCCTCTTTAGGAAGAGATACTGCACTTCATGGATGAAGTAAAAAATAACATTCGGTTCAATTGACCATTATAAGCTATTCTATTTAAATGCTGATGAAAAATTTGCTTCGCTAAACAATTCCAAAAGTTCGTTAGCAACATCTGTAGGCAACATTGACAACTTTAACGTCAGGTCGATATCTGTGTGACACGTGCACATATGCTTGTGTATTGTCTTTATCCGTTGTGCATAAGATCTTTGTCAATACATAACTAACCTACATGTCTGGAATGTTGTGCTCGAGTTGTAGATTCATTACGTAATGAAATAATCTAAGTTAGATAAGGTAGGGACTTTTGAAAAGCCTCTAGAAAGTTTCATTCTAGGGTGATATCTTCATTTATTGTTTTCAGTAATCTGAGTTGTCTGTTTGTTTATCTTGGTCTTTTTACAACAGAATTTTGAAGCAGCAGAAGTTGGTATGCTGGCACGGTGCTTGTGTGTTCCTCTTGCATCTATTCGCGTTGGAAAAGTTATCAAGCAAGGGTCTCTTCTCTGCCCATCTGCGATTAGGTACCTTGTGCAGCTGATTATTTTCTATTATTGGTGATGGGGTGTTGTTCCACATTATATTTGCTTAGATATGGTTCCTTTAGCTTAACATTTTAGTATACAACCTCCCCTTTTCCATTAATTGTTTATTAGTGTTGCAGTACTTTAGAATTTATTGATTATTTGCTCCTCAAATGTTCGTTTCTTTTTCCAAGTGAATATCACAGTTTTACTTATGGATTTATCATCATTGTGACTATTGGTTTCTCTTGCGAGCTATTCTTTTTGGTCTTATTCATCTTAAAGGGATTTTTAATCTCAATCCTGTGTAGGGTCTGGTTTTGTTCTGAAATATAATCTTACAACTTAACTGGATAGTTGGTCCAGGTTTTAACACATTTTAGGTCTTTCTCTAATTCATTGTCCTCTAAGTGCTGTAGATGTCATGCTTCTTAAAAGCTGAAATCTTCAACTGAATCACTGACACCCTATAACGTAGTTCTTTGGTTGTAGATAAGCCATTATACTTGATTTTTTAAAAGTTTTCACCCGCATTCTGTTGAAAACTAGTACCTAAATATTAGCGTTAAACATTTTAGGAAAAAGTTTAGAGATAATTTTTTGTATAATATGAGATTGACGTATTTGCCGACCCAGTCTAGTATGGGAAAAGGCTTAGATGTTGTTGTTGTTGTTGTATGAGATTGACGTATTTGGTGTAGAATGGTTTATCCTTCAATATAGTGAGTGCCCTTGTAAAGTTTAGGTGAAAGATGTCTTTGGATGCGTAACTTTGTTTAAGTAAGGCAACATAAGAGCGCAGAAGCTTCAGAATGGACATATGTGGTCCCTGCCCTCACCTACCGGGCATCATATGTAGCCTAGTCAAAGAGAAGAGTGGCACTGTGTTACTATCATCACTTTAGTCTGAAACAGTTACCTCTAATTGCATTACATGACTGAGATTTCAAAAGATTGTTTGGGAAGGAATTTGTAGTGTCTGAATTTGTTTAGGAAGAAAAATATGCATTCTGGAGCCCTTCCTCAATCAGTTGGGTCATGTTAATGTCCCATCAAAATGTCATTTCATATTACAAGCGTATCATGCAGTGCAGTTCCAACTGATAAAATTGTGTTATAGACCAGACGCATAGCCATTTGTTCAATTAAATAAGTGACTGGTTTTCCTATGAATGTCAAATGCCACAGAAGTGGTGTTGCAGGTTATGCTGTTCTAATTTTGGGCTAGACACCCAGCCATTTGTAATTGATACTGCATGCACTTTTTCTTTATGTGGTTAACGTGCTTATGTGGCAGGGTTTGGTTACATGTGACGTCTATTTGATTGGACGCCATGGCATTTTCCTGTGTGACATAACTCGATACTTCTACTTTTTGATATATTGTTCAATCAAGTGCTTTTGTATGCTTTTTATATTGTGAATCTACTTTATATATAGGCGTTTAAGGTTGTGTCCTATGTGGTGAAGACTTGACTACAGAATTCGTTTCTAAGAATTTTACTTTTGGGAAGAAGGCAGTGGGATATGGATCCAGTTCATTGTTTGTCTTGGTTTTGATCATTGATCTTATCTTGGTTTCTGTTAGTAAAGTTCATTCTAACTAAATATGTCTGTCATGCATGTTGCACATGTGAAGATGTTTTGCACTTCAGAGTCTAGTTTACTGAGTGATGTGATATTTCTAGATAGGAACTGTGCGCCAATGTTAGTGTTTTATTAATTTGAACATGGCTGGATGCTATGTCCTGTATCCAACACATTTATACTATAAGTTGCAGGATTGTATTCTTCAGCTTATTAGTGGTGTCACGGTTCATATCTCCAAATAAAGCTATTTCTCATTTGTAGGTAAAATGAGGATATCTGTTATGGTCTCTGAGTTAAGAGAAAGCAAAGGTAGTTCCTTCCATTGTTTTGTATAGTTCATGGTTTCATTGTTCTTGCCGATAACATTTTTATGGTGCATTATACTATTAATTTTCCTTCCTTGACCCCCTGTTTTTCATTGCCCATAATTTCACATGTTATCATCACATTCTATTAGTGGAAGAAATGGTGGGTGTAATTCTGTTTGCCCAACTAGAATTATCGAGGGTTCTGTTCAAACTGTTAGTTCCTTATACCGCGAGTTGTTCCTCTTGCTTAGGCTAGATGATGTTGTTGACTTGTTTCTTACGTTTGTTGTTCTATATCCTGTAGTCTGTTAGGAAGTAGTTTTGGGTTAATGGTTTTAAAATCCTATTCGACGTATTTGTTGTGCTTGGATAAGCATATTGTTGAGCATTGCAATTAATGATCGACTTTTGTGGGCAATCTATCTGTAACCTTGTACTGCTGTTTCTTGTTGGTATTTCACCAATGATACTGTTACTTGATTTTGTGGCTGCAGATGAATATCACCTAGAAAGTTTATCATTTTGCTTTCAGTGGATCAGTCAAGTCTATTGTACTTCAGTTGCTTTTCCATAAATGTTTTATGTGAACATCTGACAACGTGTTGAAGATTCAGGGGCCTATTGGCATTTTAGTGAATACACCTACCATGTGTTCCTCACCTCACGCCATTGAGCTGCAACCTGTGGAAATTGGGAGAGTGAAATGGATTTTAGCGAAGTTAAAGAGGATCTGGGATTCTTTATTGCCCCAATTCTACAAATAAGGACTTAAACATTCTACCTCACATGTGCACATAAGAAAAAGCGACTTGTTCTTTCATTTGCGTCTATTATCAGTGTTTTATGTTTCCTAACATAATACCCTCTAATCAAGGGTATGCTCTTTGTCATTAATTTAGAGTTATTGAGATGACATGTGTGAGATTATGGTAACATCGATGAGCAGCATATAAATGCTGAAAGGTGAACGGTTTCTGTTTAACGCATGGAATTGACGGAAAGTAGCATGTCCCTAGAACTTCTCTAATTCCTATTTTCATGGGCAGTGCTCCTAGATTCCATGTTATTGGCGTGATTAACTGTTCCGGTTGTAGATAAGGTATAGTATTAGCATATAGATGGTCAGAGATGGTAGATGTGGAGCTCTTAAGCATGTTAGCTTTTGACAATAGCCTAAGCTACATAGGATAATATGTGACTCATATATCAATAGTATTTATGCTACTGATTGAAGAACGGTTAAAAACATGTAATTGAAGAGCAGTAGACTATAGGTTGGGATATTAGATGGTGTTGTTAAATGTCGTGAGAACCAAATGTACAATTACACTGTTCTTCTATATCTGGAAGACATGGTTGGTACTGGATTTCCCATCCTTACATGTTTCCTCTTTTCCTTGTCCTGAAACTCATCTACAGAGCGCCCTTATTTACCCTAGGTTGTCTTCTATCCTCCTACTATCATTACATGTAGTTATCTTACTGTGCTTAACTTGTTTGTGGGATCTTCTGCAGTTATCCTTAATGAAGTTGTCTATAAATCAGAAGTGGACATTCGTTCTGTTCTTTCTCTATTGGTTTTCATTGTGAACGAGTTTCCATATTTATTAAGTTAAACTTGTTAATTAGTATTTAGTTTTTAAGCAAGCCTGTTTCATTCCTGCAGGGGACATTTGAAGTTAATTCTGTTGCCTTCATCTGATTTTCATCTTTCATTTGTTGGGGACAATGGTTGTGAAGAGAGGCTGGCACTGTTCAGTTGCTACGATGAAAACTTCTCAATAACAGTTGAAGGAATCCCTGCTGACACTTCCGGAACATCATTTCTGGTTAAGGTTCCCAGCAAAGTTGCCTCATATTACTGGTTATCAGAGAAATCCATGACCACTGGGACTGAGTTCCTCGAAAAGGTTTGTTTCCACGTTCTCCTTGTTCTTGCTGCATGAGAAAAGGAGTTGACTGTTTCTAATATATCTTTTCCCGTTTTTTATCTTGATGATAGATGAAGGATCTACTACAGAGAAAACCTTCTCTCTCTCAGCTAACCGGGATTTGTGATTCACGATTGAATTCTCTTGGTGAATATCTTCGTTCTTACTTCCTCCACTCAACAGCAACCTCATATGCAACTCCAATTACAAATTCTACAGTCCCACCTACTTCATGCCAAATTGAGGAGAGCACACCATCTACAAAGCATTCAACACACTCTAGACCTACTCTTTCTCAATCTTCAAGTGTGCACTCACCCTACCAAGGGAGCTTAAGTCCTAGAACAAGCACATTCAAGGAAGGCTTCTCCAGGATTCTGTCCTCATCCAGATTCGATTCTTCGGACAGGGATAAGGCAAGACGACGTGGGGAGGTCCAGTCTAGCTTCTCAGATGATGCTCAGCTGGTCTCCTGTTCTCCATTGGATGATAGTTGCCCTCCTGCTTCTAGTATTGCAGGTGAAAATGATAGCCAGACAGACAATGTAGAAACTACCGCAACATGCAGTGGCTGTTGCTCTCCTTTGCTGATTCCACCGGGACGATTGTTGGTATCTGATTCATTTTGCTCATCTATGGTCTCTTTGTTGAACCCTTCACTGCAGCGGCTTTCATTGCCGGAGGTTCAGCCCTCAAACTCATTATCTCCCTACTACTGTTGGTGTCCACCGCACACATCCACCCTTCCATACACTGCAGCACTTCCTCATGTACCATTATTGGCAGCTGATTCTTCCACACTGCCATCCTTGTCCTCCTCAGGGAACTCAAATGTGCTTGTGGCATCTAGTAACTCAGTTGACGTAGCTAGCAAGCCAGAATTTCCAGATTTCCTTTCTGATGCATTGGTTCGAATGCCTCTTCCTGTTTCGCCACTCATTCCTGTCCCAAGTTCTCAGCAAATACCATCATTTACACCATTCATTTCTGATCCCATTGTGCACATCCCAGTTATTGATGTCTGTTCTTCAGGCCAACTCTACCTTGTAAGTGCAGGGCCCTCAATATCAACCACCATCTCCCCGTTGCTTCCCAGCCTTGTCAATAAGCTCATTCCTGAATCAGAGGTCGAGAAGGGTGCTAGAGAAACTCTCAGGATGCTGATTAGTTCATCGCAGAGCATACTGATCAGTTCATCACAGAACATGCCGGAGTTCTTGACTGGCATGGATGAAAATCTGTTACGCATTCATGTGAGTGAGGGACAGCATGTCATTTTGTTATTTAATTCTTCACATCTTACTGCTGCTTGCCTTCTAACTTCCGGATTTGACAGGACAAGAAACAGGGCGCCTTGGTTGGTGGAAGCCGAGGACTCTACAGTGGTTGCTTTCAGATGGATAAGTCAATATTTTGTTCACCTGAAAGGTCTAATGACCCACTCCCAGATGCCGATGGTAGTGACTGTGAAGCGAGTGAGACCAGTGATGCCAGGAGCTCCAGTGGTCTTTCAGCTAGAGAGGAGCATCATGGCAGCAATGATGAAGCGGGGGTTTCGACGAGCAGGGTGGAGAAAAGTTCAGATAAGATCGTTGTAGTTCTTTTTGATTGTATAATACAAGTCAGTGTTACAGTGTCAGCAGTGTGAGAATTGTAGATATGTGCAGCCACGATCCTGATCTAGATGTCTGCGACATGTTTAGGAGTTAATTGTCTTTTGCTACCATGTCGTCATTTTGTTGAAATCTTCATATTTCTTTGAGTGCAATTCTTTTACAAGAAGCTTTGTACATTTAAGCTGATATGAGATGGTCAGTATTGCTTTTGGGAAGTTGCCCCTATTGAATGTGTTATAATTCTTTCCTAGGTTTTCCTGTTTTGATAAATGAAGGAAAAATGGTGAAGGAAAAATGCCATTGGTAAATGAACTCAACGCTGTTATTCGACCACACTCTTTTTACTGGAGATATAAATTCAGAATAAAGGGGCGAAAATGCTTTTTCAGTTTGTCCTGTGCAACTTGCCAAGTTGGCCAACTGTTTTCAAAACAAAGGTTCGCAAGTTTTGTCATTTCTCGTGGGAAACAAACAAATCAATTTCTTCTACGGAGTTTTCCTTCATTAGAATTCGTCCAAGCCTCACATGGTTGGTGAGCCAAAGTGTGTGGGTTTTAACGACTGCAGTAGTAGTGGTTTTATGCGGTAGGCACCGAGGACAAGGAAGCACCAGCAGATGAATCGAACCGGCTGTTTCGGCTCAAACTACCAGTGAAGTCTGGATTCTAACGACTGCAGTAGTTATGGCTTGATTCGATTCGGTTTAGATGATTATCCGAATCATTTTGAAAAAAAGAAAATTGATTAGAATGCTTTCAGAATATCAGAGAGACGGAGTGCCTCAAAACTACTGGTATCAGGAAGCCTGCAAGGACTCGCGTAATTGGGTTGGAACCGGCTCGGCTCACAATAGGGGTAAAGCTCTCCCACTGCTGTTTTTTTCAGGAATCGAACTCAAGGCCTGTCTTAAGGGGAACAAGTATGGAATCACTTGAACCAACCAACCGTTGGTTTATTTGTTTTTCCTAATCAAGGAAAAGAAAGGAAACACTTCCAGTGGACCACAACACAGAGAACAAATATTGGTGAAGAAATTATTGGTTTTACATGTCATGATTACGAAGGCAAAGCGACCGGCCTTTATTGCGCTTATACTAAAAAAAGAGAGACTTTCGTGCATGTTGGACCAAGCCAAGCCAATTAATAGACCTCTCTCTCTCTCTCTCTTGTGTAGCAGTGGTTCAACATAAGTTCTGGCCTAAAGCGAAAATATATGGGTCTACAAAATTGATCTGCGACGTGCTTAAAATTCAGGGGCCTAAAGCAGTTGCCTTCATGGCTTTTTACCCATGAACCACCCCTTTGTGTGGAAATATACTTATAAAACATGAAGAAATAGTAAACCAGTGTCTTCAAGAGGCAACTAGGCAGAGGATAGTCAAGAAGGAACCAACAAGATCTTATTCTTAGTGGATAGGATACGAACAAAGATATCTTATTTTACAAATGCCATATGCCCAACTAAATGAGAAAGGAAAAGGAAATAACAAGTTCACATTATTGCAAACGAATCTAAGGATATGGAAGGGAACAAGAATGAATAAAGTAAATGTTTGATTGTGAAGGGTATGACCAAAGTTTGCTCCCAAAATGTTCAATTCAGTGTGCTTGTAATAGGCCAGGAACCAATTTATAATAGATTTTGAAGCCTCGACTTTTTCTTTGGGGGGTTTAAATCACCAGTATTAGTCCAAAAGGGTAACATTCAGTCAGAGCTGCTCCCCCATTCTAGTTTTCTCGATTCATAAGACTCGAACTCAGTTCGAGACCTTGCTTAAGAGGAACGAGTGCCGAACCACTTGAACCAACCAACCGTTGATTAGTAGCCTGACTTTAACATGTTGTTTTCAACCTGTTGCAGCGTTCTGTCAAAGCAATTGCGTGTAAATGACCATAAGTTTCGTTATAAAAAACTTAAGAAGTCAAACTGACCCAGCCTTAGATACAGAACATCCATAAGGCTACCAAACGTTTCGGGATTTAATTATTTTTGGACTACAGTGCGAGGTCATCACAGTCGTGAGCTTAACCGCTTTAAATTTACTGCACAGTTGCCAACAACATTCTCGTCGAGAAGAAAACAGAGTTCTAATACATGAATTGAAGCTTTGTTTCTCAAGATTAGGAAGAGTTTCCTCTGCAAGAATTTCAGTGATTCTCCTGGTAATCACCGAGAACTTTTGGTTGTATATGAAACACAGCAGATTTCGCATGAGGAGCATTGCCATGAAATTGTTCTCTGCTGAAGTTCGCATAGGGAATGGAGAAGCCTCCATCTGGTCCTGAATTTTCACTGGTTACACCTTCACTGATTTGACATGGATAAAGCGATGCAAGGAATCCATTTCGAATGCTAGGCACGCTACCTGACGGAGTCTGACGAGAAAGACTTGGAGATATAGTGAGAGAAGGAAGTCTATCATCTGTTACATTAACAGTTGTGATATATCGTCCTTTATCTTTGCTCCGTGAGCTTATCCGGAGGAAATATTTCTGGGCATGGCTTGCCACCTTTGTAGGAGTCTTGCTCACAACCAAATTCCAGGATCTCATTTATTTTTACTTTAGAGTTATTATGGGTGGTCTGATGAAAAATCAATCCGCATCACCGACTTGTGCACACTTCTTTCCCTTTCCAGTTTGTGTTCTTAAACTCTAGAAATTAGTACTTAAGCGTTGCTTCTGTTGTTGACATTTGATAGCTTCATGCATGTGGGAGTTTCATATTCTTCATGAAAAAATAAAACTCTTTCTGTTTAGTTTCACAGAGATGGACTTTAGATGACCTCTAAATGAGGAAGTTTTCAAGTCTTGCATGATGAAGAAAATAAATATTTACTTAGTTTGGTTTTACTGATTGCATTTACTAAAAGATGATTAGCTGAAACGATGGACTTTAGATGACCTCTAAACCAGGAAGTTTTCAACTCTTGCATTTAGCTGATCAAGAAAACAAATATTTACTTAGTTTGGTTTTACTGATTGCATTTACTAAAAGATGCTTAGCTGAAATTGAAAGGCATAAAGCAGAGATGTGCATGCATGTGGTTTATATTTTCCTCTTGTTTGTGTGCTTGAACTTAATCAATTATAAATCTCCCTACAGTTTTTTTGATAAAGCGGTTGTTCAGACAGAGTGTGATAGAGTGAAAGGCATTTGTGACCCATGGAAACTATGCACGGTGACACAAGTAGAGGAATTGAAGTCTGTCATCAGGATTCTCCCTATCTGGGCCAGCGGCATTGTCTTTGCGACGGTCTACAGTAAAATGTCTACCATGTTTGTTGAACAAGGTAACAAAATGGATCCCAGCATCGGCCCACACTTTGACATTCCGGCTGCATCTCTCTCCATATTCGATACAATCAGTGTCATCATGTGGGTTCCAATCTATGATCGTATCGTCGTGCCAGTTGCTAGAAAGTACTCCGGCCATCAGAGGGGCTTCACGCAACTCCAGAGATGGGAATTGGTCTTGTGATCTCTGTATTTGCTATGGTTGCTGCTGCCATTGTTGAGATTGTCAGGCTTGATATGGTAAAGAAGCATAACTACTATGATCTAAAGGAAATGCCAATGTCACTTTTCTGGCAAGTTCCTCAGTACTTCCTTATCGGCACCGCAGAAGTCTTCATCTTCATTGTTTGTTACCTCATAAATAATTAAGGTAAATGAATATGGACTCAAAACTGATCTTGATGTAATCTAATATTAATTTTGTAGAAATTCATTGTTCTTTCATTAGTACTAACACAAATTTGTGTATGATTATATATCATCTTTCTTATAAGATTTATGCATGGCAATAGAATATATCTCTTTTGCAAGTTTTTTTAAGGACTATCTCTTAGCTTCTTATTATAAGTTTTTCTAAATAAAAAAAATACCATGTGAATTTTCTTTCTTTCTTTCTCTAAAGCATTCCATTAGATGTCTCAATAGGTGAATAGCCTCAATAGTGTAGATATTTCTTACATGAACCCAAATTGATTTTCTGTTGTACTTAATACGTGTCTCAACCTATATTAAATAATTTTCTCATATGCATAATAAAATGACTCATCTCAACGGACATTCAATAATTTTGTCATATGAATAAAAGAATGACTCAATTTAATATTTTGATAATTTACAATGTCTTTCTTGTTCATGCTCTATTTCTTAAGTATCTTTTGCTTTTTTCATATCTCACTAAATAATCTTCTATGTCAGATGATACTCGTCTCTCTTAGATTTTTTTATATTTTTATATAAATATTATATGGTCTTACATTAACTCTGCCCATGTAAGGGATCACCCTTGCATGGCCGGTCCCAAGCCCGAATAAAGGAGGAGGGTTGCGTTAGGCTTCCGACAGTCAGCGTAAAACTTTGTCAGACTTATTTACCATAGATTCTACAAATTATGATAGGGCCTCGTGGAAACAAAGAATCCATGTAGCCGACCCCATCTATAATGGGAAAAGGCTTAGTTGTTGTTGTGTTATTATTGTATTATATGGTCCTACATATTTACCAACTTTGTTTGAATATGTCGATAAAAATTATGATTTATATTCTCTTATAAATTAGTGAACTTTGCCAAACTAATACAAGGACTTACATTTTTGTTAAAAAACTTATGAAAATGTATTGGAAAAAGATTCTTAAGATCCTTGTACTAGCTGTGTATTTGATCGAACACACTGAATTCTTCGTCATGGAGTTTTGCAAAACTTGTGCCTTATGACGCATAAAGTGAGGAAGCTACTAGTTCCCTGTCATCTTATTTGAATTTTCATATTCTTTTAAACCAATTAATTTTGGGGAATATGGGGTTCTATGTTTGTATCACTCTTGTACTAAAAATGTGGGTTTATGCAACACACTTGTGTGACGCAAACATGCCTTAAGCTACAATCTTCCGAAAATCATGCTTGTGACCGATGGCATGTCCATAAATTATTTTGGGTCCGAAGGGATTACACATGGAATTGTTTGGGGTGGGGAGAGGGCCATGCGTTATAATATCTGATGTGGACATGAGTCCAAATTCATCAACGGGGTCCACTCGACTATACACGTCTATGATAAGACAAAATTTTCAATTCATCCAATTGGTTCAAAAATATATTAATGAGAACTTCTTCATTAGAAGTGGTTGGTATCCTACTGTAGACATGTCCTCAATCTTCAGGAACCATAAATTTTTAAATGTTGAAAACTATCAATCTGTAGAATTAATTCATGATGATGTTTTGTAGGGTAATTATAGTAAGAATTAGTTCATCATCATGGGAAACATAGAAATAGACTAAGAAAACAGTTTTTGTGTTCTCAATGCTTGGAAGAACATAATGCTTCATTTACCACCCTAGAAACTTGCAGCCTGAGTTAATTGTTGCATGGGAACTTGTGTTTTGATTTATTTATGTATGACTAGCTTTGAGACCCTTGTCCAAGCTTAAATAGACATCTTGATAGAATGAAGAAGATAACATCTATTTCTTGGTGAATTTTGTGTTCTCTTATCTAATTGAGTTTAAAATTAGTGGTGAGATGTATTTCTTAGTTCTCTCTAATCAATCAAACTTCTGGCGAGTAAAAAAGAATCACCCATAAACCAACTGTACGTGAATAGTGTCTCGACTCATTTAGAATAGCAGAAGCGTTTGCTAAATGCGAATGCATTATTGGTGCTTTCATTGAGATGCTCTTCAACTAATCGAGTTAATCACACTTGCTACTAGTTGAAGAGGTGGTTCAACCCAAACCACACATCATTATGCTTCAAAAACGTGTAAGCTCTTTCAAGCCTTCCTAACTCTTATTATCGTTTCAAATCACGACAAACCACAAAAACACTCCTAGCCAAAATTCTAGTGAAGAAGCTTCCTACTTTCCAAGAGGCATGTCTTTTGACCAAGCTAGAATTGTAGCATTGAAAATATAATAAAAAGAAATGATGGACCAATTCCAATTTCTCATTAGGGTCATGGAACAATTGAGTCCATCACCAGCTACTCCACTCCTTCCCAACCCAAGAGGCTTCCATTCATATTGAACTCGAAGAAGAAGACATGATACCTCTCCCCATATCCCACACATTGAACTGCAGGATTGAAATAAATACTACACCAAAATTCAAATCCCTCCATTTAAAGGGATGAACTCCCTAGAAGAATTCTTAGAATGTGTTTAGCGATAGATAAAATATTTGAATATTTTAACTACTCTGAGCAAACTAAATGTTGTCTTCAAATCCTAGAATTTATATATTATGCTAACATTTGGTGAGAGAATCTTAAGGATCAACGAATGAGGGATGGAGAGAAATAAATTTGAAGTTGAAAATTGATGAAACACATAATGGCTAAACGATTTGTACAGAATATTACAAATAAGAATTATATCTCAAACTTCAAAGTCTATGGCATGGATGAATGAATGTTGAAGTTTATGTAAAAGAATTTGAGACTTTAATGATGTGTTGTAATGTGTAGGAGCTACAAAAACATACTATAGCTCGTTTTCTTGCAGGACTTAACAGGACTATTGCAAATGATGTTGAATTACAATTGTTTGTTTTCTTGAAAGATGTCATAAAACTATCAATTAAAGTGGAAAGACAACAAAAATCTTCTAACACCAAGAACTACTCTATACCTAAGAAATCTGGCTATAGTCTATTTAATAAGGAAACAGACAAAAACACACAAGGCATTGCACGATCTAATGAAAAAGGAAAATTTATTATTGACAGCTCTTCTACTACTCATTTCAGAGATATTAAGTGCTTTAAGTGTTTGGGCAGGGGTCATATCGCTTCTTAATGCCCTAACAAAAAGATCATCTTAAAGGGTGTATTTGATAACATTGAGAGTAAAGATGAAATAAAACCTGAGCAAGAAGAAGCAACAAAATCTTATACTGAACATGCATATTCAAGAGAACTATTGGTGATTCGTAGAATGCTCAACGATCAACCACCTCCAGAGCTTGATCAAAGGGATATGATCTTCCATAGTCAGTGTACAATCAAAGGGAATGTATGCTCGCTCATTATAGATGGTGAAAGTTGTACTAACGCTGCTTACACAAAGTTAGTAAACAAGCTGCAATTGAGCCCTATAACACGTTTGAGGGCGTACCAAGTGGTTGAACAACACTAGAGAGCTCTAAGTAAAGCAACAAGTGGAAATCTCATTCTCTATTAAAAAAAATTACCAGGATACTATTCTATGTGATATCATCTTCATGAAAGCTAACCACCTCTTACTAGGATGGCCCTAGTAGTTCAATAGATGAGTCCTTCATGATAGCTACCTGAACACCTATAGTTTCATTAAGGATGAAAAGAAAATCACCCTTGCACCACTCAACCCAAAATAACTTCTTCAAACCCCTCTTCCTAAACCTACAAACCCAAAAGAAAACTCATTGATTTCAAAGCATTCAATCCTACACTCTATAACTAAGCATCACCCTTTCTTTGTTCTCTACCTAAAAGAAATCCCAATTCCATCACTCTCAAACTTCTCAGAATTCGTACATAAGCTATTCCAAGAATTCTAGGATATCTTTCTTGAAGAACTATCTTCTGGTCTACCACCCATTTGAGGCATCAATCATCAAATTGATTTCATGCATAAAGCACCACTTCCCAACTAGCCAGCCTACAGGAGCAATCCAAAGGGAACTAAAGAGTTCAAATTGATGAACAAAGGTTACGTCAGAGAATCCTTAAGTGCCAATTAGAATGTGTATTTATAACAGAGTTGTTAACAAAATTACTAGGGGCTACATCCAAAAAAGTACAATTCGAAAAGCCCCCAAGGTATTTTGCGACTCGAAGCTCACTCACCCAGAAACCCTAAATACAGATACCCATACCCCGATTAGATGTTATGTTAGATGAGATACATGGAGCCCGATTGTTCTTTAAAACCAATTTGAGAAGCGGATACCACCAAATAAGGATGAAGGAGGGAGACAAATAGAAGACGACTTTCAAAACCAAGATTGGGCTATATGAATGGCTAATTATGCTATTTGGATTAACAAATACCCCAAGAACTCATGAGACTTATAAATCAAGTTTTGCTCGATTACATTGGAAAAATCGTTATTGTCTATTTTGATGATATTATAGTCTATAGTAGGACTATAGAAGACCATAAACAATACTTGCGTTCAGTCTTCTCCAAATTATGAGAACAACAACTCTTTGGCAATCTAAAAAAATGTCATTTCTGTCAAAAACAAATCATCTTTCTTGGGTACATAGTGTCCCAGCACGATATCAAAGTGGATGAAGAGAAGGTAAAGGCTATTATGGATTAGCCAGTTCCCACAAAGCTCAGCGAGATCAGAAGTTTTCATGGACTTGTATCCTTTTATAGGTGTTTTAGCAAAGATTTTAGCACTATCATGCCGTCCATCACGGATTGCATGAAAAATGAATATTTTTGCTAGACGCACGCTTTAGCACAAGAACGATTTGAAGATATTAAAAGGAAATTGAGCTCTGCACCAATTCTACCGTACTCAGATTTTAACAAAGCCTTTGAGGTTGAGCGCGACACATTTGGTGTAGGTATTGGGGTTGTTTTAACTCAAGAGGGGAAACCTATTGCATTTTTTAGTGAAAAGTTGAAAGGAACTACTTTGAACTATTCAACATATGACAATGAGCTATAGCCTTGATTCGTACCCTCCCACATTGGCAACACTATTTCCTTTCAAAGAAATTTGTAATACACATTGATCATGCATCTCTTAGACATTTGCAAGTCTAAGAAAAGTTGAGTCTCAAATATACAAAATGGGTGAAATTCTTATAGATGTTTCACTATACTATTAAATACAAGAAGGTCACCATCAACATTATAGATGATACTCTTTCGAGGAGGTATACTCTAGTTTCATTGAGTAAGACCAAACTTTTGAGCCTTGGGTTTATCAAGGAAATATATGTCCAAGACCCACAATTGATGAAATATGCAATGCACTCCCACAAGTTCGAACAATGTTTCTACATGCATGATGAATACCTTTTTCGTTTTAGAAGGTTATGTATCCCTAAAAGATTTATACAGTAATTGTTGATTAAAGAAGCTCATGATGGAGGAATTGTTGGGCACTTCGGAGAGTAAAAAATGCCGAAGATCCTTAAAGAATACTTTTACTAGACAAAAATGAGGAAACATGTCCACCGCGTTGTATAACATTGCATCCTTTGTAAGAAAGCCAAGAGTACTGAATATGTCAAGAACTGTTGATTAAAAAAGCTCTATCATCTTCGATCGGGATTTTAAGTTTTTGAGTCACTTCTGAATGATATTATAGAATAGATTAAGAACAAAACTCATGTTCAACATTGCTTGCTACCCTCAAACGGATGGGCAAACATAAGTTGTCAACCACACTCTCTCGACCTTGCTACAAATTATTTTGCCCAAGCAAAACAAATCTTGCGATGAACAATTGGCGTAGGTAGAATTTGCATACAATAGAGCTCCCCATCGCACTATGGGACAAACTCCCTTTGAAGTTGTATATGGATATAACCCTCTCACTCTTTTAGATTTGTTTAGTATCAATACAGGTCACTCCTTTAGATTTGTTTAGTATCAAGAAGAAGATAGAAGTCAACTCTACAAAATATGCAAAGGTTGCTAACAAGTATAAGAAACCCATTAAGTTTCAGCCCGGGGATTTGGTTTGGATACACCTCTACAAAGAACGGTTTCCCCAACAGAGATCTTCTAAGCTGAAGCCAAGAGCAAATAGTCCTTTCAAAGTTCTTGCCAAGGTCAATGAAAATGTCTATACCATTGACCTCCCTAAGCATTATACAGTGTCACCTACTTTTAACATCGGAGACCTGATTCCTTATGTGCCAGATTCTGAAGATCAGGATGTCCTTCTCCAACCCGACAAAAATGATGTGTACATGAGTCCAAATTCATCAACAGGGCCCATTCAGCCATACACCATGTCTATGAGAAGATAAATTTCTCAATTCGTCCAATTAGTTCAAAAATATGTTAATGAGAACATCTCCATTATAAGTGGTTGGAATCCCATTGTAGAAAGTCCGAGAAACATCCTCACTCTATAGGAACCATAAGCTTTAAATGTTGAAAACTATCAAACTTTAGAATTAATTCATGATGGTGTTTTCTAGAGTAATTATAACAAGAATTCGTCCAACACCATGAGAAACGTGAAAACAGTATAGGAAACAAATTTTTGTATTCTCAATGCCTAGAAAAACATAATGCTACATTTACCACCCTGGGAACTTATAGTGTGAGTTAATTGTTGCATGAAAACTTGTGTTTTGATTTATTTTTGTACAACTAGCTTTGGGACCCTTGTCCAAGCTTAAATAGACCTCTTGGTAGAATGAAGAAGATAACATCCATTTCCTAGCAACTTTTGTGTTTTCTTATCTAATTGAGTTTAGAATTAGTGGTGAGGTAAATTTCTTAGTTCTCTCTTATCAGTCAAACCTATGGCGAGTCAACAAGAATCACCCCATAGACCAACTGTATGTGAATAGCGTCTCGGCTCATTTGGAATAGGCGAAAGCGTATGCTGAACGGGAATGCGTCAATATCTCACGCATTCAACGGTTGTGTACAACTTTTATCTTGTTTTCCTAAATTTTGGGTGGACCAAGTGTACTACCTCGGCTCAATAGTAGATCGATGCTCCACTGGCATTATGGATTCATAACATGCTTTGTAAATTCCGCTGGCATTCACCATGACAGTAAAAGTTTCTCAGGTGAACTTTTCCGGCGTGATTGTAGTAATTTTCAGCTCACTTCATGGTGTTTGCGTCAATGCCATAACTATGTTGTCATCACAGTTTCATGATCGTCGTTGTTTATTCTACCAACTCATGTAATCGTGCATAAAGGACTTATTTTCCCGGTGAAGTCAGAGGGGACCTCTAGATAACGAAGTATACATAGATGGTTGAAATCCATTCCCTTTCTTAGTGTAGTTATCTTCTGTGTTTGACTTGGGCCCGTAGTTGGGATGTCAATGCCGTAGAGTCTGGGTTCGGACAAATAAGACCTGTTTAATTGGTTTTGGTGAAGGGATTAGTTAAATGCTGATCCAATATTGAGTATTTAAATCCTAAGCCACATCCAATCGTAAATCTACACGTCACTAGGAAATTGATCTAAAACAATTATGCTAATTTATGTATAAAATGCAAACCCAATTGTTCGGGATACAGAAAACTGTGACCCCAGACACGATCACGCAGAACACGATCAAATTGGATTTGGATGTGGATTTGTTACGATCTGACTCTGATCGACCTTATCTGATGGTTGGAAAAATATCTAAGGTATGACTACATACCCCACGAAGTCACCATATAGATCAATTTGGACGGCTAATAAGCAATGATTTTACATGTTTCTCCAGTGCTTAACAACGCGAGGACCACCGAAGAGTGTTTGATCTAATGTAGACAAATGTACCAAATATGCTCTTATTCTTGTTGGGTTGGAACCATCAGCACACACTTTTAAGGAATAATTTATTGTAAAGTTCATGACCCAAATCGAAATCCATGACGCAATGAATCCAGATCAGACAAAAAAATTGAGTGGTTGTATTCAAAACCAGAATCTCTTAATTTCCGCATTATGTACAATAAAATGCAGCCTATTCATGTCAGATTTGGCATTGGAATTCATCGAAGGACCAGAGTCTGATTTGGTTGGGTGTCCCGCAAGTTGACCTAGCTGCTAGCAAATACCTTCAATTCGTTGTTGTTCGCTGTTCAGTTTTTAGGCCCAACGGTACCCCTGTCAACACCTTCTCAGCCTTAAGTATGCAACTAATTTTGTCATTTCTGGTTTTATATAGTTTTTTTTGCGTTAGTATTCCTTCACACGATGATTCATGCCCGATTAAACACGTAATTGAAAGTTACCTATGCTTATCAGCAAGTTGTTTAAACTTAGATTAGCTCATTAGGCATAAATAAACGAGGCCTGGTTGTCGTTGAGGTAACATCAGAATAGATGACAATTAATTCAGGGCACGGGTTAAGTGGTATCGCTAAAAGGAAGCTTTGATGTTATCATGGTGCTAAGAAAACGTGAACGATATGTTGTGGTGTTAGATCAAGTGATTTACTGTCAGGATTTATTACATACAATCTTCGATGATGAGGAACACTATTTAGAGGTAAACATGGAACGAGTATCATGCACAATTTTGCTAGCAACCATACCTCATGCTGATTCAAGTTCTTAATCTCTAAAGCCAATGTAACACGGACGAGGAAACAAGAGTTTTTCTTCGTGTTACCCCGGTTCGCATGCCCCGAGTATCGAACTCATCTTGTAACATCTGAGTGCGAAAAGATGGAGTGTTAATTTCGGACCATGAAATACATACAATTTTTTTTAGTAAACAAGATGAATGCATTGTCCCCTTAACCACATGAAGATGGAGTGATGATTTTGGACAATGAAATAGATTATTTACAATATAAAGGCATGCGGAAAAGTGGAGTCATGATAATACACTTCATGCAGTGGGCCAGTATATGCCCCCCCCCCTTACGTTCTTATGTGACAGCACGGGTTTAGCGAATCAGTACACGGAATGTGTTTGAGAAGTCAATGATTCAGATGGGATATTTGATACATAAAAGTAATGAACCGCATGTTTGAATTTGAGGAAGCTTTATAAATTTTATACTTGAAAAGTGTTTTACTTGGATTCGGGGAAGTTATCTAACAATTTAATTTAGCCATATCTTCTTGTGGGTGCCCAGCCTTTTTCCCTTATTTATAGTATACCCAACACAAGCACCTAATTCAGGTGCAACGAACAGGAATCAAATAATTCACGGGCAGGCATGGAAGTTAGCACGAACCAGCCCGAGAGGGTGCTCATAGAGGTGAAGTCCATGGCTGGCGCTACAAGCTCGCCTACAACTTCTACGAGCTCGGATCCAGGCGAACCCAGGAAGAAGCAGAGCACGGCTAAGACTCTGCTTTTGGCTTACCAGACCCTTGGTATAGTCTATGGCGATCTGGGCACATCATCTCTCTATGTGTTCTCTCCTACTGGCATTGACAATCCTAAAGAGGAGGACATCTTGGGCATCCTTAGCCTCATATTTTGGGGTTTGACCCTAATTGGCCTAGTCAAATACGTACTGGTGGTGCTCTATGCTCATGATCACGGGGAAGGAGGGACGTTTGCACTCTACTCCTTGCTCTCGCGCCATCTTGACCCGGGTCGCTGCGACGAGAGTCGGGATTTGAGGATGAGTGCTCACTTGAAGCGGTGGTTCCGACAGAGCCGGCATCTCCGGGGGTTGCTGGTGGTGTTGGTGATGCTTGGTACAGCCATGGTCATTGGTGATGGTGTCTTGACCCCCTCTATCTCAGGTATAACGCACGATCATGACTTAATTATTGGTAATCCTTTTCTTGTTCTTTTCTTTTCCTGTTTTAACACTCGGCTAGAGTTGAACCGAGGATCTTTTGACTAAGGATATCTAGGCATTATTAGTTCAAGGTTTAAAGTCTCCATTCAATCACACTGCAGTCCATTATAGCCATATATATTAAAAAATGTTAGTCATCAACAAATTTTCCTGTGTGCATCAAGTTGGGAGGCCATCCTATGGATTTAGTAATATTTGTAGTCATTATGCTTAGTTCTTATTAATACTACTTACGGGTGCAATGAATTGCAGCAGTCTTCTGTACAGTCTCATAATGAATTTCCAAGGAAGATAAGATGTTGACCCCCTCACCCCCTCTCTCAAGTCTTTCATGATTAATGTTTTTTCCTGACCTTCGTTCTCACTGGTCGCAGTTCTATCTGCCATACAAGGAATTCAGTCCAAAGATAGCAGTATTGGAACAGGCAAGTGATGAGAGAGAGAGAGAGAGCGCTCTTTAAGTTATTTATAACCCATTGGCTAACTAAATCATGTTTAAACATACACAGAGGTGGTTATCGCAATATCTGCCATAATTTTAGTCCTTCTATTCGCATTTCAAAAGTTCGGCACGGCGAAAGTAAGCTTTGCCTTCTCACCGATAATGGTGGCATGGTTCGCGTCGACCACCATCATTGGTGCATACAACATCTTTGCTTACTACCCGAGCGTCTTCAAGGGCGTCTCCCCTCACTACATTCTCCATTTTTTCACTCAAGATCAGAAGCAAGGATGGCAAATGCTTGGTGCCGTCTTCCTTTCCTTAACAGGTAAACTTACTCGATCCTTCAAACAGACGTTCCTTCTCTTTTTCATTTGTTTCTACTACTTGATGAAATTAGCCTTTAGAATTAAATATGACACAAGAGATCCAAACAAGAATCCATCTAATTGACTCCTATTGTTGGGGAAGCCGGGGATGACGATTGGTGTTTGGTAGATACAAGCCCTTGTTACTGTGAAAAATCGACTCAGTAAAATAAGTTCATCTACAGTGGCGAGCTTTTGAGTCGCACTGTGGCTTTTTCCTGGTCAAAGCATCAGTGCCACTAAAAGGGCAACGCTTTGCCACAAATGGAACCGCCGGTAAAATAACTGGATCTGATTTGGCATGTTCTGAACATTCCTGTCAAACTCATCTGCCTTAATGATGTTAGATCCTGCCCATAATTGAATAGCTTCTGAATTTACTTCCACAGGCTAACTTGGAATGTAACATACCAGGTTTGGAGGCTATGTTTGCTGACATGGGACATTTTAGCCGGGAATCAATTCAGGCAAGTGTTTGCTACTAATGGAAACCTTTTTGGTTACTTCTTGTTTCTTGTAGTATTTCTTTAACATCAAGAGTGACTAATCATTTATCGATTATCTCCTGTATGACAAGTTTAATATTTTGGGTTTGCTTAAAAATTAAGAAGATTTGAATCGACTTCTTTACAAAAACCTAAAAGTGCTGATTCATGAATAAGATTGTAATATATGAAACTTGTATATTGAGATGTTAGTTGACTTGTGGTGCAGATTGGTTTTATTTGTGTTGTATATCCTTCACTGGTGATTACATATGCGGGTCAAGCTGCATACTTGGTAAAGAATCCCGACGCCATGGGAGATGCCTTCTACAAGTCCACACCAAACTTCTTTTACTGGCCAATGTTTGTGATATCCACACTGGCTTCAATCGTCACAAGCCAAGCCATGATCACTGCAACCTTCTCCATTGTGAAGCAGTCTGTGCTGCTCGGCTGCTTCCCCAGGGTCAAGATTGTTCATACTTCCAAGTCACAAGAGGGACAAGTTTATTTGCCTGAGATGAACTACACTCTTCTCATTTTGTGCTTGGCTATTCTTCTTGGCTTCAGAAGCCAAACGCAAATTGCAAATGCTTATGGTAAGAAAAAATTCAAGATGTGTGTGTTTGTCTGCCCATAAACTTGTGTCTGTTTGTAGGGGTGCAAACGAGCTGAGTTTGAGTAAACGTGTCCATATAGAAACGACGTTCATCTAATTAAACAAGCTGGAGCTGAGCTCATGCTTTCTTGAGTCTAGTTAAGTTCAGTTCCTGAACTCGTTTCAATAAGTTGAGCCAACCTTTTCAATCAAGTTTAACCTAGGTATGTGGGCTTGACAAGAGAATTAGAAGTTTTATCAAGCTTGGCTTGTTTACTTGACAGAAACTTCAACGGGCTGAACACCTGCCGAGCTCGAGTGTTTCTGTGCATGCATACGTGTGTTTTTGATCCATAAATGAAGTTTGCGATCTCAAAAATAACAAAATCTCTTTGCTATATGTGGCAGGTGTAGTGGTAATATGGGTAATGTTGATAACCACATTTCTTATGACCATAGTCATGTTGGTCATTTGGAACCTCAACATCATCATTATCATCATCTTCTTCTGTGTCTTTGGGTTCCTTGAATGCGTATTTATGGTGGCAGCCATGAACAAGTTGCCCCAAGGAGGTTGGGCTCCCTTTGGCATCTCACTCATTTTGGTCTTCGTCATGATAACATGGTACTACGGCAACGGAAAGAAGAACTCATTCCAAACAAACAATTCGGCCGATGCTTCCTCCTTAGCTGCACTCATGACCAACACCAATATCTCTCGGCCATCAGGAATTTGCTTCTTTTTCACAGAGACGACATCCAATGATTATCTCCCTGCCGTGCTCCTTCATTTTGTCAAAAGAACACGATCTCTTCAACAAATCACGGTTCTTCTATCTACGAAAATGGTTTTACTGCCGACAATTGAACTCAAAGATAGAGTCGTTATAGAGAAAGTAGGCCTAAGAGGGCTATATAGGTGCATAATACAGCACGGGTACAAAGATAAAATATGTTTAGAGGATGATGAATTCATGAAACAGGTTATTGAGGGATTGAAGACCCTTCTGAAGCAATTCTCAATCAACAAAACAGTGGATATTGTCCCAAGTCTCGCAGAGGGGCATGAGTGTAAGGAAATTATCTTTGGCTCATTCAGTAGAAGGTGTGATTTGGAAGTGTTCGAAGAAGCAGACATAGAAAACCTTACCTTCATGTGGGGAAAAACTATGTTAATTGCAGGAAAAAAGGCATCATGGATGGAGAAGATTTGGATTAACACGCTTTATAATTTTCTTGATAGGAACTGTAGGTCACCCATCTCTCATTTTGAGTTCCAAAGCAGAATCTTTTTGCAGGTGGGAATGATCGCACAACCGTGATTGGATCTCCAACGTAAGTTTTCTGACAAACATAACACGCACGTGTACATAAACCAATAAAGCGGATGATGCTGAACACATCAATCGATCAAAAACTAGCAAAATCAGTTTCCTCCATCTTGTAGTCTAAATATACGAAGAAATGACACCTTGTAGCGCTAATTTTCTGTTTGTATATAATTAAGTATTCAATTCATCTGCTTTCAAATATCGTTCATAACTTTAGCTTTTATCTTGAAGAAATGTCTTGACTAGCCGATCATATATGTTATCCGGGTATGTGGAGCTAATAATTTGTGACTGAAAAAGAGGCTGCAGAATGTTTCAGCAAGCCCAACCATTTTGTTCCTGTGTGTTCTTGATTAACATGGGAATTTTTGGCATTCAATCGCTTGATTAATTACTACAGATCTAATGGTTTGGTCATGAAGTCCAACTCATTAGCAGAGTGTTTCGTGACACCGTATATAAGATTTTGTTAGACTTAATGATGGTTGGCTTAATTAATTTCTTGTATTTAATTCATGTTAAGTATTTTTGAATGCTTATTTGATATATTTTTGATAAAGGTAAAAGTCCAAAACATTGAAAGTTATATGTGAGTGAGAGAAGTGCATGTGAATACCCTTAGGTATTTTTTAGTGCCATATTGATGGTTAGAAGAATCCTATGTATCTGTCTTATGAACCTTGGTTCGGTTGGAAGAATCCTACGTATCCGTCTCATGAACCTTAGTTCAAAGAGCTTGAGGACTAAATAGATGATCACACACTTGTGCACCAGATCGGCCTGGTTCGGGTTCAAACACGGATTGACTTTCAAGCAGTAGGTAGGTTAGGTCAGCCTTGGGAAACTGACTATTAAGGTCCCTTACACCCACGTGGGCTTACTGCCTTAGTTGCGGGCCTACCAATTGTCTTAATATTCTTTTATATAAAAAGGTTTTGATCTACCGTCAAATAAATCCGTTTATGAAGAGACGCGGAGTGGCTATGGGATGGATCCAAGGAGGTGCAATTGTTGGAGCGGATCCGAGATTCATTGATTTTATTATAAAACTTGATTAGGGCTCCCATATTAATATGGCTAATAAAACACTCTCTTCTTTTCTACTCCTTTGTTTGCTTACCTGTTCATGCATGTAGCCTTATGGTTAGACATGTCTGGTTTCAGTTTCGGAACTGTCGTTTTGGAACGATTTCGTTTTTAGTTTCGAAACTGCCTCAAAATCGGTTAAAATAGTTTTTATATAAAAAGGAGTGCTGGCACTCGTGGGAGTCGAACTACTGATTCAGTGGTAGATCAAGAGCCATGTCTCAACATGTGTCAATATTTGTATAATATATATTTTATTAATGAGTGATTTAAAACTATAAGTTCTGATTTTGATTTTGAGTCGGTTTCTAAAAATTATGAATTGTAACTAAAGTGGGGACTCCCTGGTTCCGATTCGGTTAATTCCGGTTACCGGTGGTTTCGAGGCTCATTCGGTTTTGGTTCGACCCGCCAACCTAGTTTCGAATCATCCATGCAGACCTGCAGTTACATACAACATTCTTAGAGAAATTATTAATCGTAAATAACATGCCTTTATCTAATACTCTCCGACCTAAGGTCATCATAATCTTAATGACAAAAGTTTATTGGCTTCCCGTTTAAGTGTTGGTAACAACATATAAAAATCTCGTTGACTACGTTAGGGTTACATATGTTTATTGAGTCAGTTGTCCCCAATATGATGTTTTTGACCCTACAAGGTTGAATAAAATTGTTAAGTGAAAGGAGAATGACTCTATACTGTTGTATTTTGTCGGCATTGCCGAATATTTTATTTGATGTATATAATTTTTTCTCCCACAACAATGGAAGATCTATCGACTACTTTGAACCGAAAATATAATACTAAAAACCTTCATCTTTAAAAGTATTTTGTAACAAGTTTTTGAAAATCTGAAATGATAGAGAGAAAATCTGAACATGCATACGAGTTTTTGTTTTTATTCCATAGACTTAAGGAAGTGGAGATAAAAGTTGTTGGTACATTTATCATTATGTCTATTATTGAGAAGTTCTCTAAGTCTTTAGAAGGCTTTGGTCTACATCTAAAGCATAAAATGATCTTAGGATAGACATAGCAATATAAGAAGAGTATAGAACCTAAAAATTGATTATGCCTACTAATAACGCCTTCAAACTTAACCATATGGTTAGAAATAAACAACCTAGTGATCTTAAGAGAAAACAAGCAAAATATAAACCAAAAGCGAAGATCTAAAAAAACCTAAAAGTAAACTATGCTGAATTTGTGATTAGGTTGGACATTGGGCTAGAGAGACCATTCGAATTTTATAACTGTCACCTCTTGAAGTAATTAATTTTCACTTTTCTAATTTGTTTTGCTTTTGCCAATATGTGTCATTGCAGCATCCAAATAATTTTGCTTATGCATACATTGAGATTTTGTATCTTATTTTCATCGATGAATGCGTCCAGATTTCTTAGTATTAACAATACAAAACTCTTGATTCATTGAATATATCTAGCTGCGGCTGATACTTGGAATTCCAAGTGTCAATGAAAGTTTAATTAATGCTTTATGATTTGCGTAAGTACGTTTGCGGCTTGACGATACCTACAAGAGTAATTTAATCAGGGTTTTAGGGATGGTGATTAGTTCTTGCTTCTAAAATTTCAATGGTCCAATCTCTTTGATTTGTTGCTCCTATAGTTTTCACGGCACTTGTGGCGACCGCCTTCAATAGAAAAAGAAGAAATCTGGCCTTCCACTACACGGAAGTCCAAACCCACCTCATGTGACACTTGACACCACGTCTCTCTCTCTCTCTCCCTTTTTTTTTTTGAAAACGATGGACTCGGTATCACCTTGAGTGAATTTGCGATTGATCTTTTAGGATGTAGCTAGATCGAAAGATGTACCATAGCCATTGATCATATTTGGACAACTGGTCCGATTCGTTGCAGATATGAAAGACCGAAGCTGAATCTCCTAAGATCGCCACTTTGCCACTGTTCCCTGTTGGTAGTTGGATAACGGTACGTGTGTGAATATAAAAGCAAAACTTGTAACGTCGGATTTGGCCGTTCTCGGCACTAAATTCATAGAAAACGGGAGACAAATGATTTTTCGACTTGTAACGAAAAGCCAAGAACAGGAAAGACACAAAAAATGAAGCCGAACATTAAGTAAGTTTTTGTTACATATACTGTAGGGTATACACGAAAAAATATAGAGAAACACAAAAAGAAAAAATCATCTTTCCTAGTAATCCATACGAGAGAAACCATGAAAATCCCTTTTCCTTCTTTCATCTTTGTAGACCGAATCTTCTTCGATCCTTCCACACCTTCTTATGTGTGGTTGAGGACTTCGGCGAAAATCTTACAAGAGACAGAATTCAACAGTGGTATCAAGGTTGACCAAAATCTGTAAAGAAAAAGGTACATCGTTATTGATTAAAAAAAGGAGCACAAAGAGAGAACTACTACTTGTGATTGTGATTGCCGAAAAACCAGACAAACATCAGGAACCGACACTCAAGCAACCGAAGTCTTAAGGAAATAGCTCAAGTCAAAAGTCAATCGAAAGCCATAGACATAGGTTGCTAGAGACTCTAAGACAGTCAGAAACCACCAAAAAAGGTGGCCTGAGACATTCGAAAAACGAAAAAAAGAGAAAAACACAGGACACTATAGGCAGAAGCTTTGCCCAGAAAGGCAAAGCAGAGGCCCTCTCTCTCCCTGAGTCTCCCTCTCTCACGGTTTTCATTCAAACGAAAAACCGTGAGCGATTTTCATCAAAACCGCGACACGGTTTGAATTTTCAAACATAGAAAAAGCATATCCCATTGGCACTTACACTAGAAGGTGTAGACCATGTATTAAGAGAAATTATTCTATCCTCAACTCCAAATGAAACAAAAGAAGAAAATGAAATATATGAGACATTCTTTAAAGATGACACTATAGTAAGAACCATAATACTGATATACACGGAAGATAACCTAATTATGGTCTTTGAGGAATACGAAACCGTTAAAGAGTTGTTTTATTCTATAACAACTACATATAATACTACAACCAAGTTACATGTATAATTATTATTATAAAAGTACAACCCTTATAAAATGAAAGGAGATAATGTAGTAGAACATGTGAACCAGATATTAATAATGACAAGAGACTTAGTTGTAGCAAAAGCAGTCATCTCGAAGCAATTCAAATATCCACTATCTTAAACAATCTTCCTCATTCATGGAATATAGTTGTCACTACAGTTAGATTAGGGGTTGAAACAAACTTTTTTGAATTACTCCTAAAACTAGCAATTGAAGAAGAGCATATGAATAAAAATAAGAAGGATAAATTACTAATAACTCAAGATTAGATATGGTTAAACTTTAAACCAAACTAGAAAAAGAATAAACCAAATAATAAGTTTAGTAAGAATAACAAGAAAGACAATAAGTCTTTTAAAAAATCGTAGGAAACTATTTCTCGGGTCAAGTTCTTCAATTGTGAAAAATGGGGCACTAAAAGAGGGATTATCACAACAAGAAGACTAACGGTGAAAATAATCATCAACATAGCCAATCGAAAAAGAATGATATAATCTGTATGGCTTTTAAATGCCTGTACATGTACCACCCAATAATTAACTGGTGGATTGATTTAGAAACAACGAGACATATATGAAAGAAAAAGGAAGGGATAATGGACCTAAAAGAATATAAACTAGGAGAACATCGGGTATATATGAAAAATACCACTTTCTAAGATATTCTTAGGGTTTGGTTATTTAGAATTCATGTATAAGGCACACTGGTAGTACTGACTAATGTATTAATTGTGTCATTTATAAGACGCAATTTGGTTTTGATCCCTGGCTTAGTTAAGAAATGCTTTGAAGTTAAGTTTGTCCCTGTCAAGGTAACTGTGGGAAACTATAATAAATCACTTTTTCTAGATTATTTGATATTGAACATGGATTATTCAAACTCAATATCAATGAGAATGTTGACTCTTCTGCTTATATTGATTACCTTAAATGTCGATATGAATGTATGGTATAAACGTCTATATCATATAAGTTTGAAAAAGTTAAGAAAATTATCCAACTTTTATTTTTTGCCCAAATTTTAGGAAAATACTTTTAACAAGTGTGAAACTTTTATACAAGGAAATATTTTTCAAAAAAATAACTAAGGTAACAACCTTATTAAAAATCATTTATACTGATTTATGTAAACCATTTAGAGTGAGATTACATTAAGAAAAAGTTTATTTCATAACATTTATCAATAATTACTCTGAATATGCATATATATATATATCTTAGTATATAAATCTGAGGTACTTGAAGTATTTAAAGAATATAAGGAGTAAGTTGAGAAACTAGGGCATACAATCAAAGTCTTAAGATATGATCGAGGTGGAGAGCATACCTCTACAAAATTTTTAGAATTATGTAAAGACTTTAATATTTAAAAACAAGAATACCTCAATAAAATGGTATAACATAGAGGTATAATATGACTTTAATGAATATGAAAAGGTCTATGTTAATAAATGTTTCTCTACCAAAGGTATTTTAGAGAGAAGCGGTAAGTATAACCGTGCATATATACTAAATAAAGTTCCATGTAAATCTGTATTTTCTATATCATATGAGATGTAGTTTGAAAGAAAACTAAACATAAGTCATCTCACGAGATGAAGATCTATCGTATATTGAAAGATTCTTAATCAGTATAGGGATAAGCTAGACAACAGGTCATTTATATGTGTATTCACTAGATATCCTAAAGGTTCTAACGATTTTATCATAAGGATAATGAATTAATAGAAAACATGAATGTTGAATTCTTAGAGGACACTAAGAATGACATCCTTTATAACGATGATGAATATGTTAATGATCTACTAGATATAGATTCATCATCATTTGAACTCATAGATAATGATGATATTCTTTAACAAACCGAAACTTTAAGTGGACATAAAAGACCTAGGATCACAAGTTATTGGTAGCTTAATGTATGTTATGTTGGTTAAGTATCACTATGTTCATAGGTTAAGAGAAATGAATTATCCATATCATATATATATATATATATATATATATCCTAACTAATGATATGTTTGCAAACTCCTTGACAAAAGACATAATAAAGGATATTTTCTCAAAGTATGTTACAAATATGAGTTTGAGATTTGTTTAAAGTATATTAATTTATATAATGATAATTATTGTGTAGGTAAGAACATGAAAAACCACACACCAAGTGTTGATGGTAATTATAACACGACTTGGGCAAACCCATAAAAGGTTGGAGATAACACCAGTCTCTCATAAACCTTTCCTCAAATAGATAAGTGGAAGATGTAACGTTGGATTTGACATTCTCAGCAGTAAATTCACACAAAATGGAAAATATGTCATCTTCTCGTTTTCATTAATACGTTATGGATAAAACATATACAATAAATACGTTAAAGATAAGCAATAACGGAAAGGCCAATGCCGAATATTACATTAAGTTTACGGTGTGTAGAATGTAGCCTATACACGAGAAAACATAGAGAAAAAACAAAACTCTTCGTTGCTAATACGTACGAGGGAAACCGTGAAGGTTTCTTTTCTCTCCTTTATCTCTTCTCTTATCTTTGTAGACACCTTTCGCGGTGCGGCTCAGGACTCCGGGTGCAAGAGGCAAACAATTCAACAAAAGCATCGAGGAAAAAAACGAGAACAGAACAAAACTAGTCTGATGGGGTCTCATTTCTAGGGTTTTAGACGGGAGCGGCCTCGACGATGGAAACGAGAAAGGGAATATATCATGAGAAGCAACGCCTTCAGTTCTGCCTCCTGCATGCGCTCAACAATCTCTTCCAGGTACCTCTTTCTCTATTCACATCCTAGATCTGTATCCTCCAATCGATCTTTTGCATATTCGGTTATCTTGTTTGATTTTGGTCTTGAAGGGAAGGTGTATGTTTTCCTTCTTTCCATGAAAGTCAATCATGTGGGTGCCTTGTTCCGTTATCTCACAGTCAATAGTCACTATCTGCACTGTGACAAGCTCCAACCAAGGTTAGTTCGGTTTGAGGCAAAACCATGGTGCTGGTATTGGTCCTCAGACTACATGATGAAGGTGGTGACAGCTGGTAGATAGTTATTCGCTCACAAACATGTAGACTATTGGGGGCTCTAGAATATTGAAACCTGAAAATATTCGTGATGAAGAAGAAACCCATATATCCTTACCAGTTATCCCAATACCTTACGCAATCACTCAATGCATTCTGCTTGGTATATTTTGCAAAGGGATGGAAGTGATTTCAACCTGGAAAGAGTTTCAATTCTTCCACTTACCCAGAAGCCTTCTGTCTGTTGAGATGCAGACTGCAGCATCCAAAATTGCCCCATCCTTTTTGCTAAAAGGATGCATAAATTTGTCCCCTATAATGTCTTAAATATACAGGAAAGGAACCCTAAGCTGCCTTGGCCACCCCCAGTTTTACCAAGTCCCAGTGTTTTTGGAAAAGACTTGCTGTTGCTGGGAATCCATCATCTCCGGGGCCTCCTTTGCGGTTAATTGCAAAAACAGCCCTCTTTATTTCTTTCTCTGTAGTCTGCGGTACTGACATCCTGTTCATACTCTTGTGACTTTAGGACAATAGTTATCAAATAAGTGCTCAAATATTAACGATTTACTAGACTTCAATAACTCTTTGAAAGCTCTTGAATTACCTTAGCCACGTTTCCCTCACATTCACACCATTGTCCTCCTTTGTCTTCCAGCCCCTATATCCAGTTCTTTCGACATCTATTGGCAAACCAAGTATGAAAGAATTCGTCTTCTGGTCTCCCCATTTCAACCACTTTATCCTTGCTTTCTCCTTTTGATACCGCTCTCCTTGAACATATGCCTGTGCCAACTGAGTTTCCAATTTCTTTATTTCTTTATCCATACCTTTGCTGTTCCTTTTCTTCAGGTAATAGAATGCAGTCTTAATCTTGTTAATCTACTTTCTTAGGGTTTCGATTGTTATGCTGAATCCATTGGACACGATCATGTCTACAACTTTTCAGCTAGGGAAAAGAATATACATCGATCTGCCCTCTGTCAGCTTCTTCTATGACTCGTAAATCACTGCTTTATCATCATTACTGTCATTCCAAGGTTCTTGGTACCTGAATCTGCATTTGAATTTCTTGAACATTGGATCAGTATCCAGTAGCAGGAGTCGATGATCTAACCCAATATCATCTAAATGATGGCTCAAGGCGTTGTTATGCACCTGGCACCATTGGTAGGAAACCAAACACCTATCCAATCTTTCCTTTAGTATAGAGCCAGTGCAGTTTCTATTCAACAATCACGTAAATTTACTGCCAGTAAAGTATAAAATGGATCAGATTGCAACCACTCGTGAATCATAAGAATTGGTCAGTCAAACTTACTGCCTTTAGTTTCCCTCCTTTTTCTGTTTGAGCAGAAATAGCGTTAAAATCCCCTAATAAAGAGGTACTTGTGATCCATGTTTGTACTGTATCATGCAGCTTTCTGAATCGCCTTCCTCTAAATCGTTCCAGACTGCTAAAATGAACTACACCCATCATGCATTTTTCCCTTTTGCCTGTATCTTCTGAGGAACATGCGATGTAAAAAGAATTGTGATACAATTGAAGTTTCCATATGGTTCTTCCAGGCTATTGCCAAACCACCAGCTGAACCATGAAGTTCTACTGTAAACACAGAGTTGATGTCACATCTTCAAAATTGCCTCTCCACAAGGTCTACTTTGTTTTGTGTTCAGCCAAAAATATCACGTATTGGGAATGGGCTTTGTTGAGCCCTTGGATGCTGTGAACTGCAAAGTGCATGTGCTTACACTATGGAGGCGGAGATATGCTGGTCCGTGAAATAACAAAGCTAAGACCAAGTTGTAGTTGTTTTCAATTTCTAAATGTCTTGGCTTTCTGTATGGAGATCCCAATGTAGGTATCAATCTATCAAATCCTTCTGACAACTGAAAAATATTATCTTGTACGCTTCATAATAAATCAAAGGGTGCTCCTGAAACTCTACAAATTTGTGATGCAATATTATTACACTTGAAGGTAGTATCTTATCAACCAGATTTGAGACTGGAGGGATCAGATCTGTTGACCTTCATTTTCATTACGTAACTGAAAACATTATATCTTGGGTATGTCCTGCACTATTTGGACCGTATGCTTGGACTTGCAAGATTTGTTTCTCAACTTTGGCCTCCCTGTCATAGAAACACAATTATGAAGGTTCTCCCAAATGAACTTGAAGTATGTCATGCCAATTGGGAATTCTTGGGAAAGTAGCTAGTGAAATTCACTTAGAAACTGCAATGACTGCTGCACACAGATCAATAGCTCACCTGGCTAGCAGATCAACCCACAAGTTGAAGGTCATGAGTCCAATACTTGGGGTGTGCATCTGCTTCAGCCTTCTTGTTACACCAAAAGGAAAAAAAAGAAAAAAGAAACTGGAATGGCTTCCAAAAACTGGCTGTTTGTCTGGAAGTTGCTACAATCTTCCTCCTCATCTTTATGGTTTCTTGTTCTTTTGTTATACAAGAGTACAGGATGCTCTGTGGTTCTTTGACACCACATTCTATTTGTACTGCCCCTTTCTCTTTCCTTCTTATTCTTTTCCTTTATGCAGTAATGTGAACTTCTTGGTACTGTTTCATGATTCAAAAAATCATTGTGTGGCCTGGGCTTGCTGAAAGCTTAAGTTTGTGCATTGAACATGTAAGAATTTGCTTACTTCATGAAGAGAAACGTTAGCATATTTTTTTCGTTGTCTTAGGTGAAGGATTCCTTCAAGAAAGCTGATTTGGATGCTATTGCTGACAAACTAGCGCTGGGTGATCTAAATGAAGAAGGATGGAGTTTTTCTTCTATAATCTGGAAACCCCACCGTAACAGCTTGACTGGTAACTATGATGTGAATGTTCTGATTGCAGCACTTGAGGGGAAAGGGAAGAAGGTCATATGGCATGATCACCGGAATGGAGCATCTACTATCAACCTTGACCAACCTCTAGATACTTTAATTGGTTTCATGCTCAACGTTTCAGTTAAAAGATTTGCTGGTCTATGGAATAGTCGACACTGGATTGCAGTTCGGAAGATTGATGGTGTATGGTATAACTTGGACAGTGATCTTCGTGAGCCTCTGGCTTTCAGAGATGATGATGAAACAAAGGAGTTTTTCGATGCCATTCTAAGTCAGGGTGGTGAGATTTTGATCATAGTGGAGGACAGAGTAAACTAATCGTTTTTTTGATACTTAGGGCATCATTCAGAAAATCAAAGCTTAGTGCCACAAGAAATTATTGGTGTAGATGTTCAACGCTGCATCTTGTGGTTTACTCAATTTCATCACTTATGGTTTCACTGTTATTGGTTCTTTGGCTTCCTAATGTAACATCCAAAGAACGTAGCTACAGTTCCTTCATGCCGTCCAGATTAATGCAAAGATCAGAAGATGGTGTTCTTGGTTCAGTTGTTGAAAAGATTGTCGAAATGCTTGGCACTTACCTTCCTTTTATAGTTTTTGTACCACCAGATGAAACGTTTGAGGAGGTTTTGGAGTTGCATTCCAATAATGGCAGTGATACAAGAGAAAGAGATGCTCTTTTGTCTCGCATAGTAGGTTTTAGTTCTATTCCTCGGCATATCTTGTCAATTGAGGTGCGGTTATGGAAGGAGGTTTCCCTGGACTCTGTTTCAGGATTTTGGTTGCAAGTTAGAAAAGATCCTAGTGGAGTTCTTGCGGTTAACAATGTCTGTTGTAAGGTGGTTGATCTCTGAAGAAAGGAAGTACTTGTTCACATAATCGATGGGGTGACACGGACGCAGAGTTTGAGCAGTCAATCAGGCCAAATGATGAAGGTTAGTTTATCGCACAACTGATTTGGTATTTCCGCTAGGAAGAATAATCTTTCTTGGTGCATTTGTTGTTCCATGAAGATTGAAGCAAAAAAGATGTCCTTAATGCCAACATATTTTTCTCGTTTGCTGAAAACCAATTCTGTGTGTGTGAGACATGCACGCACACACACGGGTAAATAATGCAAGTCCAATTAAGGTGTTGGGGAAAAAATGCTTCCATTTGGTACAAGGTTGGAGTTGCTCCATTATATAAATTTACAATTTATAAGCAATACATCTAATGAAATTCGAGCATGAAAAGGGACAATGGACTGTTACACGCATAAAGAGGGTCTTCCATCAGTCTAACCAAGAAACCTAACTATCTTTGACCTCCGGATACCTGAACAGCAATCTAGACAACCACTGGAATGGCCTTAATAATTCACTTCGTTTCTCCTTCCAAAACCAAATAGCAGCATTGTACTGCTCATTACGGATATTCTGCGTTGCTACCCTCCAGTCATGCTTGTCCATCTCTTCTCTAGCTGCTTTTGCCATGGCTGTTCTCAGTTCATCGCAGAACAGCAATTTCCGCACTTTGTTAAGGCAATCATCAAGATCACGAGGGGCGAAAAGGTATCCGATCTTCCCATCCAATTCATCAGGAATTATGTCAGGTACTCCTCCAGCACGAGCAGCAACCACAGGAACACCTGAAGACAGAGACTCTAGTACCACTTGCCCAAGTGTTTCAGACTCCGATGGCATGACGAACACATCCCCGCTTGCATATGCTTTTGATAGCTCCTGACCGTGTAGCATTCCTGTAAATACAGCGGGGATGCCAGAGAACATCTTTTCTAGCTCGGGCCTATGGACAAAAACCAGAACATGTGAGATGCAAATAGATACATGATTTTGAGATATTAATTTGCAGACCCCATGCTTACCGATATGGTCCATCTCCTATGAATGCGATTCGCACTCCTGGAAGTTGGTCCATCAGCCTGCATGTTTAGACATGACTCAGAAACAATCTACATGAAAACCAATTTTAACTCAATTGCAGCACCACCAAAGTTTTTCAGCGACATTTTTTTATCTTGCTATAAGCCATAAGCGTAAGTTGGTACCCTTTAAGAAAGTCCAAGCTCTTCTCAACTCCTAGCCGTCCCACATGAATTATAAGTGGCTTTTCTGGTTCACCATTTCTGGTCAGCAGCACAATGCAAGATTTAGCAACAGATTAACAGGTTTTGCAGACTAAGGCACATAGGCTCTAGGAAGGGAAAAAAGGGTAGCTTGCTTACGTAAGCCGAATGCGCATCTCTTCACTTCTAAAGCGCGGATCGAAGCTCTTCGAATCAACACCTTTCCTCCACAGACGTATTTTTTGAGCTGGAAAATAGCGGACAGTGAGCAACTAGATATAAAAGAAACCTGTGGGTTTGAATATTTTCAAGAAAAAGGAGCCACCTTCTGTTGCGTCAGCAGCTAGGAGATCTCGAGCAATGGCGACGGAAGGGACCAGAGTAAGGTCGGCGGCACTGTGACAAAATTCTTCATAAACCAAATGTAGATTTAGCAACTAAAATTGCTTAATCGTTCAAATCCGAACGAAAACAAGAGATAAGTTTGCATACTTATGAGTCCCCACATAGGCTTCACCAACCAGCTGTATGTGTACCTTGGTATGTATCTGCACCAGCCACACAAAGAAAGATTCAAATGAACAACATACTAAGAAAAATGCATGTATTATGTCAGGCTTAAACCGGGCTACCTCTGAAATTATTCTTGGACTAAGTGCCAAGGAGAGGTACCTTCTGATACCAAGGGCAGGGGAAGCTGCATTTTTCATTTGTTTTTTGTTTAAATGAAAATTGTTAGTATAAAAGCAATGGTTGTGGTAATAATCTTACCTTCAAAGAACATATCCAACTAGGCAGATTCTTAGTCGATATCAAAATGTCAAATATAATAAAATGATTATAATAGGAATCCCATAATTACTTAGTAGTGAAATTTAAAAGGAAGTGCACAACATATACTAGTAGAATATGAGGCAACAGAATGACAGTTAACAAATATATGCAATGAATGCAATTAATTAAGAAACAAACATTAAGCTCCTCATGAGTGAAAGACACTAAGTTTAAGATTTCGAAAGCAACAAATTTAGAATTACAAGTAGAGCAAAGGGATGATGAAGAGAAAAATAAGCTAAACAACTAAAACAGATCAATGTTAACAACCTCCAGGATCCAATTAATTTGGCTCCATAAAATTCCTGGGGCACTCCTTCATGCGTTGTCACAACCATCACCTATAACACACAAATAAAGACAACTAATTAGTTTGCAATGTTCAAAAAAATACAGGATAAATCCTGAAACAATATTTTTATAATGCAGAAGCTATCTGTCCCAAATTTTTAAATCCTGAAACAATATCTTTATAATGCAGAAGCTATCTGTCCCCAAATTTTCTGAATTTTTTGGGGATACCGCATAAAAGCACCAAATATAGAGGAAAATAAACATGTGCATACATAGAAATAAAAAGAAGAAAAAGTTACCTCATCTCCCATCTACAATTTTCTTTTACTATGTATAAGTTCCCAGCGTGCTACCATGATTGTTCTAGTTAATAAGATATCTTCCGAACGAATTAATCCATTTGTATATTTTGGAGTCCCAGTCATTGAATAGATGATTAAATCTTTGTTGGTAAAAGAGAGTACATTTCGATTGGGCAGAGGATGGAGAAATACCACATGACCTTGTGTCCGCAATATGTCAAAGAAAACTGCGCCTTCCTTTACAGGAATCGGAAAGTTGACTTTTGGAACTTCAATGGGTTCCTTTCACCATGTGCGAATAAGTTTCTTGGACGCAAAAAGAAAGGCTAAAATTTTCTTTGGATATGTGCAAGCTTCTTGAATCCTGAAACCGTGGCCAATTGAATAGTGTGCAAACCTCTTCGTTTGGAAGGTCGGTAGCACAGGTGCCTTTCATTTGCTAGACGTTATATTCTGTAAGAAAGAAACCAGGCAATCTTCTCCTATTTATCAATTGGAAAGCAACCAACCCTGGCATATATTGGCCAAATGGGAGTTTCTCCAACTGATTTCCATCTAAACACGACTACATGTAGAGAGAGAGAGAAGGGGGCGGGGAATCAACCAAGCGAAGGAATAAGGTACACACAAAGGACTTCAAGGAGAAGCAAAGAACCAGCAAGACCAACAAGGAACTTCCAAAGCACAACGTGAGCAAACAGAGGAAAATTTAACACCTAATCATTTTACTTCTCTGGAGTTCATGAAACAAGCGCGTATAAAAATCATGACAAACAAAATTCCTACAAAAAACCAGCTTCATAGTAGAACTTTTCTTGATTAAGAGGAAGATCAAACAGAACTGATAAACAGAGAAACAAAAGAAGCAGGAAGCAGAAACATGAAGTAGAGAGAGGGAACTAACGCGAAAGGAGAAGGCTCGATGAAGAGGGCGATCCTTCTCGGCCTGGATCTGGTCTCCACAAGAGACTCCTCAACGGGTGGGACGTTAGCATCCACTTCATCCGCCATTAATTTCTCCGCAACTTTTTAGCTTCTCTCTTCCTCCTCTTTCTTCTACTCGTCGAATTTCCTTTCCAGCAAGGGAGGCCACGTTGCAGTGCGAAGTGGTCGTTCGGAAACAGCCGGCGAAGAAAAACTGTTTTATGAATGACTATGGCGGAGAAGGGCTCAAAGGGACTATTCTTTTTTTAAATAGAATAAGCAGCAAGGGTGGTGATTTATAAATAATCATGAGAGAGAGAATACAAGAAATATAGAGAATCTGATGCTCATGGACCAAGGAGCTAAAGAGTATATTCTCCATGGAGGAGGGAATAATGGGAAAGGATATACCTGATAGATCGCCTCCTCCATCTTTTACTTAATGGCGTTTCTCTTCCTCGATCATTACCATCGTTCGGAGGGCCATAATTAACCAACCAAGCGAATTTCCAAATCACCCTCCCCGCACACGTTTTCAGTATTTTATAATTTTATTCCTTAAAGACGCCAACCTCTTCGTTTGAGGGCTCTCCTGGATAAGGGTTGACCCAGGACAACCTTCGACATGAAGAAGATCACAAGTCCAATACCGGTGGGCATGCAAATCTCATAAGGTCTGCGTAAACCAAAGTTACTGATAGAAGAAAGGAAATACTTATGTGTTGTTAACAAAAAAAGAAAAGGGAAATTTGTGTTTGTTTGCACCCGGCTCGTCATTTTCATATTAAGCAAGGCATCCAATCTAGGGGCTTCATTTTGCTGTGCCACAAAAACATTTCAAGTTTATTGTTACGCGCTTGATTGGTTGGTCTCTACAAGCGATTAAAGCGTATAGTGGGACCCGAGCGTGTCAATAGGGAATTCTGTGCGTGTGTGTGTGTGGGAGAGAGTTGATGAGTGAAGACGACTGGGCTCCGGTTCGTTGGGGATGCCTGTGTTGCAGCGGAACTAGATCGTGCCAAAAGACAGGATACATCTCGGTTGGATCAAGAGAAGGAAGAAAATATGTAGATTTAAGATTTCCCATAAATGGCTACATGAGGGAATATTTTTTTATTTCTCTGTATATGAATCACTTTTCTATATTTCATGTAAAGTATTTATAAATAGTTTTATCTTCCTGCTTTTTACGTCTGTGTTTTTCGTTACAAGCCGTTTTTTTATTTTAATTAATCATGTATACATTTTTCTTTTATGTAACATTTTACAGTTGAGAATGATCATTATGTGTTACATCTTCCATTTAGCCATTCGAGCCAAGTAATCTGACATACTGGTTTTGCCTCTCACTTTTGTATGGTTTCTCAAGTTATGTCATGTATGATTGCTATTACAATCATTATCCATTATTTTCTTACCTACACAACAATCAAACATATCTCAAACTCATGTTTGTAACATACTTTAAAAAAAGATCCTCTATTATGCCTTTAGTCAAGGGCTCTACCAACAAATCACAAGTTGACACATATGAGATGGATATTTCCTTTCTCATAACCATATCATGAACATAATGGTTTTTCACCATTATATACTTGTTTTTTGAGTTATCAATTTCACTCTTAATCAGAGTAATTGCTGTATAGTTGTCACAATAAATGACAACCGACTCGTTGGCTATATTTAGCTTCAAATCATGTATGAAGTGGCTTATCTAAACGATACTAGTTGTAGCCATACAACAAGCCACATACTTAGCCTTCTGTGTATGCAATACTACACAACTTTGTTTCTTATAAGCTCAAGAAATAACTCTACCTCCAAATAAGAATATTTATCCAGAGGTTGATTTGATGTTAATAAAGTCAACATCTTGGTATCCTACCACTTTGAGTTTACCTACTTGAAAACACAATTTCAAGTCTTTTGTTCCTTTAAGATATCTTAGAATTTTTTTCACAACTATCCAATACTGTTAAGTAGGATTACTTTGATATCTACTCATAAGCTGATATCAGGTCTTATACACAACATAACCTACATCAAGCTACTAACAACTTGTGCATAAGAAACATTAGGCTTATCGTTTCTTTCACCGGGACAATCAACCTTACTCAATTTGACCCCTTTCATAATGGGTGTATATGTATACTTCCATTCACCCATTTTAAATTTTTTAAGAATATAATCAATATATCTCTCCTGACTTATGCATAGGAGTTTATATTCTCTATCTTGAGAAATCTTTATACCCAAGATATAGGATACATCCCTCATATCCTTCATTTCAAACCTTGAGTTTAACCATGACTTGGTTTTGACAATTATTTCATTGTCATTCTCAGTCAGCAATGTGTCATCTATATATAATGATGCGTTGCAATATCAGTCTTTGTAGAATTCTAAATTTTTTGTAGAGGTGTACAATCAACTTCGATATAATCTCAAGACTTTGAGTGTATGCCCCAATTGGTTCTCAACTTCCTTCTTATATTCTTTAAATGCTTCAAGTGCCTCATATTTACGTGCTAAGAGATATATATGTATATCTTGAGTAATCATCGATAAAGGTTATGAAATATAGTTTCTCACGATAAGAACTTAGCCTAAAAGGTCCACATAAATCAATGTGAATGATTTTCAACAGGGTTGTTGGCCTTGTTATTTTCTTAGAAAATGTTTTTCTTGTCATTTTCTTTTATATACAGACTTTATATTTACCAAAAGTGTTTTCTTGAAATCCTAACAATAAGTCAAAATCGGATAACTTCCTCAACTTTTCGAGACTTATATGCCATATATGTTTATGCCAACATTTACATCAACATTAAAGGCACAATCGATATTAGTAGAAGAACCTTCTCTTTCATTTATTTTTAATTTGAACAATCTTGTTCATTATCGAACAAACCTGAAAAGCTACCCTTCCATGTTTTCCTATGGTTACCTTGCCAAGGATAAACCTGACTTCAAAACCCTTCTTAACTCAGGCAAAGACCGAGACTAAATTAAGCCTTATAATATGTACAATCAATATATTAGTTAGAACAACCAGTGTACCTTATATATAAATCCTAAATAACCCCACTCTAAGGACATCAGAAAAGGTGTTATTTCTCATATACACCATATATTCCCTTGGTTTATATTTCTTTAGGTCCATAGCCCTTCTTTGCCCTTCGAGATATGTCTTGTTGCTCGATAGTCAATTCACTAACCAAATACTGAGTGGTTCATATAGAGGTATTTTGAAACCATAAAGATATGTCCTGCTTCTTCGATTGATCTTACTGTTAGGTGTTTCTACTGTCAATCTTCTTGTTGTGACAATCTATATTGTAGTGCCCCATCTTTTCATAGTTGAAACACCAACCAAATCTTGTTCAATTGCTAGTTTAAGAGATAACTAAAAAAAATTTGTTTCACCTCCTAATCTCAACGTTGTGGTAACCATGTTTCATGAAGGAGAAGATTGTTTAGGATGATAAATATTTGTATAGCCTCGGGATGACCGACTTTGCTACAACTAAGTCTCTTTCTATTACTAACATTTGGTTTACATGTTTTACTACATTATCTCATTTCATTTTATAGAAATTATACTTTTGTAGTAATAATTGAATATATAACTTAGTTATAGTATAATATTTTCTATTATACAATCAAACAATTCTTTGGCAGTCTCTTATTCCTGAAATACCCTAATGAGGTCATCCTCTGTATAGGTCAATATTATTGTTTTGTCTATTGTATCATCTCTAAAGAATGTTTTGTACGTTTTTTTTTCCTCTTTAGTTGCATTTGGAGTAGGTAATAGAACTGTATCCTTTAGAATGTAATTTACACTCTCAAGTGTAAGCGCTAATGGGATACGTCTTTTTCATACTTCGAAATTTAGACTATTCAGTTTTTCTATTTTTGACAACTCCAATACACAAATCCTTGAGTTCATTTTAGTTTGTTTAGCAAAAAATAACAATAGGATGTTCTAAAAAAAGAAAAAACAACCAACCATGTATGTTAGATCACAAATAGGAGACTACTGATAATGTAATTTACAAAAATATCTAGGTACTAATCTAAAAATATCTTAAAGTACCTAAGAGTAATTTCAATTGTTATTTAGGTACCAATTTTGGCCGACCCCGTCTAGTATCGGAAAAGGCTTAGTTGTTGTTGTAGTGGTTGTTTGTATTTAGGTACCAATTTGAATTATGTTATTTCATAACTAACCTTGGGACAAAACTATAATTTTTCTTTTATTTCGTGACAATGTAATTTCTCAAAAACTTTAGGAGTAATTATATCCCTCAACATGTATTTGTAATTTTTATAAAAGATAGGGGCAATACTATCTTTTTACACAATAGCGAAACTGTGAAATTTTGTTTATTTAGGGGCAACCATGTAATTTTAAAGGTCATTGATAGTTTTATCTTTTCGTTCATTAAGGGCAAAACTGTCTTCTAACTTAAATATATATGGTTTTTTTCATAATTTTATTTAGTGGTAGATTTGAAAATTTTAAAAAGTGTGTTCTATCCCTCACTGGTTTTGAAAACTACGAACTGTCATAGGATAAAATTAGTAAAATGTATAGATATTTTCGTGTAAAAATAAATTTGACTCTCAAATGTGCAAAATATTGGTTTTACCCTCTGACTGTTTATAAAAATTACGAAATAACTAGAGGTTGAAATACTTTCTTACCCTTACCCGATAAAAGGTTTACACCATTGCTACTATGTTAAAAGATAAAGTTGCCCTCAATATTATTGAAAATTTATAAATTCAGTCTCAGGAGAAAAATTATGTGTTTACTTTCGATCAATGACGAATTTTAAAAAAATCAGTTACCAAATTTACTGTTCTACTCCCGGTCTTTTTGAAAAATTATAAAACCAAACGGACAAATAAGTTTACTGATTTACCCCTGCAATTTGGGGAAATTATAACATAAAGAGCTCATCACAAGGATACCTGCATCCAGCAAGTGTCTTTGTATGAACGTATGAGATTCTCTAGGATTATCAGGACCGCCAGATTGGAGGTTTTCTGCAACATCTAACGGCTTAAAACTCGTTGGGCTCTTCAGTTATGAGGTGTATTCTAAACCACGAGATGGCCACGGGTTTCTTATCCGCTATGTATGGATTTTTTCACACAGACATACGCATCATACACACACACAGGGACACGCACACAGACGCATACCGGACAGTCGAAAGAATTTCAGGACGTACGAAGAGACCACATGGAGGATTTTCTTTTTCTCCATGAAAACTTCATACCTGGTTTAATCCCATTGCCTTATGCTAGCCTGATTCGGAAACGTATGAAGATGAATTGGTTTAAACATTTTACTGATGTGTGAAATTATAGTAGCTTGCAAGGTATATTAATTTTTGCTGAGGAGATCGTGAGAAGATTGTACTAAAGAGAAACAGTATCAACAAGTAGGAGTTTAGAATTCTTCTGAAATTCTGAAGTATCAAAGAAAATGCCACCGAGGTCGATCTCTACCTTATCCAGTTATCCTTTGAGTTGGACATCGGCTTGTCAAGTAGATGCTGATATTGTTTTTTTATGTTGTAGCTTCGATGTCTCAAGCTGAAAAGAGAACGTCTTGGAGTCAAGAGAAGAATTAACGAGTTGAAAAGCCATGCAAAACAATTTCGTATACTTGCATGCTGTCACTGAAAAGCTCATCAAAGGCAATAGGATAGTACTGCATCTGGGTTGATGGGCAGTGAATAAGCAAGAAACACACACGCACCCACATATTTATATATGGACTATTATTGTCTGGTGCAGTTCATCCTCCTTGAGGAACAAGTTGAAAAGGCAAGAATGAAAGTTATTGCCACTATATCAGTTGTTGCCACTATATCGATTCGGGTATGTCAATCAATCCCATGATCCATACGACCAACTAATATACATTAGTATGTCTTTGTATGTTCGATGTCATAATCTTTCCCGAATTACATGTCTTTTTTATTTTGAAACTCTATCTTTTGCTACGTATCCTCATATATTTTTTATCATCAACATATACCTCATTCAACTTCATATCCGTAATCATCAAAGGTATAAGTCGTACCCATAGTTACCAAACATATTTATTTTCAAACGTGATTCATGAGATTTTATTCATTTACTATTAGAATCTATAAATGCAACCGCTTCTATCTCAGTTTTATGACTTACAACAAACTCAAGTATCCTTCATTGGAATTCCTTATCTTTAGGCTATCATAGTTTCTCCTTTCGATGTTGTTCCTTCTCCAACTACTGAATCGATACTTGACCTTGCCGACTTCTCGGGGAACTACCTTTAAGTCGGAATAAATTCATGATGTTCTGATGTTTAAACTTTCTTTGTTACTGACCTACAACTAATCAATTGTATGTTAATTGGGTAAATAGAGGTCGAGATTTGAAGCGTCACCTTTGGGTTCAATGGAGTATATATGACCTCATTATGTTATCCAACTTAGCCATACAATTTGATGACAACCTCCTCTACCAATCAAATGATGGTCGAGAAATATTTTCCTTAATGCTTAACACATCAATTCAAACATGTTCAGGGACTTACCAACCTTATTTATCTGGATAAGACACTGGTAGTCGGCATAACAACGTTGAATTCGGCAGTAGAATTGTTAGACTAAAGTCAACCTCTAAATGGTCAAGAGTTTTTCTTTTAATAGCTTCATGGCCAACTTAGGGACTACCTTTGAATATGAAGAGCCGTGGTCCTCAGTGATTTACACCATCTTCAACTAAGAATTAGAGGACTTTATCGACCACTTCAGTAGCTCAACACTAGCAAAATCAAGTGTCAAATATGCCGCGTTCGACCAAGCCATGTTGCCCCGGAAGCATCCTTGTTCTAGTGCTCCACCTTCGCTATTGTAGGATCCTATCACGGAGCCGACTACAAAAGACCCTCAGGAGAACCCCCCACTAGATGTCTTAGAAGGGTGACTTTCCCTTCGGTACATTTATATATTTACTTTTTTATTATTTTAGTTATGTTGGCATTGTCCATATGTGACCGACACTCCTTCCTGCTTGACGAGCTCAAAAAGTTCTCCTTTCACCGTCGCAATTCGTTAGGAAGAACTCCCAGCCTATGCCTCTACCGCAGTCCATAACTCCACCGATCAAACCAGAACTCCTAGTGCACTTTGTCAGGCCGATTGCGGTTGTTGTAATTCCAATCTCGAAAACCCCAATCAAGATGACTTTTATCGAGGGAGCCCTAATTCTCGTTTCTCCGTAACCTTGCTCGAACAACTCGTCAACGGTTGCTGCTTCAGAACCAAAGTCCACCTTATGGAGGGTGCTGCCGATGTTCCTCAAGAGAATATCCCAATCAATATGGATACTCCAATCAATGAAGTTGTACTTAAAAGAATGAAAATAAAGTTCATTCAATGCGTTCTCGGTAAAAATTTTGGAGAAGGGTCAGTTCTTTGCAATTCATAAGCTAGCCACCAATCGGGATATACTTCTTCGAACTTGACATATCTACTTTAATATCTAGATAGCCATCAATTATTAATTACCGAAGCTCTCAATTATAAGTTGTTGAGGCTCTTTGCGAAAACGTTAATGGATGTTTGATCTCTGATTGGACCATCTTGAGCAAGAATGAAATGAAATGATTGAAGAGTATTCTTTTAGTGATGTCATCGGACCCTCGAGTATCCACCAAACTTACATGTAAAGGAACAATAATCCTTTTCGGCTCGTTCTGTGGTTATGGCTTCAAGTACTTATATATATATATTATCTGTACGATATATGGTCTGAATCTAATAATTCTTCTACATATAAAGAGGAATGATAGCTTTTATTATCATGCCCCTGTTGCCTGTATCAATAATTGCGAAAAGATTAATTATCTCTCCAATTATTTATCTTCTTTTGGCTTAAGTTATTTTCATATTGTTTGTTCTACTAACTTGTCATAGGTTATTTAATAGGTGAGCTGTTTGGAAGCCGAATCTGAGTTTTTAATCTAGGCACTAATTTCCTTTCAGCCTTTGCACCGTCTGTCACGGTCCAAGTTATGCACGGCGCTATACTGTAAATATACTCAATTGGCCTGGCCAACTAGATCTACCCGGTTTGCTGAACTAGATCCTCCAGAGCAAAATCAATTAAAATCTCGATTTTAGTCACAATATATCTTGTAATGGCAAATCTGCTTTAGTTGTAATTAGTAACAGGTCGGTTCAGTAACTGAGACTCAGCTTGGTTGCCTCATTCTCAAGTGCTACTTCAAACAAGTGGGTCTTTCTTTATTGTCATTGATTCTATTGCTTCGAGTCCTCTCTGGTCTGTGACTTTTTGTGCTGTCACTTGACCTATGAGAGGGTTAGATTGGAAGACCCAAGTCCCACTACAATCTAGAGGGCAACATGTGCTGGCCGCATGCTGTTCAGACTTTTCCATTGATCATGTGGAGAGCTAAAAGCTACAAAGAAGCATCAAGAACCACGCATTTCCTTTTGATATCCAGCAAATCAAGTTTAGCACAAGCTCCCGCTTATGCCCAACTTGGCTGCAAATGAATCAAAGAGGAACATTAACAGTATAGGAGTCGCAGCAGATTAATACGCGGCCATGCGGTTCCATACTGTTGAAGTATGGAGCTGGCTGCTAACCTCCAATGCTTTAGGACACCGAGATGTACAAATGATATTTTCTACCCCAGCTTTCATACAATTGTGTGTAACTTTTTTTAATTGATTGCTTTCCCTGGGATGCCAATAATTTCACAAACAGGTAGAAAACATGCTTCTCAGTGATACTTTAGAATGAAAGGACTCTCTAAAATAATGATTACTGTTATAAAGAATTCAACAGCAGAAGGTACTTGCCAGTGGTAGACACATCTTGTGAAGCTCATAGTGTAAATAAATGAATGAATATGTTTCTTGCATATATGCACGAATTACGTTGTCCAACCAGTTTGATTGGCACTTATCTCAGGCTCTTCTGTAAAACTGCATCCTAGCGAAATCGATCAAACAGTTTGGGTGCTTACCCGTTGACCTGGCTAACCAGAGCACGCTGGTTCCAGAGCTCCAAATGATTTTATGACAGCATTTGTATCAGATCAAATTTTCTACTTTACAGATACCTAGGGAATTAAGATTTTGTGATGCCTCTTCGAGAGTTTTCACTGAACACTGCAGACATCCGACATCATCTCAAATTTTACATACTTCAGAGAGCGCGAGAGCGTCTATGGACACCAGTGGCATTGTGAGCTGCTTCTAACCATGGGGATCTCAAGGTCTGCATTTGGAACCATCCGCTACTTGGTTTTCCTCCTATTGCAATATGGTTTCTGCTTCATCATAAGCAAAACTTCATGCTTTTCTCAAAGAATAGAAACACGTTTTGATAAGAGAAACAAGGTATCAACGATGAGGAAGGCCACTTTCATCAATCGATGGTCGTATCTCCAGAGGGCGCTCCACTGCAAAATTAGAGAATAAGCATCCAACCAAAGAAAATATCAAACATGCTGTTTCCCAGCTCACTGAGGAAGACTCTGGAAGGAACATAGTTCAGATCATATTTCAAACCAGTTGGATGAGGATAGAGAAACACCCGCAAGTCTCTAGGATTCTGAAGATGCATAACAGTCCTAAAATTCTCTATAGGGTCGAAGAATACAGAGAGAAGGTGAAGGCAAGAGCATCAAGAACAAGGGAACGGGGCAGCAGAGGTGCATGGCCGATGGAAATGAGCTTTTACGGTTCTACTGCACCACTTTTGCATGTCATCTTGGGTACAAACACAATTCCAGCCTCTGCAACAAGTATTTCTGAAGTATTTGTGGGATAATAAGATGTGGTTTTCCTCAAAATTAGATGGGATTTGCACATATTCTACCAGTGATAGAGTGCATGCATCCATGCCTGATGATAGACAAAGAATTCTCCTTCATGAACGTTAAGAGAGCAATCCCCATTTGCAGGGTAATTGCTGGTCGAGTTGTATATGGTCAAGAACTTGATTTACAAGAAACTTATGATTATGTGGGAGGGCACTATGGAGAAAACTCATCTTTGGAGGAGTTATATGTGTTCAGTCCCAGAGCTGTTCTTCCTTGCTTGTGATCATATATATATATATATATATATATATATATGTAACTTGATTTACAAGAAACTTATGATTCTGTGGGAGGGCACTATGGAGAAAACTCATCTTTGGAGGAGTTATATGTGTTCAGTCCCAGAGCTGTTCTTCCTTGCTTGTGATCATATATATATATATATATATATATATATATATATATATATATATATATATATATATATATATATATATATATATATGTATATATATATGTATATATGTATATATGTATATATATGTATACATGTATATATATATGTATACATGTATGTATATATGTATACATGTATGTATATATATATATATATCGTATAATGTATTGTTGGGCTCCACGATACGGGTGTATCGTATCGTATCGCCGTATCGTTAAAAAAAAACTTGAAAAAAATCAAGAAAAATCTGAAAAAATCTAGTAATTGCTTTAAATTCATATAATGCAAAGTTTAGTACACATTGAGCATTCAACATTGAATAATTGCATCCAAATTTACATATTTTGAATCAAAAAATAAATACATTTACATTTTACAAATTGTAATAAGGATCATCAACTAAATAATCTTCATCTTCTCCTTGCTGGAGATTTTTCTCATCATAATCATCAACACCTTCTGCTTGGAAATCAAATTCTTCATCTCCTTCGTATTGTTGTTGCGCTCTTTCCAAATTAATTCATGCAATGTCTTTTTTAGTTAAGAGGGCATTTTCTTTACTGTCTTCTATAACCCAATCTTCTAATATATCAAAATTATCCAAACTTTTTGGATCAAATTGGCTTTCTTGTCTATTTACTTTTTCTAATTGCCTACAACAAATAAAGATAAATAATTAGTAAATAATATTAACAATTGAAGTTAAACAATTTATTGAATTGAACATTTAAGTAATAGTAATACAACATTACCTTTCACGAAAGCGCATGTTACAATGAATAAAAACTAAATCATTTAGTCTTTTATGTTCCAACCTGTTGCGCTTCTTTGTATGGATGTGTTAAAAACTACTCCAATTTCTTTCACAACCTATTGCACTATAGGTTTGGCTCAAGGCTCTTATTGCAAAATCTCTACGATTCGGATAATTAGTTCCAAACATGTTCTACCAAACATCTTTAAAAAAAGATAAATATTAGAGACATAATCCACAATAATATAATATGCAACTTAAATATGAAAATAAACAATTTACCTAGACGCATCGTAGTGCGATTGCGAATTGCTACAAGCAAACCCATCAAGTGAAGAGCATTATCAAAATCTCCATCTCTTGATGTATAGCATATGTTATGCTCTCATCAGGGACTAATCTATCAATACAATCAATGATTCCTCGATTAACCTCACCGTCCCTTTTAAAGGTTGCTGAGTACCTGAATGATGGGTTTAGATAATAGGTTGTTGCATGAATAGGCTTATGCAATTGTTTATTTCATATATTATCAATTATTTTCTACACGGGTACATAATCTCTCTTTTTTTCATTAAAATTATTTCTAATATCTTCTTTTGCCCTATCCATAGCTTCATAAAGATAGCCTATAGATGATTTCTCCTCGCTACCAGTCAATCTCAAAACTTTCACTAATGGACAGGTAATTCTCAACAATCTAACACATGCATTCCAAAATGTATTTCTAAAAACTGTCTCTATAATCTCATTCAACTTTCTATTTCTTATGTTCTGAGGCAACTTTGCAAATTGTTGTCACTCATCTGAGGAGAACATTTTCTTCAACGCTTGCTTCTATCTCACAATACTATGTACTAATAAGAAGTTTATTGCAAAACGAGTTGCAGTTGTTCGAAGAAGCTCTACACCTTCTGTATATCTCCTCATCATACACAAAATAAATGCATGGTTGTAAATGAATTTTTAATATCTTTGCAATACTCAGTTGCTGCCTTTATTTCATCTATCTCACCAATATCCTCAAGGATGAGATCTAAATAATGAGTTGCATATGTGTCCAATAGAAAGTCCCATAAATATCAGTTAACTCCTTCCCAACTGCTTTGTAATTAGTTGCATTATCTGTAATCAATTAGATTACATTCCATAGCCCAACCTCTTGTAGAACTTTATCAAATTCTTCTCGTAGAATATTCGCAATATGTCTCTCCTCTAACATATCTAAAGATCTCAAAAATATAAGTCCTTTATGACAGTATATAAGAAAGTTTAGCAAGGTCATTTCTCGCCTATCTGTCCATCCATCTGCCATGATAGTGTAAAATGTCTCCTTTCATGACTCTCTCAATGTCGAACATTATTCTTGCACTTCAATGACGTTTTATCTAAGATCTTTCCTCTCAACTTCTGATAGGAAGGTATCTTGTATCTTGGACCACTATTTGCTTGAAAATAAAAACTATTTGCTGCATTAATTGGAATGCATGCATCATAAAATCATCTGCCCACTACAAGGTCTGCCTGATCATGCAACTGTTCTGAAGCCATAACAACACGAATTCCAGGTTGAGCACCAGGTTTAGTAGGAGGAGTAAAAAATGAATATATATTAGAAGAAGCTCTTCCTCTACTCCTTCATAAACTTCCTCTTCTACCACCTCCAAAGTCTTCAGCAACCTTCTTTTCCCTACTAAGTGCTCGTGAACTGCTACTACCAATTTCTATTCTAGCATCTAAAGGTAAACTATCAGTGAATCCAAATCCAGTAGCATCATCATCTTCTTCAAACATCTCAAAATCATCCTTTTGTTGTCTCATTTCCTATATACTCTCAATCATCTGCAGACATTGCCATTTAATACCTTCTGGCAAACTTCTAACTCCGTTTGTGCATGGAGCAACTTTTTTCCTAGTCCTTGCTAGGTGGTGTTTTAACCATGAAATTCTACCACTAACCACCCTCTCATAAAATAAACATCTGATATTTAATCTGGAACCCTCAACTGGTGTACCCCACTGTCATGCCCGATCATCAGACTTACAATGCGAGTCTCTAACAACCCTTCATGCTATCTCAATTGAGTACTTTAATTCAATAAAAAACCTCAAAATAAAAGAACTTCATAAATCATCAATCGTCAAATAACACTCAAATAAAATATATCACACTTCATGAATGCAATAAAAATTATATCCACAAACTTAATAACTTCATATTTTGTCATTCAAAAAAAGAAAAATACAAAAAAAACAAATAAAAAGAAAAAAATGAAGAAAAACACTAAAAATATACCTAAATCCGAGATAAGAGGCTTGCACGAACATCGTAGAGCACGGTTTTGGAGCCTTCACCACGAACGAGGGGAAGAACATCAAATAGGAGGCTTGGAGAACTCGAAGAGAGAGGAAACCCGCATCTACAGTGTGATATTTACCTATTTACCATACACGATGGTTCTATCACTAGTTTTTTTTTTCTTCCCTGTTTTCCTCTCTGTTTTGACGTAGTTTTTGTAGTGTCAGCTTCTATCCTACTCTTTCATCCGAATCATAGGTTTTAGTAAACCTAAAACAAACTTCTGAGGTGAGAACTCCAGTTCCCATGGCTTTCAATGCAAAGGACTACAATACCTCCGACCTGAAATTCTCAAGTTTCGCTTTCATTTACATATTGATATTTTCAATCTTTAGTCCTGCAAATTCTACTTGTAGTTTTTCACCCTCTCAAATGAGAACTTCAGTCCACATGGCATCTATGCAACAACCTTTGAGAATTGGTAACAAACAGATTGAAGAACGTGTTGTTACGGATAAATGGGAGCGAATTCTTGACAATCTAGCATCAATAGTTTCTCTTTGTCAAGTAAATTCTTAGGAATTTATTCAAAATCCCATAGATTTATACAGAACTTCCTGCTGACAACTGATTCTCTATGACTTCTTAACAGAATCCGCTTGAAGTGCTTGCAAGATATTACAACAACAACAAAACAATAACTAAGCCTTTTCTCATACTAGATGGGGTTGGCTACATGGATTCTTTGTTTCTAATTAGCCTTATCATAATTTGTAGAATCCATGGCAAATAAGTCCGACAAAATTTTAAGCGGGTTGTCGGAACCTCCTTTATCCGGGCTTGGGACCGGCATGCAAGGGTGATCCTTATATGAGCGGAGTTAAGTGCTTCCAAGATATTGCCATTTCAAATTCATTTTCAAAATGTCAATCCGTTTCATGTTTCGTGACTGCCTGCAGCATCTTTTCTTTTATTGGTCATGCGTAGAGAGATCACCATCTGTGAAGAGTTACGAATGCTATTCATTTTCATGATAGATGGAAACCGAGGTGCGTTGGATACCCCGCATCTTCTGTCCACATTAGCATCTTGTATGCTTTGTGCAGTGTTGTGTGTTTGCGTATATGTGGAAGGACAAGCAAGATGACCAAGGGTTCAGCACAGGAAAATGAATATCAATCTTCTCTCTTTTGTTTTGTTACTTAAGAACGTCCTAGTGTTCCAGTTTTTTTCATCTACGTTTCACCAAGGTGTTTGGGAGAAGTGGTTCTTCTGAACCTAAACCCCTACCGCATCACTGTTGAAGAGAAATAAAGGATATGGGGAAAAATCGATGTATACCAGCACTTATCAGTAACTATAGTAACTAGCAACATATGAAATCCAAAAACTACTGAATGATGAAAGCATTTCAGAGTATTGAAAGTTTATTTTTGGGAGTTGCCTTCCTAGATAGAACATGGATTTACATGAATCCATTTCATTCATTTGTTTCTCATTCGTTTTTAGCCCTTATAAAACTGATTCTTGAACCATTTTCACGCTCATATCGCGTTGAGTTGGACAGTCAATCAGGCAGTTTTTCACTCTAAACACTGTTGCAGCATGCACATAAGTATGTCAAGATTGGAAAGCTAAGCATTTTACATATGCCAGCAAGAAAAAATGTCTGGTCGGTCATGCTAGATAAAAAACTTTTAAGTGAGAACTCAACGCTAGATAAACAAGGCATATGAAGTATGTGAACCATCATTTTCAAATCAAAAGAAACTGCCAAGAATTGGACCAAATTCCATTTACTTTTTAACTGATTTGTCCAAGTTTCGTCTGTTTAACGCTAGAACACACTATGATAATATTTGTGGTCAAATGAGGTACCTTGATGGTTATGTTACACTCATAATTGGAGGATTAAGCATCTAAACTCACGGTTATCTTGCTTATTAAAGACAAACTGCCTATTCACATGATATCCATGTCATAAATCGCACGTACACTGGTTTCTACGAGAACATATCAAATATTGCAATAAATTAAGAGTCTAACAACAATGGGAAGTACCACATGAAAATGCCAATTTCAGACATCTTTACACAGAATTCAGGTTGCCATTATATTCTATTACATGCAGAATACGGGCAACAAATATTAGCAGCTGAATATGAAGAAGCCGGGATGGATAACTAATGTGAAAATTTAACCCCACAGAGAAACAAACATACTTTTCTCAGTTCTTCTTAGTTTCAGTTGTCTCTTTCTTCGATTTAACACTTCCATCATATCCAGCTAGCATCTCATACTTATCTTTCCTAGTGTAGTTGGTGCACTGAAAACCAAGGGTTCCACCAATAGTCCTCTGAATATGGTTCGCAACTTCAATCGCAGACTTGCCTTCCTTGCAGGTAAGCTCATACGGAAGCTGGTTAATGAAGGTGATTTCGTATGTCGGTCTGGGGTTCATGAAGAAAAAGTAAGGATCAAGCATCTTCCAGCCGCGAGCAGTATTCCCATAGAACATACTCTGGTTTGTATTTATTGCAACCGGGACTATCCTGTCTGTCAGTTCAGCAAACAAAGCACTAAATCTCAGAAGATATGGCTCTCTACAAGTTGTACCTTCCGGGCATATAACAAGATGGTCTCCCTCATCAAGCAGTTTCTTTATGTTTTCCGCATCCTTTAATCGGTCTCGCGTCAAAGCTACTGTCTTAATTGGTGAAATTAACTCTGAGAATTTGCTGATGCTGTAAGTGACACAGCTAACCTTTCTTTCCAAGGAAACGGCTATAACTACCGGATCAAGCATGGTTCTATGATTGCAAACAAGCATAACTCCACTCTCTCCTTTCTTAAGAGGAGGAGGAGGGTTCCCTTTAATCACGAGATTAATGCCCAGAATCATGTACATATGCTTCACGACACTTTCAGGCAATGGAAGATTTAAGTGGACCCTCATGAGGGAAAGAATGATGCCAATTGGCATCCAGAGGAAGGTCAGAAGAGCCATCACAGGAGTTGGTCTCTGTACTAGCCGGCCGTCGTGTACAACAACTGGGCTCAATAGCTTATTCCTTTGTAGTGGCTCACATTTTCTCGGTGGCACCAGGTAGGCTTCCTGCAGGGAGGATGAGAACAGGAAAAGGCGTCATGATATTATAACCTCTTATAATAATTTAAAGTGTCCAAGTCATATAGGAGATCCTTGATTCAAGTTACATATAGGGCTCGTTTTAGAAATCTATACAATTTCGTTTCATCCAAGAAAGACCACTCTTTACACTAGAAAGCTTGTATTTAATCGACGCGCTGGTATTAGCTCTGATAACCTTTGCACAGAATTAGAGAGTAAAGACCTATTAGAGGAGAAACAAAAGCCATCTTTTAAAACCAACAATTGGTAGTGTTTTTTCGTGCATTCTAACATTCTTGATCGACTAGTGCACACACGCACACGGACCTCTCTCTCCCTCCATACACACACACGCATATATATTATTTATATAGATGCTTTTTTATATAAAGTTCCTATTTCCATCTAAAATGGATTCATTGGACAACCAAAATTGAAGTGTGTTTTCTAGTTTATGAAGAGATTTATGGACGTCATCAGAAGTATCTAAGGATTGACTGTCAGATGATGTTTGTTCCAACTACCAAACAGAGAATCCCGAGTCTACCTGATACCACCAACCAATGACACCAGAGGTGAATCACCTACCATCAAGCATCTTATATTTATAAGCTAATCTTTGGTAAACTTTACCAGTGTCAACAGTAGACGACTATTTACAGTAGAAATAGGGAGTCCATTGTACCGGTAGCTGAGGATTGATGGCCTGAACGAACAGCTCTGGCGAGGAAATTATTTAGAAGAGTTGAGAAGATGGTCGACGTTGGAAGAAATGTCTTTGCTTTAACCGATTGGATTTTCAAAGAAAAACATGCAATACATTTGAAACTCAAGGGGTTCCACTAATGGCCACTAATTGTCAGATGGCCGGTGATCAATCAATCAGAGGTTCAACATAAAAAAGAAGTATGATTTGGTTGCATATAGTGCACATACAGGGAATTCAATGCCCCTTCATAATTACCTGCATGCCAAAATTGGCCAGCTGTCTGTATAATTTACTTTCACAACTACCAACTGATACTATATGTTCGGGAGTTATAAATGGCGGACAAGATAAGAACAGCAAGGCAATAAAGGCATCCACCATCCACGCGAGAATTAAATAGAAAATAATATCATTGTGCGCGCGCCAAGTGAGAGATGCACGCGCACACTTGATAACAGAAATGTTTTTATTCAACAAGAAAATGGTTGTGAAAGGGAAAACACAGAAAGTGCCCAGCAGCAGTGGCATGTGCAAAGTCTTGTTGTTCGTGGGAAAACAAGATCATGGAAAGTCGGGATCCGGTGCAGTGTAAACCGCTTCTGAGAATGCTGATAATCCAAGAGAAGCATGGTTATGGTGCTTGATTAATCTTCAGCATTCCTCGAAGTAGAAGGAACTTCTAAAATACTAGAAACTAAGTCACGATCCACCGTAACCATAACATAATGTCACTGGTCAAAACTTTTCCGCATATATATATATATATATATATATATATATATATATATATATATATATATATATATATATATATATATATATATATATATATATATAATCTTAGATGAAACAAAACAAAACAAGGACATGACCAACTAACCTTGCAAACGGACATGAAATCATGATCCGTTTCGCGATCACCAATGCCCAAATCCGGCAGATTCTCCCCGAACTCTCGCTCGACGGCATCCCGCTTGAGCTTGCCGACGAGGACACCAGGTTGCTTGACGAACCCAGTGGCCCATCCCGACTTGGTCACTTGGAGCTCGGTGCCAAGCACCTTGTCCGCGCCAAGATTGGTCTTGACGAAGGGCTCGATCATGACTCTGGGGTTGGCCGTGACTATGTAACGCTTCCCAAAGGAGCTGAACACCTTCCAAGTCTCAGGATGGACATCTTCCGCGTAAAACTTTGGCAGCACCGCCCTTGATACCATTTCTATGTCACGTATCTTAAGCCCAGCAAAGGCGATGAAGGTGAGAAGCTGAATGCAGAGAGTTTCAGACACAAAGATGTAGGTGAAATAAGCTAAGGGCACACTAAGCAAGAGAAGGAGGCCCCTTAGAAAGCTGCCGGCCTCTATGGCCACCAACATGTAGTAAGGGAAGGCACTGCGGGAGACCAAGAGGGTTCCATCTAGGTCTGCTGCAACAGTTTGGTTGGTTCGGTTGTGAGTGCTGCACCTAGAGATGGGCTCGAAATGGCGAGATCTGGTTGAGGCCATTGTGAAGCTGGGAGGGGGAGTGGATGGAGGAAGCCAGGGGTGACAGGGAGATAGATTTAAACAATGAAGATATCCATGCCTGTTATATACAACTTTCTCATGAATGTTACAAAAAAAAAGATGACAATTTCTTTCTGTATATAATTTATTTATATTAAATTGTTGCCGCACATCTCCACTCCTCTCACTTGATGAAGCCGTAAGTAGGGTTTCCCAAGTCACGTGTACGGCTGGGATATAATGTAACCGATTATTCGGTTTTATATAACACAATAAATATATATACACCTGATTTTTTCTCCAAAAGGAGGGCCACAAGTCATTTGGGTCTTGTTGGCTTTTCATTAGGAGGACTTGGGCCTTTATTTTAAATTTAAAGTGGGCAGTTCAGAGTAGTTGAACTCGACGCCTAACTTCATTGAATATACTTCTGCTCTCTTGCTGCGACGTGGTAGCTAGCTACGGCTTGTAGCTCAGACTGCTTGGCTTAGCTTTGCCATTTATAATACCTTGTGGGGGAGCTGCTGTTTTGAGTTGATCAGCAGGCTGGCTCGTCCTTGGTTTCGTTTCGAGACTGGGAAAGCAAGTGGCAAGGACGTGCCATAATGAGGGAGGGGCAGCAGCCATGTGAGGCTTTCCAATTGAGTAGACTACGAGCCATCTGACGTGCCATGCAAGGATGCATGATCCATCTTACAAGTACGCACAGCAATCCCATCACTCAGCGTTTGCCCTTCGGGACACGAACGATCATCCTGAAAATTACTCAAAAAGAAAATACTTCTCTTTATTGCTTTTTTTTGTACATACATGCCCAAAGTTGGTGAGAAAGCGGTGCATTACATGCATTTGAACCCCACAAATTCTATGCTTGGATAAATCTGTTTCGCAAGTCTTACAAGAAATAGCAGCATATGAACAAAAAAATCGAGATGCTATAATTTATGGAATGAAAATGGCGCAATACTTTGACTGTGCACATACTGTTATTTCAGCCTTTCAAATAGTGCCATGGGGTTGAAGTCTCAGTCTCACAACATGGTACGGGCAGCTAATATTTGAGGATTGCATAGATAGAGGTTCTTGTGGGACATGACATACTGCCATTGCAGCTTTTAACATACTGCAGTTGGTTTTATCAGCCACCATCCACCGATGCGAGCATCAAACCAGGCATGGCATCTATCTTATCTGCCTGACAAAAGTTGGAGACAAAACGGCCTCCAGTGCCACACTGGCGCCCTAGCTAGGATCCCTTCCCGGCCCCCTTCCCAACTCCAAAACGAGAAAGGGGCCGGGGTTCTTTCCTGTCAAATTGGATCCTTGTCGTCTAAGATCCAAACAGGAAGGAGATCCATGCACGTGAACCAAATTAAAGAGGTCTAGCTACTTCCGTTCCCATATCCCGTGCAACTTTTCCAAGATGGGAACCTATTTCCCGTAATTCTTTCTTGAATCCCTAAGACTCCCCCCTCCCCAATGGAATGGGCGCACCTTCACTGTTTGGGCTTTGTGGGTCTTAAATTTAGGGGGTGTTTGCTCGCTTTGTGGTTCAGTATGGTCGGCGGATCCACGAAAAAAATGGGCCGGAACTGGATATGGGATGATGAGAATACAAATTTATTTATTTAGCAGGAACACATCAACGGCAATGAGGGTGTCTCGTTTTCATGGCAAATTTAATCCGTTGAAATCTATGATCGTGTCCATTACATGCATGAGGAAGGTGGATGAAGGTAATATGTAGCAATTAATTATAAGGTGGTTCATTTTCCTTTCCTAAAAACATCAAGTGTTTGTATGCATACATAGGCACAAATCATACGATTAATCTAACATGGAAAGTGCATGCTCCAAACTGGTAGTTGAACCAAACATCTCTTCAATTTTGAAGAGGAAAGAAAAATCAAAACCGATCAAACAATCGCATAAGGAAATTAATAAGTTCCGGAAATAACTTGGGGCCCAGAAACGTGAAATACTTATATATAGCTTAAAAGGTTCAAGGTAGCTATAGAGAACACCCAGATAGATATGGTAAATCAGAGCCATTGGTTTGAAACCACCAGTTTCAATTCGTCCCCAGTTCCCATTTAAATCCACAACCAATAACAACAAAAAAAAAGGTGAAAACATTTTAATAGAAAAGGGACCAAAACTGACTGACCGAACAGCAGCTTTCAGTTCCAATTCCTTGAAAGAAGGAACCGTAACCGAAATGAACCAGGAACATCATAATTTATGATTTTGATTTTGATTGCAGCCGTTTTAGGACCAATTAGGTTTTGGTTCAAACCTGATGGCTGGTTCCAAACTGCCTCATCTAAGCCCATGCCCACCTCCATCACGTCTAATTGAGTTCATTCCTAAGTGGAAATCGTCTGACTGTTCGACACTGCTGGGTTGATTTTTGTATTCTACGCTTGATCAACCAAGCGATAACTCTACACTCACATTTCCATACGGGGTATAGGTAAAGAAAATAAACCATAAAGAGAAGTAGTAAATGTTCTAATTCCTTAGAAAATCTTCACCATATTCATTAACACACCCGTTTTGTTGATTCATATCTGAACTAATATTCAAAAAATAACATAGAGCACCAAGAGCAATAGCTCACCGGGGGGTGGTAGATTCGCAAGCTCAAAGTCATGATTTCAATACCTGGGACATGTATCCGTCTTTGGCGTCTCCGTTGTAGCAAAAGAGTAACATTAATACCTTAAGCTGTTGATAATTTCAGACATTATGACTTATACAAGACTAGCACAAAATAACAGTGAGATCAAATAAAACTTTAATTATTTTAATTTGTAAAATGAATTAGGCTCCTCAATCACATATTTACAAATTAATACCAACTCTTTTAAAAGGCGATATTCATTTCAATAGGAACTCGTTTAAAAATTGTCTGAAATTCATTTGAAGTAACAAGAATGCATCCAAAACTTTTTGGGTCCTTGTGTAGATGAACCTACTGTAGATCGCAAGAAACATCTAGATTCATTGTTGTCATATCAGTCTCTTCACAGTCCGGTTCTCATGTCTATGCATTAGTCGAAGTCTTGTTTAGGGCATCGAGGACAAAGGTCTCAACCTCGAATTTTAAGGTGAGAGAGGCCCCAGTAAAAACCTGCCATGGATGGGATTTTCGGGTCAAAGCCGAAGACCTTATCTATGATGTATCATGAAGCATATACCTTTGTTTGAAGGGAACACCTTCACATACCAGGAACTGAGCATGACCAGTACATATGAGCACAAACTGGGGAGAGAGAGATTTGTTTAAAACCCACAATGACACCCATGAAGGTTCTGGTTCTGGTTTTCATGTTTTCATCAAGAGCATGATCCTTAAGACAGCACCCTCCCTCCTCTATCTCTCTCATGCTCTGAAATATCTATTTGTACTAGTTGTGTGTTGCGCACCAAGATGGAATTCCCAAAAAAGCAAGAGAGAAACTAACAAATTTGTACCTTGATTCCAGCTATTATCCATGATCAAGCTTGGCCTTCAATTACGTAAAGTACCGATTTATACAAAAGGGTATGCATGTGGATTCGCAAGTAATGTCCAAATTAACATCATATTTGCACTTCAATTACATTAAGTACCGATTTATACAAAAGGGTACCTGATACCATTGTCCATCCACTGACGTAGTAGCTCTCTCGCATTTATTTTCTTAGTCGGTGAGCTGCTCGTGGTTCGAGTTTATTCATTTTTCCGATGAACCGTTTGGGTTTGGTTCATGAATCCAAAAGAGTGGACTGAATGAAGACATATGATATGATCATAAATGTTCTTTTTAAATCCATACAAAAAAACAGACATTTAAATGACATAAAATGACAGATGTGCTTTTAAAATGGCTTAAACATGTGGAGAGAAGACTAAATCAGTACGAAGAAAGAAGAAACTAGACGGTGGACATTAAAATTGAAAGGAAGCAATAAAGCATTCTTTTTAAGTTTTTGGAGTTAAAATGTTAATTAATATATGATACAAGATTGAGCTTTATGGCATCAAATAATCCATGTAGCTGATCCCCATGGTGTGGGATAAAGTTTGATTATGGTTGATCCTAGACTCTGCTTTAGTGGTTACTAAGACTCTTCGGAAAGGGCAGTGCAAAATATGACGATTAAACAAAAGAAGGGGATGAATCTGAAAATATCTTGACACCAGGGAAGAGAATTGCAGCAGACGATCAAAGAAAGCTCACAATATAAAACCCTAAACAACAAGCAGGAGTAGAAGTGACTGATTTTTCTCCTCAGTTACTTTCGGTTTCGACTTATGAAATGAAGTAAAGAAATAGATCACATATTGACCTCTGACACAGAACCTGCTTTAAGCTTTGAAGCATTCGAATAGGTTTTGTCCATATAGAAAGAAAGCTCACTTAGAATTTGGTGAGTAGAGTCCCGATGAAGAATAATGTCTCTTGGTAATCTAGATAAAGCTATTGGGCAACAACAACCAAGCCTTTTTTCATACTAGATGGTATTGGCTACATGAATTCTTTGTTTCCATGTAGCCCTATCATAATTTGTAGAATCTATGGTAAATAAGTGTGTCAAAGTTTTACATTGACTGTCGAAAGCCTAACGCAACCCTCCTCCTTTATGTGGACTTGGAACCAGCCATGCAAGGGATCACCCTTGGATGGGCGGAGTTTCAGTTAGTTTGATGTTCTAAATCGCCCTTGCATGGGAAGAGTTTCAGTTAGTAGGCATGTTAAGAACATGAGATGCTTTGGGTTTATATATATATATATATATTCAATTCGGTTGGCATTAGTTTAAGCAGTTGTTGCTTACAATCCACTGCATGTCAAACCATCATAACCTCGATTCAAACACATCGTCAAACCCTAAACTAATATATGAATTTTCAATAACGGATGTCAAGATACCCCAAGGGACAACATCAGCAATAGTAGGAAATCAAAACGTTTTCGGGCATTAGCATCTCGATGTAATGGAATATGAAGTTGAAAACTTTGTGTCTTGCTAGTTGAGATGTTCAAACTTTAAGCATATCTTTATCTGAATTTTTTCATAACTTTGGTCTTCTTGACGATTCTGTGGCCATCAAAGAAGCATAATAAGAGAGATTTCACGAGATATCTCAGAACTCATTTAAGAAAATCTCAATACATGTGAGGCGACTCCCACATTCACTAATTGGCTTGAAATTTTCCAAGTTGATAAATAACGATTAAATTTTGTTAAGTGACTGGAAATTCGAAGTGGTTTGCTACTAGATAGGATTTGAAGACATGGTTTTAGTAGTACACATTAAGTCTATTTGCCAGGTTCCTGCAATACTGTCCCAACACGACGTTGGTTCAGGAAACTAGTCATGAATCCAGTTTAGCAATTCTAGTCAGATATCGACCAAATCTCTCATGGTTGGCATCAACTTCTTTGATGACCTTCTTACAGTCAGCGTTTCAATTTGCTGACTGACCGACCTCGCGAAAGGGTTAAATCCACTGGACAACAGGCAGCAAAGATAAAAGCATTCAAGGTTTCTGCTAAACAAATCATCCATAGTTGCCGACTTCTCTTTTCTTGATCAGACTTTTCAGTAATATTCGTCTTGCCCAAGTAGCATATGGTTGAACACCACAATTTTATAGGAGTGGGACAGGTCTTTCGCATTTTTTATTTTAGAGACGTAATTATCTAGCTTCTTTTATGCATACATGTATATTTGTATGCATGTACGTATCTGTGTAGGCGACATGTACACATATGCATCCCAGATTTACAATGTCACAATAAGAACATCAATTGCTTCCATTTAAAAAACAGAGAATCGAAAAACTTTCGATTGATATGTCCTCATTAGTTCCAACTTCCATCTGAACAAAGCAGCTTTTCTGGCAAGTTCCACGGGTAGATGGTGAAGCAGGAACTTGGTACATAGAACTAAAACGTTACAAACCGGAACTAGTATCCAACTCTCCCGTCTTCTTTGATCCAATATTTTCGTTCCATCGAAATATGCTCAAGTTTGGAACATGACAGAAAATCAATGTCAACAATTTTTTGTAATTAGAATCGACTGTTCTTTCTCCTGATAAACAACCGGTTTTCTCAGTGTATGAGGACGTGTTAACCTTCAGATAGAGAGCCTTTAGCGCCAGAAAGTCAGCTTTTCAAGCTTCTTCTTCTCAGAATAAATTTTATCTTCAGGGATCCTTCATGAACCATATTTACGATTAAAACTTCACAAAAAAGACAGGACAAAGGAAACTCCACAGACAAGTGATTTGCTGCTAAACGATGAAGAAAGAGGGGGAAGTGTTCTGGAACAATATATTGATTAATACTCGACAGTCAATAATCTGTTACATTTCAAGATTTATCCTCCACTCTTGTTATCTATGACATTATATATATATATACATTCACACATACATATATATAAAGGACAGCAACTATCATCACAAAACTGTCAAAAAGCTCTGTCAAATAATTGACACTTGACAGTAACAGTAGGTTAATTAAGTAAAAGGAAATGCAAGTTGCAACACTATTGTTGCTCACATTGTCTCCCCCCCCCCACTCTCTGACACACAGACATGCACACATGAGTGGTGCAAGTTTCAAGTACATTACTTGAAATCGCACGACTCTCCGACCACTAAGAATCGTTCATATACTGATTAGTTTTTTCGTACCTGACAAAATACGGAAATGAACATTGATGTCCTTATATTTTGAGCATAATTTTCCAAATCCAGCTTAGCTTAGCGAAGAAAAATGGAAGTTGAAACAGTGCTTTTTAGATGATGAAACTGACACCATTCTTGCCTGTTAGCTCCGGTCTCAGTCTGTACGTCACTTGAGGATGCCCCAGCAATGCTCGCCGTCGATGTACCAATCATAAAGATTTTTCTTAGGCCCCTCTCAGCACCCATGGTAAACGTCGTTCACCGGACTTGATTCTCTTCTTAAAGTCGATGGCCCCCACTTAGATTACCAAATAAATTGCGGATACCATACCACTGTACCTGGGGCAATACAACGAATGCTGTCCTACTTGTTACCATATTGTTCTTTTGCGTCCCCTCACCATTTTTTACCGGTAGGCTCCATGAGAGAATCAAATCATGGAATGGTATCTCGGCCCGTCGCTCTAGGATCTTCAGATGGGAACTTGTCATTGTGGTCTGTAGCCCACTTGCTTCCGGCTTGTCACACTGGTTCACGCTGAGCGCAATGCGACCGCATGTCTGAATTCACAAATAGAATTGACGGTTGAAAGTTCATACCCGTACCAGTCAGCACCATGATTCCTTCAATCGAGTTCACGGTAGACAGTTGCTCAGGTAAAAGACAAATGTCTTCCTGAAATTAAGCTAGTAATTAAAAGCCGATAGATCCTTTCTATTCTGTATTATGTGCGTGATTGTCTTTTTTGATGAATTTGTAATCATGATTATACAACAACCATAACTAAGCCTTTTCCCATACTAAATGGGATGACTATATGAATTTTTTGTTTCGACATAGCCCTCTCCTGTGTCATATTAGCCGTTAACTCAAAATAAGCTAGATCATTCTTTATTAATTTTTTCAATACTTTTGTGGTCATCTTCTATCTTTTTTAATATTTTCAAAATCTAGTTTTTATATTTTCTTATATGTACTTCTTTTAACCTTCTTTCTATATGTTCAAACCATCTTAAACTATATTCTCTCATTTTATCCTCTATTAATATCATTCCTAATTTGTTTGTAATAACCTCATTATATATATGGTTTTTTCTTATATGACCACTCATCCATCTCAATATTTTTATTTTTATCACAGACATCTTTTGTATATATTGATGATTAACTGCCCAACACTCATAACCATGAAATATGATAGGTCTAATTGTTGCTCTATAATATTTACATTTTAACTTTAATGGTATTTTCTTTTCATAAAGAATACATGATACTCTTCACTATTTTAACCGATCTACATTAATTCTATGCATAACATCTCCATCAATTCTTTCATCACTCTCATAAATTGACCTAGGTATTTAAAACTTTCCTGTTTAGGATACAATATTTGTTAATTTTAATTTCTATATCCTCTCAAGTAACCAAATGATCAAACTTACGTTCCATATATTATGTCTTTGTTCTACTAAGTCGTAAGCCTTTACTTTCTAATGCTTCTCTATACAATTCCAAATTTCTATTAACTTTTTTCTTAAACTCCACTAATACTTTGTCATTTGCACATAACATGCACCAAGACACATCATCTTGAATATGTTTTGTTAACTCATCAATCACAATTATAAATAAATATAGAATTAAAGTTGATCATTCATGTAACTCAATATTAACTTCAAAGAAGTCTATCATTCCTTCATGAGTCCTCACATAAGTTTTTGCATCATCCTATATGTCTCTTATAAAGTATATAAATGTCAATGGGATGCCTCTTTTTCTTACAAACTTCTATAGGAATATTGTTTGGTCCTAGAGATCTATCATCCTTCATATATTTAAGAGTATCTTTGACTTCATTCTTTTGAATACGTAAGGAGAAATTATTGTTTATATACTTTTCTGATTTGAGTAACTCTCCTAAGCTTATTAACATCTCTATTTTTATTAAAAAACTTATAAAAATAGTTTTTCATCTATTTTTTATATCATCATTTGCTACTAGAATTTTTTTATCATCGTCTTTGATGCATCTAACAAAATTAAGATCTTTAGTTTTCTTATCTCTAACCCTAGCTATCCTAAAAATATCTCTTTCACCCTCTTGTGAGTTGAGTTTTTTACATAAATCCTCTCAAATTTTAGCTTTGGCTTCATTGACGGTCGTTTTTTTGCTTCTTTCTTTGCTTTCTTATTAATCTCTAAAGTTTCACTAGTATTCTTAGTATAATGTAATTTGTAACATGCTCTCTTTGCCTTGATTTTATTTTGCACCACTTTACTCCACCACGAAGCTTTTTTTTGTTGGTACACCTCCCTTAGATTCACTTAACACATCTTTTTACTTTCCTAATATGTATAGTCATATTGTTCTATATATCACAAGGTATACCAATATAATTTCAAGCATATGTTTGAAGGACTTTCTGTTTAAATAAACCTTTTTTCTCGCTTTTGAGGTTCCACCATTTAGTCCGAATAGCTCGATGCATGCTTTCCATCTTTGTTTACTTTATGACCTCTAAATCCATAACTAAAAGTCGATGTTGGGTGATTAAACTTTCTCTTAGAATTACCTTGCAATATTTACAACACAATCTATTTTTTTCTCTACAAACAACATAATAAATTTGTGTTTGTGATAAGCCACTCTTATAAGTAATTAAATGTTTATCTCATTTTTTGAAAATTGTATTGACTATAAAGGGAACAAATGCCATAGCAATGACTAAATTTAAGAACCAATATGAATCTTATTATCTAGAACTAGCTTCCTTACTGAACGTCAAGGGATAGATTTACTTGTAGGCATAATCACCAAAATTTGAAGTGTGATTTTTATGATGGTTGGAGCATCTTAGTGTGTTAATCTCATTAAAGTAGTGCTAAGTCAGTTACTTAGAGGGAAAGTTCGGATCTTCATTCCGCGATAGAACCCCTTGGTCCTCTTAATCTCATGGGCACATGATGTCCCAATTTACTTCGGTATCATATACTCTAGCAACGAAGAAGCTACAGGAAAACAGTGTGCCTTGTCATTAGAGCTACGCCCATGTGGGAGATCTTCGATGTCCCAAGCAGGCCAGATAATTAATACTTTGGTCGAAATGTTTCTCACGTTTTTACAGAAGTAGTATTCGAATTTTCCAGGTACTAACAAGGAGATTTTAGTTCAGGCATATCGCCCATGGCTATGACTTTGAAGGAACGTGGGATAACAGTGTTCCCTATGTTGAGAATAAACAAGGTTTACAAAGGGAAAGACAAGTAATGAAAAAAGTGCAGGAGATGCCATAATTGAAGTAGTAAGGCCTAGCCATTACGGAGACTGGTCCTCCAAACCCACGGGAGAAGAGAACCAAACCGCGACTTTTATGATGAGCAAGAAATGGTGGAGCTGCCAACACTGACCGATTATCAATGGCTAGGTGAGGTACAACGGTCCCTCCAGCTACTAGTGGGTGCCTAAGTTGCGAACTTCATACTGCTGAAGCAAGCAGCTTTCATAGCTTAATTAATATTTCCTGTTCAACCATATGTTGCCTGATGCATTATCTATCAAGCAGATTTAAATCTTTGAAATAAATGACAAATAGAAAGGATAACATATTTCTCAACCACTTGGCTGGTCAGATCTCTCCCCCGTGTATCGTCAACTGAGTTACTTGTAGGAACTTGAGTACTGACTGGTCATTAACTTTGAGAAACATGACCTGCTTATCTTATGGATTATCCCAAATTCTCTGCGAATATGAAGAAATTTATGTTTCTAAGCATATACTAATCTTGGGGTGAGACATCGTTTTGCTAGAAGCAAACATACCTTTGAGAAGGACAAAGCTTTGGACGTACGCAGGCAGTAGAGAATTCGAACAATGAAAGGAACGTTTGTAGGACAGAAATAATTGCTGTTAGAAGATTTCAATAGTTCGTCGTGTCTTATCTCTGAAAATTAAGATGGATTAGCCATTAATTTCCTTCCAAGAATTAACGGGTTTGTGAGGCTTGCCTTTTGAATCAGCAATTAACTCCTAGTGCAAAGAATGGCTTTCTGGGCACATCATACACCAAACGAGCAGGAAAACACATTTCTGCAAGCACGCGGGTTCTGGCATCCAAGTTTCACCGTGCATGAGTGGCCCAGTTAAAAACCTTTGTTCTACCATTTAACAGCAACAACTTTTACAACACAGAAACCAGGCCGATGTTATTGACTTTAGATAAAAATGCACATCCAAAGCATTAGTTTCCTTTGACAAATACTGAGAGTGCTTTAACGGCCGAGGGACACCAAATGGAGCTACCCTTTCTTGAGAAAGAGGTCAAGGTGCTCTGATCGTTACTTATAAGCCCGTATATAATATGCTAGTGGTATCTGGTCGGCCGATGCACCCTCTCTGCTCATATTGGCGCCCCCCAGCTTGCTAGTGTATGCCTAATAGGATCCAAATGCTCTCCTCAAGTCCTGTACTATACAAGAACGAAGGAGGCCAACCTGAATGGTATTGCTATAAAAAAGCTCTTGGTTAACACTTTGACGCCTGAAGGTTTTTCAGGGATGCCATCAATCGCCATACAAACTTGTCATTGGTGAATTATACATTAGTTCATCTAACAACTTATACAGGCCTATAAGGTTCGCATCGCTCGACCGGTTCCAATAATCTATAGAGGAGCAAAAAGTCCTTGATTTTACCCTCCCTTCTTAAGCAAAAGTATCAATGAAGAGAGTGGGTCACAACTTGGTCTCGTTATGCCCGCGTATATTATCTTACTTATTAACTTTTCAATCTCTTTCTTAATGGGTAAAAGCATCCCAATATGACCTGGCTAAGGTAAGGCCCTTGGCCTCTCAAACTCATGAGAAGGCATTTGAGCTCACCAAAATTGTCCCAAACAACAAAATAAACATCTGATCAGCAGCCCTATTTTCTGAAAATCCCTCGCCAAGTCCACCACCTTATCACATCCTTAGAAGGCTGATCATGAGGGTATATGACACTCAATATGGCCAAGTGATTTAATAAATCAGTGCATACCAAGAACCGGTTCAACAACTCTAGTTCCATCTTATCACTAAAGTACCAATTAAGAAACCTCACAGTTAGTGCCTTGCAAAACGAGTATAGCTGGGAGTCTTTTTGAAAGTGCAAAGGTGGTGACTCCCATCCTAACCATCACTTGGAAAGGCACGCAACTCATTTTGCATGCATTCAACAAACACCAGGCATCGGCCTCGTGAATCCCACTCTCTCTCTCTCTCTCTCTCTCTCTCTCTCTCTCTCTCTCTCTCTCTCTCTCTCTCTCTCTCTCTCTCTCTATCTATCTATCTATCTATCTATATATATATATGAGAGAGAGAGAGACACTAAAAGATGGCTCCCTTCTGTCCCCATACGTTTTAAGTAGAATATTCTGCAACGGCGTGCATGTGAAGGCGAACTGCTCAGTTACCATTATTTCTGGTCTCACTCTCCCAACTCTGAAACACATATATCAAGTATACAATGCATTTGTTACTGATGAAATTGGACAAAACAAGTATCCAGTAGCTTAATTACTATTGCAGCAGTGGAGTCACTCTCACCGCCTGCTTTATATTTTATGGTTCGGCTGTTTTCGGAGGAACAATCGAAGTTGATAAGAGTCGTCCGTTTTGCTTTGGCTATTCTTCATTTCACATCCTTTTTTTTCTAATGAGTGAGCGTATCTGATTATTGAGAACTATTACCTCTTTTTCGATCTTCTTATTTCGTTCCTTCCCTTTATGAAGCACACCATGTGCCCAGCAAGTATTTCCAATAGATATCTGGTAGGTAGGTTTCTTTTGGTTTTTCTACATGGAATTTTTCCTTCGTCTTACGCCGATGTTCGATAGCTGCATATTTTGGTGTGTATTCACCGCACAATCCACACTATGCAAAGGCCCACAAAAGAGAAACGTACTTCATGGAAGACTCCACACTCAGGTCCCCATTTATTGACAAAGAGTTACCTCGAACCGTCCGAGTTTTTGAATTATAATTACGAGACAACTAGATTATCTTAAATTACTTCATCTTTATATACAACAACAACAATTAAGCCTTTTCTCGTATGGGTCGGATACATGGATTCTTTATTTCTATGCCATGCTCAATATAAATATAAAGTAGATCATTCTTTATGATTTGTTTTTACATGTCCAAATCATAACGATTTTCTTTCATTTTATCCTCTATTGGTGCTACTCTCAAATCATTTCTAATAACCTGATTATTATGTATAGTCTTTCCCTATGTGACCACTCATCCATATCAGTATCTTCATTTTTGCTATGGACATCTTTTGCACATGTTGATGATTAACTGCCAACACTAATTATAAAATATATTAGGTTTAATTGTTGCTCTATAATATTTACCTTTTAACTTTAATGGTATCTTATTATTATGCATCTCTCTATTTTAAGCAACCGGCATTAATTCTATATATAAAATCTCCATCAATTTTTTCATCACTTTGAAAAATTAACCTAAGTATTTTAAACTTTCCTTGTGAGAGATACATTATATATCAACCTTAATTTCTATGTTCTTTGAAGTACCCAAATGATCAAACTTACATTCCATATATTTTGTCATTGTTAACTTTTTTCTTAGACTCATCTACTAATACAATATTATATGCAAATAACATGCACAAAGGTACTTCATCTTGAATATGTTTTGTTAACTCATCAATCACCAATATAAATAAATATGAACTTAAAGTTGATCCATAATGTAACCCAATATTAAGTTCAAAGGAATGTGTCATTCATTCACGAGTCCTCACACATGTTTTTGCATCATCCTACATGTTTCTTATAAAGTTTGTGTATGTCAATGAGATACCTCTTTTTTCCAAGGCTCTCCAAAGAATATCCATTGGTACTCTATCGTAAGGTTTTTGTTTTTTGCTCTAAAATTTTCATAAAACATCTTAATTGGTGAATCGCTTCAAGCATGTCGGACATGAATTCGAATTTGTTTTATATTGTACTCGATATTTGTGTTAACCTAAGTACGATAATTCTTTTCAATAATTTTATAATGTGGCTCACTTGATACTTACATAATTCGAATAATTTTTAATGTCTCTTTTGTTATTATATATATATATATATATATATGTATATATGTATATATATATATATGTAAATTTGTATATATGTGTATAAATGTATATATATGTATATGATCTCTTCATTCATCTCTAGATATAAAAAAATCACATGTTTCGGCCTCCCTTTATAATAAAAAAGAGAAACAAAATAGATGAAACGACAACGATTGAAGGACTTTGATGAATAAAATAATTGACAGGAAATATGTCTCATCTAAAGCTTTCACTTGGATCGTGTTTAGTGCGTGTGCGCAGGTACCCATACCTCGCGTGTGGGCCAAAGCTAGCTTAAAGGTGTGATAGCTGAGCCCCTATTGATGGATTGAGGATAAGGAGAGAGGACGCTACCCGCTGATCTCCTCATCTCAGATTCTTCCTTCTCTCTCTTCATGAAGAATTGACCTAGACGCTAATGGTCGCAGCTGCATTGGCCCCCTATCTCTCTCATCCAAGGAGATAAATGGCTTCAAATGACCATGCGTGTATCCTGTATATGTGTGTGTGAGAGAGAGCAGTGTGGTTCCTACACTCTTCATGGAGCAGTGTGGTTCCTACACTCTTCATGCCAGCGGTCGTTGAACGACTTCACTGGCGATGGCCAACGAAAACGGCCCACCAGACCACGACTGATGTGATAGATTTAAATGCGATATGATGCTTCCCATTCTACGCATTTCCCTTTATTCTCCAAAGAAAACGTTTATGTGAACTGATATTTCAATTGCATTAACATTAGGAAGCACTCTGCTCTAAACTTGATAGAATAGTTAGGATGTGGAGTCTCTTGTTGACGAACAGCGAGCCACTGGATCTCGACCAATATTAAATATTAAGCAATAAAATCAAGTTTGTCGATCGAACCTTTATTAACAAAATCGATGTAGTCAAGATAAAGATCGTTGGAGCAGTTGGGTGTGAAAACTAATAGGCATGCTTTCAAGGGCCCAATAGTTATCAAGGATTTATAGACAAGGCAATGCAACAGCGGCCACGAGCCCCGGGATGGCTAGTCAACTTTTCTGCCTTGTACGCAAAAAAACTGTACGATAGAGACGAGGCATGCATCTTTTTCTGATCGATGGCCTTGCATATGTGTCACATTCTGGTTTACATCCATTTAGTTCATAATGCCAAAGGTGTTACACTGTCAATTGTACGCAATGCCATGGCACACTCATACTCACACGAGATGTGAGTGCAGCACCAAATCTCTCACTATAATCGTATTAAGAATCAGATGTGAGACAACTCTAAGTATACAAGCTTGTCTGCGATTTCATACTTCTTGACTGGATAGGCACTTTCATATCTGCAATTATTTCCAGTACAATAAATACTAACAATTAAATTCTTAATTTTCCATTTCGGCATGGTGGAAATAGATTTTCATCATTGTGGACAGTGGGTACATCGTCGGAGTTACGTCGATGGGCACTCAAACAGTGCAGGAGAGTGACCTAAGTCACATCCAGTTCATTCATTCCAACATCCACTAATTCGACCCAATTAGTAGCTGACAGGCTTACTGGCAAAAATATAAAGAACAAAGACGAAACTCGCTTGTGAAGGATCGCAGTTGAACCAAATGCGAGGTGCAAATTTCTAGGTGGATGTTAACCACGTCAACGTAGGAAGGTATCGCACGGAAGCTGCTTCCCATTCACGCCGACATTAATATCCATGAGAATAAGAGGCAGGCAACGAAATTTGTCACTCCCCAACGACGTATCAGCACAGCGATGAACACCACGACACCTACGGCGCGAGTGTGCACACAAAAACAATATATATAGAGAGAGAATAGTCCATCAACATACTCATCGATCTCTAATCTTCTTAAATCAAACGTCAAACCGTTGAGATCCAGACAACTCAATTTATTGATGGATGAGTGCAGTTAATGCACTTTAGCGATGAAAAACAACTCAATTTTAAATTGAGAATATGTTATCAAACACATGATCTCCATACATAAAATCCTTGGGAAGAAATATTTGATTAAGTAGATCGGATTTTATAAGCATCATAAATAGACATGCATAGCATATCAATCTATCTGTATATATACATCAATCAGATGCCTAAATATTAAAGTGAAGCCAGACATCTTTATCATGGTTTATCATCTTTTTTTACGAATTTTCAATCGTAAAACTTTCTATCACGTTGAACAAAGAAAAACATATGACAGTAAAACACGGTGGTACGTACAATTGAACCGAAGTTTTGGTAAGCTAGATTCTAGCACCAACACATGATGGAAAAATTATACACGAAGTTCGTTAAAACATCAATTCAATCTAATAACAACACATTTACAGGGGGTATTTTTTCGATTGGTTAGCAAGTTAACATGAGTCGGATCGTCGACACATCAAGCATTAGCCATAAAGAAAAGGAAGGCTAATAATCGTGGGACCTAATTGAGAAACCATTGTACCCGACGACGACGACGACGTCCCTCTGTCAGCACCGCAAAAGAAAGCTAACAAAGAGATGGAAGCGTTGTAGTCGCAGCAGCTCAAGCAGCGTGGTAGCTCTCGCACTATAACTGAAATGACTCACCTTGAGTGCGTACCCGAACTCGAAACAGAGCTTGATATCACCTCACTGTATGAATTGCAACTCTTCATCTTCAGAAGCGTCCATGACCGACATGGTTCATGAATCTTAACCTCACTCTTCATCGAGAGGGAAGCAAGTGTCTTCGCCACCTGTGTTCCACAAGAAATGAGCATAATTCCCAGCATAGTAAGTATTGCCAGGATCAGCCGCAATGGCTTCCAGGAACCTCTCTTCCGCGGAGGAGATATCCTTGCGAACCATCCATAAGAAGGTGGCGTATCGATTCAGAGCGTCTGCATCCGGAGGGTCTGCTCGAGCAGCTCTCTCGAAGTACTCTTCCGCTCTGGACGTTGGATAGTTCAGGAAAGAAAACGAATTAGTTTAATCCCACATCAAATGAAGTCACTAGCACTAAATTAAGATGTGGATAGAAAGTTCTACGCAAGGCTTTACCTATCGTGGTCATGGACGACGAGGTGGAGGAATTGGCCGTAGTTGGAGAGAAGCAGAGGATTGTAAGGATCTTGCTCGATGGCATTCTGGTATGTAAGGTGAGTCCGAAAGTACGTCGTAGGATCGTCGGCCTCAATCACTGCAGAAACAGGTGCGACGAGGGCCCGGGCAGTCTCCCGGTCGAGCGCGTCCCCCCTGAAAGCTGAGTGTATCCTCTTGGCTTCCTCGACGATGGAAGCCCACAACGACCACTCATCCTCCCCTGTCGTAATTCCCTTGCCGGACGTTGTCGGATTTCCACTAAGCAAGGACGAATCAAAGAGGAGCTCTCTCTCAAGGCGGCCTTCACCCCCATCGGTCCCACCGGCCACTGGTGGTGACTTTCCCACGCCACCACCGGACCCTCCACCAACAAAGAGCGCATTCTTCGTCGATTTGGAGAAGAAAATACGGCTCTCTATTTTGGGGGATTTTTGCTCGGACGAGATAGAGACGGTGGCGGAGGTTGCCGGAGGGGGAGGCAGAGAGACCGCTAAGGCGGTATTATGGGCCATAGAGTAAACGGTGAAGTTGGCGAGGAGGATCATAACGTAGACCATGAGGGTCGGGGTGCAGGAAAAGACCTGCTGGAAAAGCCAGACAAAGGAGGCGTGAATCTCCCTCTGAACGTTGGCCAGGATCCCTCTCAAATCCTCGTAAAAGAGAAGCTGACGCATATGCAAGGTATAACTCTGTAGCTCCCTGATCATGAATACCATCGACGAGAAGGCCTTCTTCACGGAGCAGTAGGCCGACTCGCTTGGACCTCCTTCGTTCTTCTTCTCCTTCTTATCCTCATTGATCATGTCCAGAGACAACAGAATATCGCCACTAGCGGGAACGGTCATCTCCGACGCCCTCATCCATGAGTCCATCCTCGAAACAGTGGAGTTGCGCGTCTCCTCTGCGTCTTTCGATGAGACGGAGCCAGTGTTGCGGAAGGAGGTGCCATCATCGGACAGGCGGAAATTGAAGGTGAATTCTTGAAGGTGCTTCATGAATTCCTCGTCCGAGAAGTTTCCCAGGACTGCAAAGCACGCCCTTTGGATGGGTTTGCTCCGGCCAATGGCCGGTCTCATAGACGAGCATGATTTCGACAACGTTGTTGGCGTTGCAAACATAGACGATCCGTAAACCAGGTCGGCGCCGTCCACGCCGGGGACGCGTCGGTTGGAGGAAGAAGATGACGATCCTCTCCTCTTTTGCTCGAACATGGAGACTGCTGAAGCGAGCCTCTGAGAGGGAGTTGAGAGGTGGTGGCGAAAATGAAAGTGATTGGTGGTTCCGATCTTCACCTCCATGTTGTCTCGTTTCCTGCCACAATACTTGGGCCGAATTAAGGATAGAGAAAGAAATGGTAATAGCCTTTTTCCTTCCCTGATCTTGCCGGCTCCCACCTTTCCTTCAAAATCTCGCTATAAAGCAAAGAAACCTCCTTTTCAGCCTAAAAAGAAACGAACCTGATTAGTCAAAGAACGAAATCTGCTGCACCTGAAAGCATAGAAAGAAAACCTCGTTCCACCACAGAACTCTCAATCCAGTGACAAAAAAGAAAGAAAACCAAAGCCCGGGGCAGGGGGGGGAGGGAGAAGAGAGAGAGATGGTCCGTCGGGACTTACTGCGATTCTGCCGGAATCCGGCGTAGTTTGTACGCTCCTAGCGTATGGCAAACGGTGGTAGAGAGTAGCGAACCACTCGAGAGTCGGAGTGCTGCCGCTCCGAAGCCAGCCCCCGCTTTCAGCTTTATATATACACCGCCTGCCGATATGCAGGCCGCAACTTCTTTGCCAAGGAAGTGAGAGAGTTGGGAAGAGGGCTTGCCTATACGTTCTCGAATACGTAGAGATCAATGCTATATACGGAAAGAGGGTATTCCATACTGTTTATGGATCTATATGAATCCTCCTCTCGTCAGATATTTGTTGCGCTTCACGGGCCACATCCGCCACGTGTGCAAGTGTGAAGGGCCGTGGGCACCGGCATCCCGTGATCTATGACTTACCGCGCCCCATTCCAGGCAGGCCCCGCTTGACCCAGCACAGCACCTCCTCTCCTTCCCTACCTCAACTTTCATGTAAATGTGACCCTCCAACCATCGTCAACTTCACTATCGCTTTATATGTGGGCTCTTTTTCCGCAGCTCCGTTGAAAATTTTGAAGCCTTCTGACGGAGACAACCTTTTCTTTGTAACTATCGTTGTAGCGTGTAAGGGTACAAACAACTTATATCATATTTAATAAATTGATCATTTGCACTCTTTGCCTTTTATCTATTTGCAAACTTAAAATAATTCTTGCAAACTTAATGTTCTTGCTTTCGCGTTGCGTATGAACTTGAGTGAACGTTGGCTTAACCGGTTTCAGTTAAGCATCGGTGATGCGTCAAACCCTTTGGTCGTAACAGCTTTGATATTCGAACACGGTTCGACTGAAAGTTGTGATTTGGAATTGACGGATTGCTCATGTTTGAGGCATTAGCATGGCATCGGCTTCGGAAGTACATGTGATGCTTTACCACCGGTTCAAAGGAAGAGTCGAGGGGAGAAGGAAAGAGCAAGAAGGGCACATCTAATGCGAACTTAAACGTTGTCGCAGCTTTGGAGACCCGAATGTAAAGGCTTGAGGAGGAGTGTGTCTCCTTAAGGCAGTCATTAGCACGGGTTGCAACCAGTAATGACAGACTGAATGCGGAGTTGTTTGATAGTGAGACATTTCTACGGGATCGTGTATATAGTCTTGAGACCGTTCAAGACTCTCTTTTGGCTCGTTTGATTGAGGTCGAACGAAAGTTGAATTCTAGTGGGAGTGCTAAGACTCCGAAGCTGAAGGTGAAGGTTGTGAAACTATACACAGGTACTAGGGATGAGAAAGTGATTGAGAATTTTCTATATCACTTAGATATATACATTAAGGCTAGAAATTTGATGATGAGAAACAAAAGATTGCAACGGCCTCAACTTTTCTTGAGGACGATACCATCCTTTGGTGGCATCAGAAGCTTGAGGAGATTGAGAACACGATGATTGCGAGTTGGAAACCTATGACACTTTTAAGAAGGAGCTAAGTGACAATTTTCTACTCTGCAATGTTGATGAGGTAGTTAAATAAAAACTCTCCAACTTTAAGCAAACAGGCTCAATTCATGACTATATCAAAAACTATCAATCCTTGATACTAAGTATCAAGACTATGACATTGGAAGACCGCATCTTTCACTTCCTAAACAACTTGCAACCTTTGACAGAGCAGAAGATTCATCGTGGGAACTTGCAAATATTGTCTGAATCTATAACGATTGTAGAACACTGGTATATAGCTATAGAACTAATGCAAGAAAACTCTTGAAAAAGAACTCTAACGAAAGAAGGGTTCTGAGAAAAAGGATGGAGATCACTGGGATACACGGGGTGATATCCAGCAAAGAGGCTCGATGGCAAAGAAAAGCCAAAGGGTTCATATAAACTAGAGTGTTGGCTATGCAAAGGCCTGCACAAGTCGGTTGAGTGCCCAAATAAAAATGAGATTGGATGTGTAAATGCCTCTAGCTACATTTTCAACTTTGATGAACAAGATATTTTATCTGTTCTTTGAATAATTTGTCGTTGTTTACCTTGATGACATAGTGGTATATAGTGGTTCAATTAATCAATACATTCACCACCTACATATAGTCTTTAAGCTACTACGAAAGAACCATTTATATGTCATATAGGAGAAGTGTCTATTTGGACATACGAAGATCGATTTTTTGGGTCATGTGATTGGCAATGAAAAAATATGAATAGACGGGAAGAAAATCAAAGCTATTAACGACTCTCAACCTCCATCTAACCAGATGGGCTTGCATTCTTTTCTTGGTTTGACTAACTACTACCGATTGTTTATCAAGGGATACACCGCTATCGCAATCCCTTGACAGATATGTTGAAGAAGGACCAGACTTTAAATTGGATGGAGTCATACAAGCCTTCGATAAGTTGAAGGAGGCGGTGATGAGAGAACTTGTGTTGCTATTGCCGAATCACAACCAACCATTCAAAATACAAACGAATGCTTTAGACTTTGTCTTTGGTGGGGTATTGATGTAGAAAGGCGATATTGAGTTCATGACAAGGAGATAACGACAGTGGTATCGGCTATTGATACACTACTTCTTGGGGAGTTATTTTATGATATGGACATATAATGTATTTGTGAGCTACTTCCAGACCTAAAAGAAGTTGATGGTGAAACAGGCACACTGGCAATAATTTCTAACTGAATTTGATTTCACATTGCTTTACAAGTTGGGTAAGGCTAACTTAGTGGCAGACGCACTGAATAGACGAGTATAACTGGTTGCTCTTTAGGCAGACGGTGAAGCTTCAACGGTGCATGTTCAAAGTGACTTAGTCGACCGTATTCATGCTGGCTTGAAGGAAGACAGGATGACAAAACGTTTGTTAATGAGGGTAAGACTAGACGATTTTGGGTTTAAGATGGGTTGTTGCTAATAAGAGGGATAGGCTATATGTGCTAAGGACGGGGAACCTAAGAAGAGACGTTGAGTGTCATGATTCACCTTGGGTTGGAAAAGTAAGTATTGAATGGACACGAGTTTTGTTGGAGAGAGCCTATTACTGGCCTAATATGGGGACAATGTGGTGTATCCATGGACTTTATCTTAAATCTGCCTAAGTCAAGCAAAATTCAATCCATCTTGGTGGTAATGGAAAAAATTTTAAGTATGGGGTGTTTGTAAAAGCCCTATTGAAGTGCATTGCTAAGCACATATAAAAGCTCTTCGTTAAATATGTGGTGAAGTATTAGACAGTCCCTTCCAACATAGTTAGTTACCGTGATGCCCAATTCATAAACAACTTTTAGCGAAAGGTCTTTCGGTTGTTGAAGACGGAGTTATTATTCTCAATAAGCTGTCACTCGCAGATAGATGATCAAATGGAAAGAATCAATGCCTTAATGGAATGCTACCTTGAGCACTATATCTATGCCAAGTAGAAGGATTAGAGTGAGTGGATAGATATTGCGCAATTTTCATACTTGTAGGTTAACGAGTCTACTGGTAGGATCCCCTTGAACTGGCCATGGGACAATGTCCTCAAACTCCACACTCACTAACGGCAAAATACACAGGAAGAGTGTTGGTAGCATACTCATTCATGACAGATATTCAAGAGAGGCATGAACTAGCATTCATGTTCCTTGTAAAGGCAGCCAAGCAGATGAAAAAATGGCCCGACATTAAATGTTGCACCGTTGCGTTTAGTATAGGAGATCACGTTCTCGTGAAACTCTATCCTAAACACTAAATACTTTTGTGGGCATCATGTGGCGTTGATCCGTAAGTATGACGGATCCTATAAAATCATCAAACGGGTAGGGAACTAGGCATACAAGGTGAATATGTTAGGCTATGTTTAGACGCACCATGTCTTCAATGTGAGCAACCTGAAGGCTTATAATATGGACTCGGAAGATTAGTGGTACAATAATCCAACACGAGCACTAGCTTACTTGAGGACCTGGGGAGTAAAGAGGTGGAGTTGATCTTAGACCATATACCTTGCACTATGACTGGACGACGGATTTGTTATCTTGTTAAGTCAAAAGGACTTAATGCAAACCAAACCACTTGGAAAAAATGACACACTTTGAGGTAGTTTCTTGAGGTACTTGCGGAGTACTATCGGTGTACTTCAACGTTGTCTGAGACGTTGATGGGAGAATGTGACCCTCCAACAAATATGAACTTGACTATGGTTGTATATTTGGGCCCCTTGTGGGATCCCCTGACAACTCCTTGGAAGTTTTGGGGTCTCCTCAAGTAGACAACTCTTTTGCTTGTAACTATCTAAAATTACCCCCAACCAAGTTGTAGCATGTAAGGAAACACGCAACTCTCATCTTATTCAATAAAGTGATCTTTTGCAATCTTTGTCTTTACCTCTTCGCAAACTCAAAACAACTCTTACAAACTTAACATTCTTGCTTCCACGTTGTGTACGAACTTGAGTGAAGGGCTAAACACTTTGGCCGTGACATAAATATCATGTTTTAAGTTTTCGATTGCTGTTGTAGATGAACAACTTTAGCATCCATTCATGGAAAGGATTAAGGCCCATAGCTTTGTGTGCACATGAACCATCTGATTGGCTCGCCCAATTCAAATAGAATAGCGGCAGTAATTGGTTTGTCTAATGCTGCCACCACCTCCGATTGTAATCGAGTAAATGAAAATTCAGCGCTACTGCAATTTCGTTCCTACGTCTTGACCAGTGACCATCAGTCGTGAATCATGAGAACATAATTTTTACGCCTTCGGCTAATGGTTTTCGTATGGTAAAATGTTGTATTGCGATCACCATCTCGGATTCCATTCCACCCGAAATTTTTTGACCCAAACGAGCTCCTCTTCTTTGAGGGTTGCTTCGAGTTCCTCATGGAGACGTTCTTCCAACTCTAATAGGAACGGGTTGGGTCTCACTAGCAAAGGACCTACATTACAGCTTAGGTGGTGTCCCCCTCCCTGGGGAATTTTAAAAAACTTTAACTGCAATTGGGTATCTATAAAATTTCTGAAGTTTCTTTCCATATGCTTGAAAAAACTAACAATTTGAACCCTTTACTGATATTAATAATGTGTTCAGATCAAATTTTTTAGAGAGATCCGATCCAAACCAACATGTTCTGCACCCTAAATTCTCTCTCTCTCTCTCTCTCTCTCTCTCGGACTGCAGGTGGGCTGTGGCTGGTGACATTGCTCCTCCTCCTACATTGGTGACCCACGCAATCAACGTGGAAGGCCAAAAAATGATTGTTTCTTGATTACGAGATTCATTACATCTGTTAATTCATGGAATTAACCAGCAAGTGATACTCCCATGTTGGATTTAAATCAATAATACGAACCGTTTATATGTTGCTTATGACTTGCTGTTGGAATCCAGCGTAGATGGAATGATACATGAAAGCATTTATGTTGATTTTGATTATTTTCTTCATTTAATTTGTTTGTATTATTGATTTTGCTACTATTTTATTGTTTTTCCATGTTGATCTTATGTGAATTAGCAATAAAGTTGGAGAACTGAAAATTGTCCATACTTAAGAAATGGGTCATTCTGTCAAGTATTAAAAGGTAATGAAAGCATTTATGATGTAAATTATGTGAGTTTTGCCTCTTTTTTGGTGATATAGGTACTTAACCATTTGTTATGTAAATCATGCGAGTTTTGCCAGTCAGAAAAGAAGAATGTGAATGTTTCAAACTTGTTCTTGATGCAAAACATTGGAAGATTAAGGAGGCCTCGATCAATACCCAAATCCTACACAGAAAGGTTAAAATTTTCCTACTGATGAGATTTAAAAAACTAATGTTCTTTAATATTTTTAGATAATCTAAACTCAGGAACGTTGGGTTTGGGTTTTGCTTAAATAGTCTCCTTGTGTCATGCTGGACTCCAAATATTAGTCTATCCATGAAAGTTTGATCAAAGTATAACATGGGTCTCTTTAGGTACCTGGCCAAATTAGATTTTGTACATGTTGAGCATGTCACACATGGCCCTTTGATGCCACGCTACATATTGCCCATTTTTATTTCATCCAGCATTTGTTTGCACCCAATTTTACATTCAATCTAAATCGTGTAATGTATTTTACATTCAATATTCTGTTATTATTTTATCCACAGTTTGTTCGTATCTAATTTTTATTATATTTGCCTTTAAAACATTCTTGTTCTTTTATTACAACGAAAGAGTTGGAGCCTAACATACAACGTTCGTACACTTTTAATTAGTCTCGCACATACACAGTCAAATATGCTTCTAATAATGATCACACTGTTGTTACCCATCCATTGAGCATATATATATATATATATATATATATATATATATATATATATATATATAACTCTTTTCATTATCTCTTATATTTTGATGAAATGCATGTACTCTGTATAATTGATAACTTTTTTACATATATCAGTCTCCAATCAAGTGTGCACCTACGGTTTATATTTTCGCTCTGCCACTAGGTCTCACCACGGGACCGTTCGAGTTTTACTCTAATTCGTTGCAAATTTTTGGGGAAGTCCTCGGCCGACTGCCATGTTTGTTGGATCAAGGTCGAGTATTGTTCATGAACCGCCCATGCAAGTTCGAATCTAGTCTTGGGTCGTAGGCTGTCAAAGAGACATGCTAGTAGTGGATGATGGTCAAAATAACAGACTCGCTGAAGCGTTCGTACTGTAAGCACCAATGCTTTGAAGCTAATGCTCGATCCGATCTTTCATAAATTTTTTGACATCCCGGCAAAAGAAGTCCTCTTCAGGTGAATCGTGAACTCATGAATCCACGGCTAAGAATACGTTCTACAAACAGGTTCGACTTCCTCGAGTTGAACCCTCGGTCACCTTTCTTATCGCTCGGTTCGCTGATGGCCACTAACCACAGGTGGGAGATACTAGTCGAGATATATATGATGCAGTTGTTGCTCATAGAGTTGAGCTCGTTGATCTTCTCAAGAGCTAGCTACGGTATGCCGGAGTAAACTCCCCTCATTAACCCATCATGTCTTTAATTTCTAAGACCATGAATTGGGGACGTGTGATATGTTTTTTTGCAACATTTGGACAATGAATTATACGCCGTACAGATGCAAGTTTATATAAGCTGTGCAATCTAACACAACTTCTGGAGGTGGATAGGTTATTTGCTGGATCTGCGAATCGGATGGTAACATTGTGAGTGTGGTCTTGATTCATTCTGCGGTGGATTGCAATCCTGTTAACTGGGTAACATTCTGAGAGACTAAATTCATACCTTGGTCGTGCAATGCAATCCTGTTCTCCAGTTAGCATTTTTATCAATTTAGAGAGTTCACCACCATAATCTATTTCATCTCTTTTCCCACTCCATTAATGTCACCCAGAATGTCTCTCTCTCTCTATCTATCTATATATATAGATATATATAGAGAGAGAATTTAGTCCATGCATATGCTAATTCATGCTCTAATCATTTTAAACATCTTAATCATTCAATCTTAAGATTAACATGTGACATCTTTAAATAAAAAAGTAAATAGTACTGAGTGTATTCATTGTACTTATAATAAGTATCAAATTACCTTTTATTTTTAAAATTTGAATTTCAACTTCTATTCAAACAATTGAGATCGTTAAGATGTTTAAAACATAGATGTATGTATGTATTGACTAATTTCTCTCTATATATACATAGGCCCATGCACACATTAAATACTGTCATGAATTTCAACGATTTCATAAATAAGATCGATCTTCAAAATTTAAATTTTAAAAATAAAAAATTATCTAAGTACTTCTCTAAGTGCAATAAATGCACTTGGTATTAATCTTCGAACAATTATAAAGATCTCAACCTTTAATCTTCAAACAATTGAGATCTTTATAAAGATTACAGCATGAATTAATATAGGCATAGACTAATTTCTCTTTGTCAATATATATTTATATGTTTGTGTGCATGCTAAGTGTAAGTTATTTAAAATGTGGCTTCCTTGAGAAATGTATCTGAGAACAAGGTGGCCGATCAGATAAAGGAGCCAACTTGGGGCCATGAAGAAGTGCAGCGACGCGGACTCCTAGAAAAGGACGTCCTTGGGCAAGATGTAGCTTGAACGTGGGACCTAATCCAACAAGTATTGCGCCTAATGGTTGTACTCGAATGGAGAAATGAACAAGGGTTCTTCATCTACAACTTGTGCCATCGAAGGATTAATTAATGGGGTTGATAGATTATTTGTACTTATCAGAGGCCTCCAACCAATCTTTATAAAATTTTGCTCAGTTTTATCATTATGCGCGCGTCGTCTTCTTGAGATTTTTATGAGAAGCAAACTCTTTAAATGCAACCACATTTTGACCGAGTAGAATAAGTTCGTATTTTTGGAATATAAAATACACAAATATTATATTGCCTCCTCGTCATATTGAAGGATTAGATCAATATTGTGTTGACATATTACTTACTCTGTCTTTTCTTCTTTTTTTGTGAATATATCCTAAAAACCTCTACTTAGAAGGGTGGGCTTTATATTTTACTGCACCCAAAGTTTTATCCTTGCCCAAGTCAGATTTGGATACATGCATGCAACTTTCCACACAAAAGGATATGTTGTAGTAGAAACCAAACCCACTTCTTAACTAAATTTTTTCTTCTTTCACATATTCTATATTATCTTACTATCATAAACGGCACAAGGCATCTGTAATTAAGTAAACCATGTGGCTTCGATCTGATCATGAAAGGTTTTGCTCCATTCCTAGAAAGGCTCCAAATGGTTGTAATGTTTTCACCAAGATTTTAATTTTATTGGTATTTTGATTGTCAAAGGACATTCTTATTTTGCATTCACGGACAAATCTTATTGGTAATTCTCAAAGCATTCTTATTAGAAAACTAAAATAGTGAGCGATCATCTCAAGATCATTCCATGAAAATCTTGATTGCGATTAATGTCTGTGGTAGTTATTCAACTTACTACTGCTTGTTGAATGATGCATGTGTATCACCCACAAAAGGATGAAATTATTATGAACTTCGGTGCTGTACAATGATCAATAAGAGAAGAAAGGAAAAAAAGACGATTGTTATACGAGATAAATATATATATACAGAGAGAGAGAGACGAATCAAGCAAGAGAGATTCTATTGTAAGACTTGAAATAAGAAGGCAAAAAGGAAGAAAGGACATTTTGAGAAAATATTTTATAGTGTTGCGATCCAGTCAAATAGTGAAAGAGGAGAGGATGCCGTATATGTTGCCCACTTTACAGAGGGGATTTTCGTCGAGACTCTGTCGTTGTTATTATAGTTTGAGGGTGCATTACATGCAGCCAACAGAGAAGACGTGAAATGATGTCGCCTTCACGTGGTTTGATTGAGGACCCATAGACTGAACGAGTCCTCCCCCTCCTCCTTCCTTATCTCTTCATCCATATATGCACGCCCTTGCATCCTTTAAATACCCGGTCCTTCCAATATGAAAGGGCTTCCGAATCGAATAGTTTTTCCAAAAATTGATCCAAATAAAATTCAAACAGAATAGAAGGAATTACGGAGCTGAAAAAATTATAAAGAATTACTTTCAAAACATAAAAGTTGGGTTTGATTCTGGTCTATCTAGACAAATAATCAAGTTAGCTTGATTCAAATTGGCTGACTCTATTCGATTCTTATACTGTTGGCAGTCACTCCGTATATGAAATCAAGTTACTCTCAGATTGACAGATTCGACTTCTGCACCTCTCTCTCATTGTTTCATATATGTAGGAGGAACGCACAACTAAACTTTCTCATGCTAGGTTGGGTCGGCTACATGAATTTTTTGTTTCCATAGAGCTCAATCATTAATAGTTAAATCAAAATTCATCAATGAGATACATCATAAGAAATATCTCGTGAGAAACCCAACGTTTGTGATCCTCTCAAATTTATGTTACATGTAGACAACCTTATGACATACCTTGCACGCACGCTCTTCTGATAACATTTCAATCATTGATCTACTATTCACGATTGTTAACATTTTGTTATGGATTTATTCAATCAAATGATTCTTTTAAAATTAACCAGTAAAGCAATTGGTGAAACGTCAACAGAAGGACTTTCCTCAAGGGATTTATTACCAGCAATACAGAAACAATTGGAACTTTAAGAGGAATACATGCAAATTTGTTGGAATTTTTTTCGAGATAAAGTCACATGTGGAAAACATAGATATTTATGCTCTGACAAAGTGGATAAGATGCAATCAACAAGATCAATGGATGAGTGGCAGTGACGCTCCACACCGGAGAAGGCCCAAATTGGATCGACTATGGATGGAAGCCGTTTCTTCTTTAATGGTTACAAGCCAATTCGGTAGATGAGGACATCGTGTATCTTGAATGGCACTTATTGCCGAATTACTTGTGTGGAACTTTTTCAAGTTCTACAGAAAATGTCTATGAACTCGGACTATGTAAGGGATCACCCTTGCATGATCGGTCTCAAGCCCGGATAAAAAAGGAGGGTTGCATTAGTCTTTCGACAGTCAGCATAAAACTTTCATATTTTGTACAATGAATGCAGCGAAAAGTAAGCAATGACCTCTACATTTTTGCTATGATATAATGAATCAATTGTAAAGAGGGTTCTCACATCGTGGATGGGAATGGGTAAAGAAGTTAGTCTCATGACATTATCAAACGAATGTAAGTGAACAAATTGCAAAGAGGGTATACGCATTTTCAGCATAAACGGATGCAGGGGTAAGGAAGTTCATCCTAGACAATAAGATTCATATTGATTCTTAAAATATAAGAATATTATTCGATAAGCTAATGGAGGTGGTAGATACTATGATTCGGAGAAAGATTTATATTCTATATTTACACGAGATAAAGTTGGAGAAAAAGCAAAGGAGATAGGATAAATGGAGTTGATCTTATCATAAATAAAGATTTAAAGGACAATGTAGTAGATATACAACAATATGGTGATCGAATCATGACATTCAAATTAGTATTATGAGCATAGGTTTTTAATATAGTTTTTGCTTATGCACCCCAAGTATGACTAGAAGATAGTATAAAGTTGATTTTTTCGGAGGAGTTAGAAAAGGTCATTCAAAGAATTCTAGAAAGGGAGATGATTTGTTTAGGAGCAGGAGGCATTAGGCTATCAAGGTATTCATGGAAACTATGGTTTTGGGATATAAATGAGGAAGGTAGGGAGATTTTAAATTTTGCTATCGCATTTGATTTCTTTATAGTCAATACAATCTTCAAAAAATGAGATGAACATTTAATTACTTATAACAGTGGCTTATCAAAAAACAAATTGATTTTTTGTTTATAGGAAAAAAGATAAATCGTGTTATAAAGATTGTAAGGTAATTCAAGAAGAAAGCTTAACCACACAACATCAATTTTTAGTTATAGATTTATAGGTAAAAAAATAGACAAATGAGAAAAAAGTACATTGAGTTGTTCAGACTAAATGGTGGAACCTCAAAAGCGAGAAAGAAGGTATATCTAAACAAAAAGTCATTCAAGGAGATCTTATAATTATGTTGGTATACCTTCTGATATATGGAATAATATAACTATACATATTAGAGAAGTAGCGAAAGATGTCGTAGGTAAATCTAAGAGAGGTTTACCGACACAAAAAGAAGCTTAGTGGTGCAAGATAAAATCAAGACAAAGAGGGCATGTTACAAATTACATTGTGCTAAGAAGAATAGTGAAATTTTAGAGGCTTATAAAAAAGCAAAGAAAGAAGTAAAAAAGGCCTCACTAAAGCAAAAGCTAATATTTTGGAGGATTTATATAAAAGTTCAATTCAAAAAAATGTAAAAGAGATATTTTTAAGATAGCTAGGGCTAGAGATAATGAAACTAAAGATTTTAATTTTGTTAGATGTATCAAAGACGAGGATGAGAAAATTCTAGTGGTAAATCATGATATAAAAATAGATGAAAAAATTATTTTTATAAGTTTTTTAATGAAAATAAAGATGTTAGTATTAGCTTAGGAGAGTTAGTCAAATCAGAAAAAGTATATGAACCATAATTTCTACTGATGTATTCAAAAGAATGAAGTAAAAAAGGCTCTTAAACATATAAATGGTGGTAAATATGTAGGATCAGACAATATTCCTATAGAAGTTTAGAAAATCCTAAGAAAGAAACGAATCACTTTGGCTCACAAGACTATCTAATGAAATATGGAGAAACCAAAAGATATCCGAGGAATGGAGAGTGAGTATACTTATACCCATATAAAAGAATAAGGGAGACTTCAAAAGTTGTGTGAATTATCGGGGTATCAAGTTAATGAGTCGTACTATGAAATTAAGGGAAAGAATTATCAAACGTAAGACAAGTATCGACTACAATAGAGAATCAATTTGGATTCATGCCAAGTAGATCTACTATTGAAGTGATTCACCTTTTGACACGTAAAACATTTTAGAGCAAAAAAGAAAAACCTTCACATGATATTTATTGATCTAGAAAAAACTTATGATAGGGTACTCAGGGATGTTCTTTGTAGAACCTTAGAAAAAAAAGGTATCCTGTTGACATACATAAACTTTATAAGAGACATATACGATGATGAAAAAACATGTGTGAGGACTCGGAATGACAGACTTCTTTGAAGTTAATAATTGGTTATATCAAGGATCAACTTTAAGTCCATACTTATTTATAATGGTGATTGATGAGTTAATAAAATATATTCAAGATGAAGTACCTTGGTGTGTGTTATTTGCAGATGACATTGTGTTAGTGTATTAGTTTAAAGAAAAAGTTAATAGGAAATTGGAACTCTAGAGAGAAATGTTAGAAAATAAAGACATATGACTTAGTAGAACAAAGAAAGATATGAGATGTAAGTTTGATCATTTGGGTACTTCAAAGGGCATACAAATTAAAATTGGCGCACATTGTATCCCAAAAGGAAATTTTTAAATACCTAGTGTCAATTTTATAGAGTAATGGAAGAATTGATGGAGATGTTACGCATAGAATTAATGTTAGTTGGTTAAAATGGAGAGGAGCACCAGGTATTCTTTATGATAAGAAGATACCATTGAAGTTAAAAGGTAAATATTATAGAGCCTACCATGTTTTATGGGTCAGAGTGTTGGGCAGGTAATCATCAATATGTACAAAAGATATTTGTGACATAAATGAAGATGTTGAGATGGATGAGTGGTCATAGAAGAAAAGACCGTATACATAATGAGGTTATTAGATGGCACAAAAGTGTTGGAAAGAAAAGACCGTATACATAATGAGGTTATTACAAGAAAAGACCGTATACATAAGAAGGTAAGAAAAACTAAATTTGAAAAGTATTAAAAGAGCTAGAAAACGACTACAAAAGTGTTGGAAAGAAACAATAAAGAATGATCTAGCTTATTGTAAGTTAACTGCTAACATAGCACATGATAGGGCTATATAAAAATAAAGAATCCATGTAGCTGACCCCATTTAGTATGGGAAAAGGCTTAGTTGTTGTTGTTGTAGTACTTAGTATTTGTTTAAACTTTAATCATAAATGTGTACTGTTTAAATGCTTATATATTGAAATTTGAATAGTGAGTGATGGAATGTTTATTCAACTTCTGAAATTTAGTAATTGTTTTAAATTGTCTTGATTTTTCGAAAAAAATTCAAATTTTTTTAATTTTTTAGTTTAAAATTGTTTTTAAAAATTTTATGATATGATACACCTATATCATGGAGCAAAACAATACATAATATGATACAATATAAATAAATATAAATAGCACTGCTTATAGGAATAAAAAAAATCCATGTAATAAACCCATCTAGAATGGGAAAAGGCTTCATTGTTGGTATTGACCCACAAAATGATACCTTGGGATCCATATAAGAAGCCAAAACAAGCAACATGTCTGCAAGTATGGGTGTACAGTCACTTCCAGGGAGCTGTAATATACCTGGAGCTGTAATATACTTGTGATCCGGATTTAGAAGCATAGCTACTAAAATCATGAAGTATGCAATCAAATGCAGGAAAGAGAGAGAGGACACACACATTACATGAGGCATATAGAATGCTGTAAACTGAAGCTGCACCTGCTGAGAAACAATGATGAATCAGCAAAAGAATCGGTTCTTAAAGAACATATTGATACTTACATGAACGTGTCCTCCTTTTTATGCTGTAACGTTACATGTCTCATATTGTCTTCAGCAAGTTCTAGTTTTCTAGATGAGAACAAGAGGATAGAGAAAGTTTTGGTAGCAACTATGATCTCTCTCTCTCTCTCTCTTACCAATTGCTTTTATTTTCTAGAAAGAATAAAAAACAGAATCCTCATGAAAAAAATAACAATAAAATAAAGGATAGGAAAGGCAATATTAAATCCAGAAAACAAAGAGACTTCCTCATACTTAATAGCTTCTAAAGCAGCATAGTCGTACCCCAACAACCGATCGCTCAAGATAACCAGCCGTCACAAGATTCCACGCAAATGGTAGTCCTGCAGAATAAATTTTAATGCTTCAGTTCAGAACTTAAAGAAAAGAAAAAAGAGAACTATCATACTTACAGCTCCGTTCATGCTTAAAGATTGGATTATTATAAACTAATGTGTTGCAGTTCTTATGTGGAAAAAAAAAGGGAAAGCAAAGCACAGACCATAACAGCTGTTCTGTGAGCAATAATAAAGAAACATGAAAAAAATGACAAGTGAGAAAGCTGACACATCAAAATTATCATAAAGACCACTTTTTGAATGGAATGTGCAACTCTGGCTTTAGAGATAAAAGAAAGCATCCTCCACACAACTTGAAACCAACATGCACATAAAGACGAAGAGGGAGACACACACAGAGAGAGAGCAAGGAGCTTATTTTACCTTGCTCATTTTATAACCAGTCCAAAATCTAGAGAATTAAGCAAAAACTTTTATGATGCTCTTATTACATTGAGCAAGATATCCTGTCTTTGAACCATTAACTGTTTCAGCAGTAGAGGTTCAGAGGCAGTGAGAGAGAGAGAGAGAGAAAAAAAAAAACTCTTGAACTTTTATAGAAAGATTATATATTTGTGTACGAGTGATACCTTGATAGAATCTTGCACACAAGCAACTGCACATGTCTGCACATGTGTAATTGCATATATGTGTTGAGAGAGACACACTCACAGAGAGATGACGAAAAAGAGAGAGATACAGAGCTGTAGAGTCTAGAACTTTGTTCTTAATCTGCATGCCTTAACTTGATAGCATCTTCTACAGCACACAAGAAGTTTAGGAGGTTGAGAAGATGAGAACTAGCACACTTGTATGTGCAGTAACTTATAAACCATACCTTCAGGAATAAGTACATGATAAGAAAATCTGCTGTACAGCATATCCAGTAACAAGTTTCATAGATATGCCCTTTACAGAGATTTGTTAATCCAGAGAGGTTATCAATCTGCCATGAATTAGTAGTAGTGATCAATCAACTCAAACCAACAGCTCATGATGCCTATTTCAAGCCTTCCTCGGGGAATATCTGAATAGTCAACTACTAAGAACCAGTCTGATCTTGGTGTACCATTTCCAAATTTTGTTTGCAAAGCAGAAAATTTTCATCAGAAATCTATGACTTTGACTTCCATTCAGACAATCCCTAGTGAGCATTGCCCTGGCACTGGCTTTGTAGAAATAACTAAATGGACTTGAAAGTGCAGAGTTATTGTTCTATCTAAATGGAGACGCCCACTAGTTTTGGACATGTGCACCTGAAGCATGAAGTGTCGGTCATACTAATTCTTGATGGTAACACAGACATGGAAAAGTTCTAGCCAACACCGACTTTACTCTTGCAACTTCAGCAAATAATAAGGTGTCTATTGTGACTGTCATGTATGGCAAGGATTATTTTTGATATTTGATAGGTACCTTGAGCTGTTTTCTCCGCTATCAGACACTTTTCGGTAAAAAGTTGGACCTTTCCCCATCTCACCTGATTGGAGCCTTTCTCATCACAAAAAGCTGCACCGCATGTCGCACATTTTGGCTGTCTATTGCAACTTGAGAAGTAGCGATACCATTGTAGAAAATTGGCGGTTGTTAATGATCAAGTTGGACCAGACTAGAGATAGCAGAACCATTATATCAATAATGCTGCCCAATATAAATCCGTTCGCGAGCAACATGATACTGCCATCAAAATTCACAAATCGGTGATGGCGCGTCCAAGATCCATACGAGATTCAAGTCATATAAATGTCAATTTCACGGATAGTTCAGGGTCTAATAAGTGTCTCAAAGGAATCAGAGAAAGTGGGTCGTCCAATTCTCACGGCAGGCACACACACAAAGCGTCAGTGTCCCCCCCGCTAAATCGAAGGAAGAGGTTGAATTTTCTTCGCAGCGATATACCATGCCCTATCCTAACACAAAGATAAATTTCTTAATATGAAGTGAGCCTCTATTTGAACGCTTTGCAAAATAAGTACGCCGCGAACTTATTCAATTTTGGGAAGTTCTTATGAGAATTATCAGAGCCCATTTGGACAAGGATGCAATTCGCGAGAGTACAAGCAAAAGCTCGTGACAGAGAAATCCACAGAACGAATGATGACGCAGAAGCTAATCTTTTGACATTCAATGTCTTTTCTGTGGACGATGGCAGCGACACTGATCTCAGATGAAACGAGAACGAACAACCATCAAACCGAGAGAGGGAGAGGGAGAGAGAGAGAAGAGGGTCGGCTGTTTTTCATGGGCGTTCTGCTGACTGATGCAGTGATACCAACCAAACATTTCTTAAAGAGACGGTCTCTCTCTCTCGCCCCTTCAGTGTCCCGGTAGGGGGACCTGTTTTCAAGATTACCCTCTCCCCACAAGGTCACGTTCTTGATCTATCCTCCCATTGAGTGAGCCTGTCGAACTCATTCCTAATCGACCTATCCTTCGATACTATCTCAAGCTCGTCGAGCCAAGTATGAGCTTGCTGGTCAAGCTTCGTTTTTGGATTGCGATATAACTGTGCTTGAGCTTAGTTGAATCTCATACTTTGAATCTCATACTCCACTTTCTGTTGGGTGCAAAAGGCTAAAACATGAGCACAAGATTGAGGCTTTCCTTCAGCTTGATCAACCATTCAAACGAATCCTCAAAATAACCTCCTTTCACCTATGAACTTGGGGCTCTTCAATGAAAGTTTTGTTTTCCCAGAAAGCTGCGTCATGTTGTTTAGACGTGATGAAAAGCTCAAGAGAAGATCAGGGCATTCTCCAGCTATACCTTTTTCTTTGTTTTTTTCTTTTTTGACCAAAGAGCTATAACTTTCTTTTAACTGAACAGTTCAAGAAGGAGATGGTTGCTCGAGATCAGCTCATGTCTGCCCCACTTTTAACTGTTAATATTTTGGTTCGGTCGTGCTACTTTAGAGATGAGCGACGGCTCAAGTCTCTAGTCTTCCTGTAGGATCCGGTTTATCCCATGTTGCAGTTGTTGGACTTTTCATATACGACCATTTTACAAACTTTGAATTGTTTATATATTCAGGTGTGACCCTCCAACCATAGTGAACTGATTATGGTTGTATATCTAAGTTCTTGTGGGATTCCCGGCAACTCCTATTGGAAGTTTTGGGGCCTCCTCATCCTCATGGAGACAACTCTTTTGCTTGTAACTATGTAAAGTTATTCCAACCAAGTTGTGTGTAAAGGAGACACACAACTCTCATCCTATTCAATAAAGTGATCTTTTACATTCTTTTTTTTTTCCCCTTTGCGAATTCAAAAAACTCTTGTGAACTTAACGTTGTTGCTTCCACGTAGTGCACGAACTTGAGTGAAGGTTGGCTTCTACTGGTTTCGGTTAATAGTTGGTCACACGTCAAACTCTTTAACCATGATAACTTTGGTATATAAGCAAGGTTCAACTGGAGGCTGGGACTTGGAATTGATGGATTGTTGATGTTGGGGGTGTTAGTATGGCATCGGCTTTGGAGGTGTATGTGGATGTTTTACTACCGGATCAAGGAGAGACCTGACAAGAGAAGGGACTTAGACATTGTTGTGGTTTTGGAGACCCGATTGTACAGACTTGAAGAGGAGTGTGCCTCTTTAAGGTAGTCATTGTCATGGGTTGCGGTCGGCAATGATAGACTAAATGCAGAGTTGTTTGACAGTGAGATATCCCTACGAGATCATATAGATAGTCTTGAGACCGTTCAAAACTCTCTTTTGACTCGTTTGATAGAGGTCAAATGGAAGCAGAATTTTGGTGGAGAAGTCACCCCTAAGCTAAAGGTGAAGGGTTTGAAACCGTATACAAGCATAAGAGATGGGAAAGTGATTGAGAATTTTTGTGTCAACTAAATATGTACATTAAGGCTAGAAATCTTGATGATGAGGAAGAGAAGATTGCAACACCCTAACTTTTCTTAATGACGATGCTTTCCTTTGATGGCGTCGAAAGCTTGAAGAGATTGAGAACGGTGATTGCGAGTTAGAAACCTATGACGCTTTAAGGAGTTAAGGGACCATCCTTGAGTCAAATGAGATCCTTACATCCTCAACTAACTAGTGCTCGACCGAGGGTTGCACAATGTGTCTCAAGAGCTTCCAATCTTTCTTGGATGACAGTATTGTTACCTTCATGGCTACCTTTTCCTCTGGTCCTTTCAAGCAAATGGTCTCACCTACATTTCTTATCTATGTCGATGTGTCTTGAGTTCACGGGCGGTGTTGTGCTTCCCAAGTTCTTCAAATCCGTCTTAGCTAGGACGAAAGACACGAGATAGGATCTTGAACTGCTTTGATATTGTCCTATCCATTCAACTAAACACATGAAAGTACAAAGCGTGACAGAAACCTAGCCTTGCATACTAATCAACTTTAGCAAGTTTCACCAAATATTACAGCAAGCAACTTGTCATCAACATCAATAATAAATGTGAGTGTCCCTCTCCCGGATGCTAAACCCTAAAGTGGCCTGTGGTAATTGAATGACACACAACGCAACACGGGAAATGCAAAAGAGTAAAGCGACCAAGTGCATGGAGAACAAGAAAGCAAAGAACTTTGATTGGCAGTAGGAAGGAGAATGGAGAATTGCATGATCCTAACATGCTACAAGATTTTTGGGATTCTCCCTTCAAAGAGGGGCTTTACAAAGAGTAGCTCGAAGGCTTATAATAAGTTGGCAATGAAGAGGTTATACAGGCAGGCTACACCTATCAGCAATAGATAGAGTTTCATTAGCTTTGGTACAATGGCAGACAATATATGAGATCTACCATGAAAATGGAAAAACCGAATCAATATATCCGAGAAAAATAATACCTTTCAAGCTTTTAAACAGCTTTGAAAAGGCAGGCAGTGGTTCATGAAAAAAAAATGAATAACAACCAAAAATTCGAAAAAGAATGACTGGTTCAGACGAACCGGTTGGCTGTCCAATCAGCTGGTCTTTCGTCAACCAGTTGAAAAGGTGAACCGAACCAGACCAAAATCTGGTTCTCGGGTTCAACCGACTTGCTGGTCCTGTTTGGTTTCACAAACACGGCCTTTTAAACAAAAGCTTTTGGTATTTGTATCGTGGTTATTACTTGATATATCAGTAGATAAAGAGAATTGTGAAACCGAGAACCAGACTTTGATTTAAATATGAGTCTATGTTGATCACCGTCCGAAAGTTCGAAATGGCCCGACCCCTTTTCCTTTATGAACGAATCTGTCGCTAAAAAGTTGATGATACGATGATTTTGAGATGATGATAATAATATCAAACAATTCTTATCATTATCATTTCTATAAATCCGTACAAAAAGAATTTTTGAAACGACTGACTCCACTAATAAAAACAAGAAACGAAGGCAAAGTGGTATCCATCTAGTTGGTTCCATCATCTTCTGCTATTGTATATTTCTTCTCCCTCCTAAAAACTAAAGACGCCAATGCTGATCCGCTTCCCCCTTTCCATCTTCTTCGTATTGCCAGAAATCGGCGAGAAACGTTTTGGCGGCATCGAGACTAGGGAAGTAGGAAGGCTCCAGGAAGGCCTGGGAGAGTGGATTGGTAGACGCGTCAGCCAATGAGTGGTTGCCTGTAGCCTCCAAGCTCCCCATAACTACCGCCACCACTTGGTAATACCCAAAGTAGAAGCGCTTCACTGCCGCTTCCACTGCCTGCAACGCCTGGAGCAGGTGGATCCGATCCACGCCGCTATGCCGATGAAATAGCTTCATTGCGGCTTCCTGGATCCTGGGTCCGCCCTGCGGGTCGACCTCCACCCCGAGGATGGCCGGGACCCGGTGCTTCAGCTCCCTGCACGCCTTCGTCATAGCGTAGAGCGAACGGGACCGTAGGCAGAATCCTGTCCACCTCCCGATGGACAACTGATTCTTCAGTCGGAGGAAGTCGCTCGGATCCATCAGAAGGTGGAGTTCCAGGATCTCTTCCCGAAGCTTCCAGACCCGCTCCAGGAGCCAGCAATCCCTCGCGGCCGCCGCCCAATCCTCACCGTCGATGCGTTCCTCAATGCGACGGATCAGCTCCCTGCCTACGAAAATCCACGCCTCAAGGATCTGGTGCACCGTGTAGAGCGTCTGGTTCTCGGCGTTATTAACCCGCCGATCCAATGGGTTCCTCTTCAGGGCGTAGAGATCGGACGGCCTGCATACGAGATCGTAGCGGAGGGTCCGTTTGCAAGAGAGATTGGGCTCGCCGATCCCGAGAGTGAAGGGCGATCTCTGCATGTGGCATTCGACCGAGAGGCCGATCTTCGTCGCCGTCTCCTCTGCCCTCTTCCACGTCCGCAACCGGGGGAGAAGGCTCTGTTCGCTAGTTCTGCTCACGAGAACCGCAGCCGAAGAACCACGCACCTTCCATACCTCTGGCGAGCTCCCGTCCCTCTGCAGGACGCCCTCCGAGCTGCCGAGATCAAACGTCGGGGCTACGAGCAATGGGTTTCCTTCTCCGTCTTCCTCACAGAAGCCCGCAATCAGCTCGACCTCGTGATCAGCCATGGACTCGAGCCTCCGCCGCCATTCTGCCTTGTTCGTGTAGGGTCGCGAGTCAGAGAATGCGATGGAGATGAGGCGGAAGGTGATCTCGAGCGCCTGAAGCGATGGCTTGACGAGCGACTCGTTCTTCCAACGCGGCCATTCTTTGGACGCCCAAAACTTGGTAAGATGCGGCAGGCGGAGGTAGTGCTCGTAGGAGGCCGCGTCCGAGGGAGAAGGTTCGGATATCTCCCCTGCGTCGAGCATGTGTCGGGATATTGGAAAGATCCCGTCGGAGCTGCTGGACTTTCCGGTGGGAGGGTCCTGCCGACACATGCTTTTCTTCAGCCCGGAGCCAATGACGTTGCTGCTCCAATCCAAATCTACCATCTTTTCTTTTCTTTACGATAGATATTCTTAGAGTTGCCTAAAAGAGAATCCCTTCTTCTTCTTCTTCTTCTTCAAAAACAGGGGAGGGGTAGGACGGGTTCTTAAAGGAGGAGGTGGGGTTTTATATATACATACGTAGATGGATGAAAGTGAGAAAGCAAGGACTTGTTGCCCTTGGTCGTCGAACCGCCTCCTTCCAGGAACGATATAGCTCCCATCGTAAAAATATCCCCTTGTTTTCGTGGGCTAATAATACTTTTTGCCCAATTCAGCAGCTCCCATCGTAAAAATATCCCCTAAGGCGTTCAAACTGTAAGCTGTGAAATTAATCAATGGATTCTATGAGAAAAGAAAAGCATAATCCTCCTTTCTTTGTTTCAAATCCTTTTCAATACTGGCCCAACCAACCTCATCCTTTTTGGAGACTCAACCCACGCACGCAACGAGTTGACTGAGCTCTCTCTCTTGGTCTTTGGCACCCAACGCTATCCTGCATGCCCTTCTCCATCAATGACTTTTCCGTTGGGTGTGAGCCGGTTTCTCGTGTCGGCCATGGCCACGCAGGTCAAAGAAAGCGAACCGTTAAGGGAGCTTTTGGTCTTTTGCCATCTACTCAGGTTTTATCTTACCTTTTTTTATTATGTTAGGCCAGTCTGTGCATGGTCAATGGTATTATATTCTTTTACTGTTGGCTTTATCCCGTTTGAAGTTTCTTCACGGCAGCATTCAGAAGCCCTTTTCGTCATCCTCTACCCCGTTCCGTTATTTATTCAACTTTCGACCAGATCAGACGTTTCCTTGGTGAGTTTGGCCGCGTCCCCGCAGAATCGCACAGCACAAACAATTGAAGAAAAGATAAGACCGCGGTCGTCTTCAAAATCTGCCTGCGTTCGTTTACCTCCGCGTTCAGCGCTGGGAGTCAAAAGCACAAAGAGAAATAATGGCTAGGGCGTTGACTCCGCCACGCCAACAATTCCAAATCCAGCCGTCAGGTTATGGATAAATCTTGAATCCAACTTGAACAACATATATATATATAACCTTTTAAACGTGAATTGTAAATAGCCTTTTGGCCTTATTATCACATTGTCTCTTTGTTTTTGTGGTTTGAGTGAGAGTCTATGATTGCTAGGTCAAAAATGCCTAAATCGATAAGGAACGTAGGAGGAATCATTAGGCCAAAAATGCCTGAATCGAAAGTCGACTACGTAAAGTGAAAGTAGATGTAGCCAACTGCGAAACTAGCTTCGAGACCTTGAGGGATGACATCCACCATACAAGAAACTTCATAATGCAAGAGTTTGAGTTGATGTGTGGTGACATCTTCATCTTCTAAGGAAAATTGAGGTGAAACTTTAACGAATTTGGAAGAATGGGTGGAGGACCCGAATGTCTGTTGCGCCAACCGCGATGGGAACAACACGGTCGTTGGAAGCCCTCGAGGCGCACTGCGAGACACTTGACCGAGCTATCGTTAGCGGGGTCATAACCACCTCCTTTCGAAATAATAGTATCCCGAAGCATGATGCTTACTCAAGGAACCGAAGTGCCAAGGACTTAAAAAATTTCCAATGGCAAGTAGAGGAGTACATCAAAGCCCGGGAGATTAGACGAGAGGATAGGAGGATCGGTGTGGCAACATCGTTCCTCAAGGGTGATGCCCTTCTATGGTGGAGACGGCTTTCCACGGATGTCGATCAAGGACTCTCCACTATCGACACTTTTAACGACTTCAAACTGGAGATATGGTGGCAATTTCTTCCCGAGGACTTAGAGTACTTAGCGCGAAAAGAATTCATGCGACTGAAACACGAGAGATCCATCTGTGAGTACATCAACCAGTTCACCTCCCTCATGTTGAACATCATGAGCATGGCAAAAGAGGATTATTTCTTCTTCTTCATGAACGGGTTAGAGCGTAGAGCGTGAGCTTCGGTAGATGCAGGTGAAAGACTTGGCATCGGTCATCAGTGCGGCTGAGCGCCTAGCCAATGATGAGCCATGGAAGGATGACGAGTCCTGTTGACCTTGGAATCCAAAGAAGCCTACAAACTACAATGGCGGCACGACGCCATTCAATTATGCGCAAAGGGAGAGTGTGCAAAAAGGAGGGGATGAACTCAGGCTGCCCTAAACTAAACATGTTAGAGGTCGGCTACATCAAGACAAAGGCAAGGCCGTCCTCAAGTGCTACCATTGCCAAGGGAACCACTATTTGCGAGACTCTCCATGGGACCATCTACCTAATGGGTGAATGCAATGACCGCGGCGAAGCCTCCAAAGGTGGAAAATAGGGATGAGGAACCAGTGCATTATTGCGGTGAACTCCAAATGTTTAAAGGAAACCACCAGCGTCACTGGGTACCTATGTTAAGGGAACGAGATGAGTTGTTCTATGTCAATGTGCGGTTGAGTGGGACGGAGGCCCGGGCCATGATTGACTTGGGAGCTATGTATAACTTTCTTTCCCTAATGGAAGCACGCTAGCTAGGAATTCACACTTCCGAGACCGATGCATATATCAAAGACGCACTGGGCAAGGTGAATCAAGTAAGGAGGGAGGCAAACAATGTCATCCTCTTCATCAGAGGCCGGTGCACACGGGCAGATTTCTATGTGACAAACGTTGATCACCCCATGGTCTTGGGTTCAGCATTCCTTCATGCAGAAGATGCTCGCTCCAACCTTAAGAAGCAACGTCTCTACTTCGAAGGTGGTAGTGATTGGGACAACACCACATCTTCATCGTCAGATGAGTCAAAGGAGATACGACTCTCTAGCCTCAAGCCCCACCAAAGGTGCAAAGTTACCGCGGCTGCCCTTAAAGGCATCAAAGGAACAGCGTTAACTGTGGTTGCCCCATCAACTCGCACAAAGGGAACTCCCCAAGCATAGACATCGACCCAAGCCCCACCAAAGGTGCAAAGTTACCGCAATGCATTGATGCGGAATATGATAGGCCCCGAAGTAGAACAGGCATGATCAAGCAGCCACTGGCGCGGGAGATGGCCAAGACGTTGTCGAGGGCGGCAATGATTTGAGTGGGGGAGAATGTGACCCTTTAAACCGTTAATTGTAAATAGCCTTTTGGCCCCTTGTACAAACTCTAATTTTTTAGGGAAGACTCCCGAAGTAAATATCGCATATTCGGAGCACGCACTCTCATCAGCTATCAAAAACTCACATTGCCTTTAAGTATCCGTGCATTTGTTATCACATTGCCTCTTTGCCTTTGCCGTTTGAGTGAGTGAGTCTCTGAGTACCCAAGACTTCGACAAGCTTGACACTCGGGAGAGGGACTCTCACGTGTTGTTTTGGGAGTCGATGGCCAAATTCCAACACTTAGGCGAAATCCGCTAAGGCTTGCTTAGCCCCAAGGCCAAGCGTCAGTCCCAAGAGAACCCGTTAGTGCGCCTAGCTATGGTTTCCCCGTGACATATATATATATATATATATATATATATATATATATATATATATATATATATATATATCAGCCAAACCGACGTCCTCTAGGCCGACAGGCTGGGCCGGGCAAGCTTTAACAAATTTTACATCGTTGTGCAGCGTAATTCTTATCCAACCCGTATTCGACAAGGAACATTAGTTGGGCCCCCACCCCGAGTGCTAAGCCCTTAACATTGAAACTTGACACCCATTTTAACTCACACCACTTAACTCATCAAACACTTAAAGGAAAGGCACTTAAGCATAAAAATTATTTTCAAAATGTAACATCTTTATTGATAAGCACGGCTCCATCGTGCAACATGGGCATTCGATGCACTTTCCTCAAAGAGGGTTATAACTTAGAAGCTATCGAAGAAGTCGACACCTTGGTCTTGGATGGATCACCATAATCGCGCATTCGAGGAATTGAAGAAGGCAGTCACCAAGAGCATGTCTTGAGATTACCAAATTTCACTCTCTTTTGAGGTCCATATTGATGCTAGTGTTGTTGTCATCAATGGTGTCTTGATACAGGAAGAACATCTGACTGCTTTTGAGAGCCGAAAGCTGAAAGATACAGAATCCAAATACCTGAACCACGGAAAAAAACTTTTAGTCGTAATACATTGCATCCATGTGGGAGGGCTTACTAGCTAGGCATGCCATTTACTTTGGTGATGGATAATGTCACCAATACTTTCTTAAATACCCTAAACGGTTAGTCAAGCACGATGGTTGAAGCTCTTGTAGTATAATTACGATGGTTGAAACTCTTAGAGGAGTATAATTTTGTATGGTATATTGGTCTCTAAGACAAAACCTTGTGATACATGCAAGAGAGTAATAGATATCGCTGCAGCCCTTTCACGATACGAAGGAGATGTCTTGATCAAGTAAGCTTTCGAGGATCCCGCTTATGTAGTGAGTGAGTTGTCGGGTTTGTAAAATTGACTAAAGGAGCAGGACGGGCTGATTAGATGAGAGAACATACCTTCGCCCAGTGACTTGAGAGGGATCTTACTCTACAAGTTGCATGATGCTCTATATGCCGGTCATCAAGGATGGACCGCACTCTTGTACTTTTACAGCTATCCTTGTATTGGCCTAGGTTTCATCGCGATGTGGTTGAGTATATTCAAGCGTGTCCCATATACCAACAAGACAAAACCGAGCGACACAACCAATTGGACTCTTGCAGCCCCGAACCATACCCGGTTGACCATGGTCTTCGGTGGCCATGTATTTTATTTGTAGTTTGGTAGATGTGGGTGAGAACGGATCCATCTGGATCGTTTCTCCAAATAAGTTGTGTTTGTGGCAGCCCACAAAGGAGTGTACATCTAGTGATGCCACCTACTTGTTCTTGTGAAGCATTTTGGAGTGTCAAAGAGCGCATCTTCAATTGGGATGGTTGATTTAATGTTTTTGTGGGAAACCTTTTGTAAGATGGGCTTCAAGCTTCACTTCTCTACGATGAATCACCTTCAAGCTGATGGACGAACCGTGTGTATTAATGCACTAATAGAAGAGTACTTTAGGCACTATGCTTCTACGAGTCAAAAGAATTGGGTCAACCTCCTATAAATGACCTAATTTTCATATAATGACCGTAAGAGTTCCGGGTATGAGCAAGAGCCTCTTCTCAGCAGGCCGCATCTCGTTGGCTCCCAGGTAAGATCCGTTCAGGATCATCAGATCCTTCTTTTGAGGTAATCATGGGACGATAAGCTCTTTTATCTTTTGGATATAGCCCATTCCTAGCCCGATCGTAGTTGTCATGATGCAGTTAAAGAGTTGAAAGAGTGGCATACCATGTTGGAAGAGGCCAAAACCTCCCTTGAGAGAGCGCACATGCATGTAGAATTACTTATGCAAATCGTCATCGGTGTGAGAACCAATTTGATGTTGGAGATTGGGTGCGGCTGCCCATACCTCGAATATATTTGGTGAAAGGTGTATAAGGGCATTTACCAAGCCCTTAATCCATGATTTAATGAATTGTTCGTGGTGGTCGAACGGATCATACGTGTTGTTTACCGGTTGTTATTACCTAAGAGACTTAAAATTCACCTTGTTTTCCATCTAATTCAACTAAATCCAGTTTATGATGATCAGTAGAGGAGTATGGGATGCCGTCCACCTTAGGCATGGGAGGATGTGGTATATGTAGTGGCTCACAAGGCTGAAGGCATCAAACCTAGGCAATTGACGTGGTACTTGTTCCGGTGGGTTAGCAGAGGGTCCAAGGAGTATAATGAGCTTGTGCAGCACTACCACTCAGCCTCGAGGATGAGTCCAAACATCGGGGGAGAGTTGTTTTTGGGTCGAGAGAGGTAGTCTACTGGCATGCATGAGAGGCTTGGCGCTAGTGCCAAGGAGGTTTCAGCTTGAAGACACTTTCTTGGATAAGCTTGTGTATTTTGGGTTTCTTACTGGGTTGTAGGTGACTCCCTCATTAGTGGACTTTTTCATCTACGCCACCATAGAGGGTAGAGTTGAATACCGAGTGTGTTAGGTTATCGGGTGATGCCATTGTATTCGGCCAATTATAGATCAATAAAGAGACCTCCTTTGTTATCTTGTTATATCTTGTGTCTTTTGTTGATTGATTGTATAAACCATGAGATACAATCATCATGCCAAATGCTCCACCGGCATCATGGTGGAGAGTGTCGTCCTAATGTCACACAAAGAATACTGGCTACTCTTTCTGCCTTGTTCATTCTGAGCTTTATTTGAGACCCAAGCTTTGCTTCGCCTCCAGTTTTTATGTGTTTGTGTGGTAACCAAGTTTACATGTGCTTTCTACATGCCAAGGACTCAATCGAGGAATAAAAATTTGGGTTAGCAAGCTAATTTTCTAACTTAAGAATCTCGTTTTTCATTTAAAATTTTAAGTCTATATATACATCCAAGAAGAAATGTTCGGAAAGGGACGTTAGGTTGGTGAGCCAAAGTGCGACTTCAAAGATTTGGCAAATCCAGAAGCAAAGCTTAAATGATAAATCCTAACAACCCAACTACAAGTAGCTAGGGAGGAATATATGTCAATGGGATCGGGTGTAGTGGATATATTAATCACATCTTAGTTGATTTTTTGAGTCTTGACTGCAGTAGTTTCGAATCCCTATCCTAAAGCAATCAGTAAATCTCAACTTTGGCATCGACACCACCCGTTCAAATGTCCATTCAGCCAACCTGAGTCATTACACAAACCCCTGGAAGACCTTTTCATCCAACACTCCTTCGTTCAATACCTTTTCGATGTGCAATTACTCTTAATTAATATGAACATCCTTGGCTTGGCTGCTACCATCACCCTCTCAAAGCTCGAGTCTCTACATATTCCAAAAGAAAAAAGAGTATATACATCTTCTGCAACCGGGTGCAACACATGATCTGAGTGACCTATGGTCGTATCGTAGACCATGTTAACCACTTCACCGATATGGTCACAGGTGCAACACATGATCTGAGTGTGACCCTTCATCTTGCGAATATTAATTAACAGATCAACTTTTACAATCTAGACTACTGCAATTCTTCTTCTTGCCTCCAGACACAAAATCAACCTGATTACTATATTTAATTTTACCAGATGGGCAATTTCTTGTGAATTTCCTTTGTCTAACCTTCGAGCGTGACTTATCTTGACCACAAAAGAACCCTGATTTTTTTAATTCATTACAAGTTTTGGTCCATTCCCTGTTGATTTGCTCGATAGTTTGGTCCTTAAACTCTTTCAAAGAAACAATATCTTTATAAAAAACGATAAAGTATTTTCCAAGGCGTCTGTAAGATGGAATAAGATGATATAACAACAATATGACTTAGTCCTCCTCACCAATTTCAATCTCAATTTGTATAATAATGAGTATAGAATTTAGAAGATGTACCTTTAGTTATATGAAATATATACAAAACTTTCTCTCAAAGCTAGAAGATTGGCAAGAGATTGGTTCAAATGAGTTCCTACAACTCTTGAAATATCTTTAAGAAATTGTAAATTATCGTTTTTGATGGAAAACTGAATTATTTGATAACCAAACATATTGTACTAGTCATCTCCCATCGTCATCAACCTTTTCCCCTCGAGCAACGGTTTCTTCAACCCAGCTTATGCTAAGATGATAACCATCCTTATATCATTACATGCATACAAAGTAAAATTCGTGCTCGTATTAAATTCTTCAGTATGGAACTTCGTTGTTATCATCTTGTAGAAGCCCTACGGCAAAGCAAAAGGCTTTCATGTATACCATTTTAGTTGTTATGAACGAGGACTGGCAGAAGTACAAGCGGGGAGCAACCAACCCACAGAAGGTGAGAGTAGTAATGCATAAAGATTTCGCAGATATGTATTAATTTTTAACGTGGTTCAACTAACTCTAACGTTCGGGTACGTAGATGGAGCAAGAAATTTAGTATGCGCTAGAGACTTTAGAATATATGGAGCACGCGCTTCCAAGAGAAAATCCCTAAATCTCACATTATAAAAGAGAAAAAATATCCAATAATCGCTCTCAAAAGGTTATAAAGAGAAGACGTTGAAAAGCTTTCACCAAGTATTTGTACAAGTGGAGAGTGAGGTGCATGTCCCCATAAAGTGAATCTCGATGGAAAAACCATGCAGTGAACTACATGGTTCAATGCACGATCGGTATGACATTGCAACGTTTCTTAATGTGCCTTGAATTCGTGATGGGCATCAATGAATTATGACCTGACTCGAAAGGGTCGCTCTGCGCTTCTAAATTGGATCCAAATCGAGAGTGTGCATCTCCCCCATGCCATAAGAAAACTTGTTTTTCTTTGAAAGTATATATATATATATATATATATATATATATATATATATATATATATATATATATATATATATATATATATATATATATATATATATATATATATATATATATTCTTGTAAAAGGATAAGCACAAGAGTTAGTGCTTGAAAGGTTATGTGTGAAGAATCAATGTATTGTATATGGCTTTTCGTTTTACTGAAAATCTTGTTCGTATCTTGCCCGTAAAACAGGCCACTTTTAGCTGCGAACCCTTTATAGGAACGTATTTAGAAAACAAAATCAAATCAGCCAGCATCAAGCAAACTCAATCACATGCCATCGCATAAAGCTAAGTCACACTTTTATATATCTCGCGAAGTGCACCATACAAACGCAAAACGTGTACTATGCTGCAAATGGCATTTACACAACCTCTTTGCAGATGTCCCATGAACTTTACACGCAAGGCTTATCTCGCCAACCTAAAGTGTTAAAATGAATTCAAGAGGTAAGTAGTCAGTTTTTTGAAAAAGAAAAGTAGGAATCATTCATGTGGAGATAGGGGCCAGATGCCATCATATATATATATATTCCTCCACGTACGGTAACCGATATATATAATGTTCCCTTTGGCATGTCAACGGTTTTCTCGAGAATATTGCGTGGATCCACTTGGTGAGAAGGATGGAGATATGAAATTGTGTAGAATACCTGCATCCTCCAACGTGGACCAACAAGCAAGGTTTCATCATCATTCTTGGAATTGAATATCGACGGCACTACTCATGACGTTAAGAACCTCACGCAGTATCCGAAACCCTTTATTCTCTTTCACTTCTTTCGACCTTTAAGGTTCAAATGTATAGCGATATGAATTAACGTAACGTTCAAGGGGAAGCGAAGTTGGGCGTGCTACAAGAAAAGTTCTCTATCATTTTCTTTTGCAAATGTCTTCTACAAGGACTAGAATGGATCAGATGGTCACCGGCCCCAACCCAGATCTCTCTCTCTCTCTTTCTCAGATAAGCATCAATTAGAATGATTGCCACGACACTCTGAACCTCCCTCGTTTCTCTTTTCCTTTATGACATTTCCCTTCAAGACTCGGATTTTCAGGTTTTAGGCGCTTTACGCTATATGCAGCAAACCTGCATCCAAGTGCGACTGATCTCTAGGGAGGAAACGAGCACCTAAAGCCACCAAACTGTTGGGAGAACATAGAAGCTCCGGAAACAATTCAGCCACGCAATCAACAGAAATCAGAAAGTATCTCTGTTTCGCAAGAATGACTTGACGAGGCTATGCCGGCAGGGACGACCACAGTGGAGCTAACATGTTCAACAAAAGCAAGGTTATTGTGCACCAAAGGTCTATACACTTCAGTGATGACAACCTACAACTGGCTCGCCCTTTAGAGTTCCGAATGTGCAATCGTTGAGCCTGTCATTAGCTTGCCTTAACGTATCGCTGAAGCTGCAGATTTACTCTCTAAACAAATTTTGAAGTCCATTGATCCAGGACCCAAAGAAGACTCACTGGAGCGTTGGCTCATGGTACCACACCTACAAATTGATTCCTTCATCTCTTTCTTATGAGATGAAAAAGTTGTCGAAGGCAACTTGAAACAAATAAAAGCGGACTGGAGCATCGTGCTAACGGTTGAACCTCTCCTACTGTGTGTGAGAGAGGAGAGGGAGGGGTCGCCTATATCATAAACGACGGTCCATCAATTAGAGAGACACCACTGATTGAGTTGGAATCTTACGAAGCTTCACGATTTGAAAACAACATAAAGCCAATCAATGCACATGTACGCCAGTGTTCCTCTTTCCATTAAAGAAGATAAGCAAAATATGCACCACTAAAGAATGCACAAGGGAAGAACACACACACACACACACAGATATATATATATATATATATATATTGTTATATTATGATAATCACACTGCACAATCAAAGTCAAGAAGGGATCCCCAGCCCCACCACATACTTTCCAAATTGGATTTTCATAATGCGTTGTTAGGGGAATTAAAAGCAATATCATTCCACGAAGCCAAAGCCTTAACCCTTGGGGCAGTCTCTACGACTGACTCTTCACTGTCGAACAGGCTATGAAATTTTAACACAGGCCTGAGAAGCAAAACATGAAACCGCTCTTTAAAGGCTACCACTCCCCTGCATATCCGTTCAGCCAAAACACATCTAAGGAGAAAGGATACCAAGAACACGTATTGTTCAGAAATTCTGGATAGCCTCTGCCGTACATGGAACAAGTAATAAATTGCCGCAATATTGACTAGCTAGAAAGAGTGAATGAGCTTGACCTATATATTAGTAAAGGTGACTCCTTCTGATCCACCTTCTGTGGGGCATCGAGGTTACTGAGCACCGGGACCGGCTGCAGGAGACTTAGTCTTGGGTGCGCACTGGTAGCATTTAGCAAACAGACCGAATGTGTCGACCTGGTTAATAAAGTTACTCATGCTTGCCCACCCACCGAAGCCGAAGCCCACAATGAAGACCCACACCACTATGAAGGTATTGACCATGTACATCCCCGTCCAGCTTGGTAGGAAGAAGGGTGGCTTCTCCGCTGCATTCTGAGCCCAAAAGAACATGCATGCGATTATTACCACGCCGACTTTACTGCATGCACTCACCACCTCCATTACTAAAAATTAATAATGACAGAGGGTCGACGTTGTATATATATATACCTGCCTAGCAGACGCTTTACGGAAGGTGAGCATGTGGGCTAGGGAGGGTACGATGTAGACGGTGAAGCTAACAAGCAAGGCACCGACGGCGGAGTTGATGGGGCCGAAGAATGGGAAAATGATGGCGAGGAACCAAATGGGGATCACAACAGGCAACCTTGCCAATGCCCTCGCGCAGATGCTCTTGGTGTCGTGCATCCCTACCACTTTCTCCCATACGAAATACAGAGGGGTACACGCGAAGCCGAAAGTGATAAACTGCAGGCACAAACGAAGACGGAGAGGTGTGTCCTGTCAACTCCAGGATTGATCGATTTGAGAAGGAAAAGAGATTAGGAGATTTAGATATATACTAACTTGGTGAATGAGCATAAGAATGACGGCAGCGTCTCGGAAGCCCGTCTTAGGGAGGAGAGAGAAGGCATTGGCGTGATCGAGGAGAACGTCTCCAAATGCCCAGTAGACGGCGGAAGCAGATGGCAGAGTAAGGGTGAATACATACAGTGTGGCTAGGAGATAGATGTACTTGAACTTCTGTGGCTTCCACATTGCGTGCATGATCTCACTGTATCCATATGAACAAAAAGAGAAACAAAACTAACAACGTTAACTTGTTGATCTTCCCAAGAACCATTTACCCTGAAATACAACGTTGACTCAAAACGCATAGAACATCACTCATATTTCAACCTGTATAAAGCAAACGTTGAGATGGTAAAGCAAAAAGTTCATGCATGTCCGTTAGATTGACAACCACAATCACAAGGTATAAAGTTGAGGGAATATGAGATGGCCAAAGGAGAGCTCACACTGTGACAGCGTGACCGCCGAATGTGTAAAGTATATTGGTGGCGCCGGTGAAATACAGTACCAGTTCGGTAGGTGCCGTGTGATGTACGCCTTCAATCTATCATGAACACAACAGAAGCAATCAGTGTGTGTGTGAGAGAGAGAGAGACAGAGAGAGGTTGCTAATCGCACGGGGATGTGGGTGATTTACCTGGCCGTGAACGAGGGCGGCGACGGTCAAGTACCAAGCAGTGTAGGTAGTCATTCCGAGGCCAAGAAATGACCAAATGCGATAATTGTGAAAGGAAGGGATGAAGACGGTCGTCGCACAACATGCACCGAAAATGTACGTCCAGGTTCTCTTGTCCAATCGGTCGTTGATGTAATAAATGTTGCTGCACTCGCATCGCCAAAGACAATTAAAAATAAGATGAGGCGATTCGTATTACAAGAGGATGATGACGCAGAGGCATAAAGAGAGAGAGGGACACCTTGCGCATGCAATGAGTTGAATGACGGATCCGAAAAGCAGAAAGGTGCAGTTGAATGCTAGTCCTACTGCCTTCCACTTGGGTCCAAGCAATCCATCCAAAACTTCAAACCACTTTCCTCAAACAAACAAATCAAAGATTAACAAGAAATGGAGAAATATAAGATTTTCCTTTGATATATGCGGAGAGGATATTAAGTTGAAATGAAACAGACGAAGCGCAAGCAAGTTAAATTAACCTATAATATCAAACAACTCGAAGAGCACGAAGTCACCTGGATGACATGATTCTTGAAGCTCATGTTGTCCCTCTCCTTCCTAGTTCGGTACTCCACGTAGAGATTGCTGATGAGGTAGGCTGTCCAGCTTCCCATGAGTCCGTAAAAGACTTGGAGGACGACGCCCGAAAGCATCCCCAATTGGGAGAAGGAGTAAGGGAGCGTCAGTAGAACCTGAGCTACCTGCATCAAGTTAAAAGGGCGACCCCTTATTTAGTTCAAGGCGAAGGCAACGGCGAGAGAGAGTGTGTGTTCTCCATCGGGTTTTGCTTACCTGGTTGGAGGCACAACTGAACCAAGCATCGTATACGGAACCACCGTGCCAGAGGAAGCTCTTGACGCTCAACATGGTGTGTTCATCCTTCTGATCTCCTTCCTCCTCTCCACCATCATCTGCCTCCATCACCTCCGTGCGGTTTGCCACGATGGCCTCCTCCGCCTGCATCTGCAGGACCATCTCTCTCTGTGATTAAAAAATAAAGCGCAGTTAACGAGACAAAACAGAGGGTCTACATTTCAGAGAGAGAGGGAAAACTCCCACTTAAACTCACAGTTTCTGAGGACGGAAAACTTGAAACAGAGAAAGATCAACTAAACGCAGAAGATATCCGAGCACCCCCCCTCGCCTTTTCCTTTTGTCCCAATCTCCCCCCCTTTGACTGGATGGATACACACTACATATAAAGAATTCGTAGCGAAAGGGAATCAACGAGAGCGTGAGGCCACTACGGGATTGTTGTCATTTGCCCATTTAAGGCGAATCGAGGCACAAAAGAAGGTAGGTGAGAAGGAGAGACAGAGTGGGCAGAAGAAACTATCAAAAGGTTCTCCTTAGCGCCCGCATGGATTTACTGCACAATCCAGAGCTCCTCTATGAAAAACTTTCTGCCTGCCCAAGGAGCGAGTGCCGGCAACAGAGCCAAGTAAATGCGAGGCGCGGCACCGGCCGACGATCTCTGAATGTCCAACACAGCTTAGGGCGAAGATCCTTTCTGATTTCCTCGCCTCTTCACACTCTTCACCCACCCTATGCTCACCCTATGGTTCGCAGCTCTCTCGTTCCCTTGAAAAACGCAACCTTCCCTTGTCCTTCTCTTAGGCAGAGCCTTTCACTGGTGATTTAATGCGAAAAGATGTTTCTTTGGACAAAGAAATGACTGGAGAGGATAAATATGCCAGCAGGACCCCGCTCTCTCTATGCAGCTCCACTTTCTATATACATACGGATTACGGAAAAGATTGCTCGGGATTTAATTTTTACCCATTCACACAACCTCAAATAATTCCGTTTGGCTCTCTTATTCTCCTCGGTTTTGACTTTTAAATATGTTTTCTTTTTTAGCTTTCTATTGATGCTCATTTTGCATTGCGCTTTTCAATACTTGTCCATGGTAGTGGTGGTCGTGGTAGGCAACCCCCCCCCCCCCCCAACATCGCGGAGGCGCCGTGGAGTAACTGGCGGCTCAAGCCACGCCAATTTGATGCACCGCTTGCTGCAATCCAATGGCTCCTCGCTGACCATTAGCGGGGACCACTCTGCCACAAACGCTTTCCTTCCTTGGGGGCTGTGTTGGCTTTTCTTTTTCCTTGGCTTAGACCTTATTCATCTTGCACTGCATCATGAGATGGGATGAATTAATGACTGAATACATTTTCCATGACATCCAAGCTCTCGACTTGAGTGTTGTAGACCCCATGTTTGGGGCGTGCATACCCAGCTTCGACCCCTCTTAAAAGAAAAGGATTGTTCCGCCCCAAGTATAGATAAATTTCCTTACCACGTACTTTGTTTTGCAATGGGTCCTGGTGGCATTTAAGAGGCTTGATGTTTGTTCCTTCTATTCTTTTTCTGAGGGAAGGCTTTAAAACAAAAGGCTAGTGCACAGACGCATCCACCCTCTTGGAAATTGAACTCAACAACTGCGAGTGGCATCAGACAAACCCCCCTTATAGGCGAGCTAACTCTTCTCTCTTTTTGGTTACAAGAGACATACACCCCACAACGCATGCACCGTTTGAGAGTCCAACTCCCCGTCAACAGCATGACGCTCTGGGTGCGACAAGCTTACTCTTTTTTCATTATAAGAGGAGGCCGCACTTTTTGAGGATCTTTGGCGGCAGATGTTTGTACGTTTTATGCTCTATAAGAAATTGCATATTAATTCTCCACAAATTAATGGGTTCTGATTCTGTACAAATGGAAATAACAAATTCCAAGCATTCATAGAAAGCGTTAGCTCACCTGGCATCGGCTCAACTCACAAGTAAAGGCCCTTCTTAACAAATAAATAAATAAATGAAAGTCCCTTCATCTGTGAGTACAGGAGTCGATGTTTATCTTCTCCATCTGAATGTAAGAATGCAGCCGCACGGAGCCGGAGTAAGGGAGGAACATGGCGTACACTTCATTCTGTCAAGTCGGCCCGCTTTAGAATTGGTGGCCCCACCCTGCTCCAGTACCACACGGCCCTACATCTCCTTACTAATTTCATTTGACCTCACTATCCTTATTTTTCCTCTCTTGTTTATTTGACACTCCCATTTTCTCCTTTCACAGCTTGAATAAAGATTTCATGAGTTTAGTGGGTCGTGAGTGACTGATCTCCGAACGAAAGCAAGATGGGAGATTGATGATTGACATTTAATCAATAACTCGTGCTCTCTCTCAATTAAAGATAAGGAGGATTCTAATGTGACCCGGATGGATAACTCATGTGCTTTCTCTCAATTAAAGATAAGGAGGATTCTAATGAAACTTGAAGACTATAAATTTTCGCATCATGGTTCTAAAATCATGGCCTTACGTGTGAACCATCTGTCAATTTCTAGTATTTAGTCTTGGCCTCTATTGTAGTTAGGAAATAACCCTTTTCTTTTGTACGCATTAAGAGTTCTACATCTAAGTTATAAATATGTCATGGGTCACACACCTTTGCTAATATCAATACGGTCATTTTGCTTTCTTATTTACTCTTAAGTTTCTTTATTATTAGTCAAATTGATCCTTTGAATCATCGGTCTTAAGCTACTGTTGAACTAATGCATCTTTGATGAAGGCTTCCTAAGTTGTGTGCAACCTAGCATCGATCACAAGTTCTTAGTCATTGGGTGATTCCAACGTCGGAGTAAGACAACTTTGGTATAGAAACCGGTTTGTCTCGAAGTATCGGCGAGTAGGTGCGGGATGCACCTCCTTTATATTGATAGCGTAAAGGTAATTCACACTTGTCAATGTTGCCTCCATTCACACTTGTCAATGTTGCCTCCACTGGCAATAAGATAGGTGACGACTCCATTCGCCATAGAAAAGAAAAGTTGAAGGTTGTACCAGTAGCCGACTCTCAGATGACTTTAGGTATTCTTACTAATGTTGATGCATGACTTAAAAGGCTTGAAAAGCTTTTAAGTTGTCTTAATGCTATTGTTGCTCATGTGTTAGAAGGCTTCGACTAGTTGATGGGCAAGATGAGCACCGCAGTCAAAGACATTGATTGACACATTAATGCTTGCGAGTATACCTGTGAAGTTAAGAGTGATTGTGTGGAACGCTTAGAGTAGCGCGTTCAATACATTGAGACAAATGTTAAGACCCGACTGTAGAGACTCGAGGAGAGTATTGTTGCATAACTTCCGAAGAGACGGGTTTTGAAACAATTTCAGCTAGAGTTATTGGCTCGATTGAATGGTGTTGAGCGTAGGTTGACAAATGGGCAGGGACATGGTGAGGGAGTAGGCCGATCACATCGCATCAAGCTTAAAGAACCGAACACCTTTGTTGAAGCCGTGATGCAAAGGTATACCTCAATGTTGGATAACTTGAGAATGAACATGAGAAACTAGCAATGGTGGATATGTTTTTTTGAAGACGATGTTATGCTTTGGTGATGTCGCATGCAGGAGGATAGTGAGGCGAGATAGTCTCACATCCACACTTGGGATCAGTTTAAACAGACACTATGAGAACACTTTCTCTCGCATAACACTAAAGTAGTTGCAAAAAGAAAGCTTGATGGCTTGAGGTAGAACGAATCGCTCTAAAATTACATAAGGCATACTAGACTCTTATGTTGAGCATCCATATGATGAATCAGAAAGATCATTTATTCAAGTTTCTTAATGGATTACAGACTTAAGCGGAGCAGGATCAACCCGCATATCCTTTATAAAGCTATTACGGTAGCAGAACGTCTATTTAATAATTATCGATCAACTAGTATAAAGAAAGACAGGCATGACACTAACAGGCGGAATGGTGGAAAGAATATAAATCGGCAGGATACTTCAAAAGATACCATAGTCGAGTCTTTCACGCCAAGAGATCGAGGAAAAAACAATGACCACGAAAAGAAGGACAAGGTCAAAGGATCTTTCAAGTGAGAGTGTTGATATTGTGGCGGCCAATATTTCTCAAATGAGTATAAACACAAGAAGGCGGACTTTGCACGTACTCTCAATGTTGTGCAAAGGACGGATGATTCAAATAGTGATTCAAGAGAAGAAGAAAATGTGGATTGGTGCAATAAGACGGTTGAATGCAATCGATGTAGAATCAATATTAGGCAAGTGTGTAGAAAAGACTTGTGTACATTTTACTTACTATCAATGGCAAGAACACTATGAGAATTGTTGATACATACACAACTCACAACTTCATGTGCCTATTATAAGTTAAACATTTGGTAAGGATATTGGGAAGCATTAACAACATCAAAGTTGTGAATTCAGAGTTCAAACCCATCCTAGGGGATGCAATTGATGTTACGACTCGAGTGGAGAGTTAGCAGGAGGTAATCAACCTCATTGTGGCACCATTAGATGAGTATAGTGTGATATTGGGCATCGAGTTCTTGAGGGCAAGCGATGGAGAGATACGATCAGCCTCGAATACAGTAGTCTTTATGGATTGTAATCAACCATGTGTTATTGCTGTGACATCTTTGGATGATGGTCAAGCTTGAAAAGTGTTAGCACTTCGACTAGAGGAAGGTAAGAAGCAAAGAGGATGTCATGTTAGAAGTGGCGATACAGCATGCTAAGCAGAAGATATCTCACGATAGGGTGTCTTCGAATACTGATGTCGTAGGACTGAAGAAATGTGAAGATGTTTTGCCCACCTCACCTCCAAGAAAACTCTCATGGGAAAGAGGTAGGTCATCAGTACGAAAAGTATGGCACATATGGTGATATTAAACGAAGTATTAATGTGAGTTCAAACAGACGACGATACAAATTTGTTGTTAACAAGGCTACATAGTGGATGTAAGGTAAGTTGCATAGGAGTGAATGACCCAAAGGGCAGTTGGAGGCACAACACTCAAATATGGTGCCAATTGTACACAAATTTTGTACTGATCAATACAAGAGGCGTGATTTTGCCCAACCTCTCCATGTGAAAGAAGTGACGTGTATAAAGAAGTTGACGTACTAGAAGTGGTATGATGGTATAGAAAGATGATGATCTTCAACCAGTCATCTTGAGAATATGGGATCAGGTATTTTGATTGGAGCTCGTGCATAACTAAATGTTAATTACCTTCTATGCGAGAAAACCTAAGGCTTATCATATGAATATGAAATATCAAGGCCATAACCACTATAGGTACATGTGCCCTGGAGGACAACATGAGTTGCAAAAGATGAAGGTGAGACGGACTGTTTGCCAACAGTTCCAAGAATTGCAAGAGCACCACCACAAAAGTTGCCAAGGTCGTTAAGCTCTTAGGCAGCGAAGAATGTGACTCAGGGACCCTCCATGAGTGGATTTTCGCATCATGATAGTGTAACGAGGGCCTTACATGGGAACCACATGCAACTTCTAGTACTTAGTCTTGGGCCATGCTTTAGTCAAGGACATCCTTTTCTTTTGTAGTCATTAAGTATCACATCTAAGTTATAAGTGTATCGCATGCCACGCACCTTTACTACTATCCATACAATCACTTCACATTTTTATTTACTCTCAAGTTTTCTTATTATTAATCAAATCGACCCTCCTAATAATTAGTCTTAAGCTTCCGTTGAACCTCTATGTCCTTGGTAAAGACTTGCTAGGTTGTGCGCAACCTAGCACCGATCCCGAGTTTTGAGTAGTTGGGTGATTCTAACGTCGAGACGTGATACTGAGACATACTCGTACGTAGGATCCAACTAGATAATCACAAATCGGATGGCGGATGGTACGTGTTCAAAGTTTACAAGAACAAGCTGGTTCCTTGCAACATAAGGTCGATAAAGCCTCTCCTCCCTACGAAGTTCCTTCCAGGTATCATTTGAAATTGGGGATGTGAAAGTTAAACTTCTAGAAAAGATCGAATAGCAATGGGCCAAACAGTACAACAAAAAATGTTACATTGCCTTTGGTACAACTCGAGTCCACTCAATATTTCTAAAGTTGATAACATGACGTGCTTCAACGCTATCTAAAAGCTTGAGTGCGCGAGCGATGCCCCTTATTATTACCCATAGTTTTATCAATTCAAAGTTGTATTTACCATAGACCCCAAAAAGAAAAATCCAATAAAGCACAGCGAGCAATCACAAGCTGATGCTCATGAGTTCGATAACCAGCCCATGCATGTGACTTCAGCCTCAAAAAATTGCCATGAAACTCTGCTCGCGGTCAATCACTTAAAAGGAAAACACGCTGCATTATCTGAAATGACCAACAACGGACGTCTAAGTTCAACATCACCTGATTGCTACAATTATATTTGCAGTTTTCTAAAACAATAGTCCCTTCAATAAAGTTGATATGCTCTGGCATCAACTTGTTGGATACACAAAATCAGTCAATATCTAACTGTGGATCTTTTCGGAACGACGAGAGACGAGCGGTCCACGCCTATCTTTCCCGTAGTCCCGTCGTCTGGTTGTCAAGATGAAAAGACTAAGAACAGCCCAACTTGGAGCAAGATCCCAAATCTTTTCACTACTTGAGTCACCACCAACTATGGCTTAATTGATTAAGGCATCAACAAAGCCTCCACCAGAGATTTACAGCGTCGTGTATGTTACTCTTCTGTCAAGTTACCAACTATGCACCCTATCTCAAGTCATCTTGCCGACCATATTCTCAAACTCAACCCAAACTCTCTGTGACAATGGGTCGGTAGGGAAGAGAAGGAGCGAGCTCGGTTTGAGAGGCAAATGATATTAGTATTAATCTCCCCATCAACCTCGAGGAGTAGTTTGACCTCTCCGCTGTTCCCTCCATTTCGACAATACACTCATGAAGTTAGTGATCCGTCCGAGAGGATGATCGAATCCCCATAGCGGGTAAAAGGATCTCCCAACCTTTACCTGCAATCCCCGCTTCCCCAATCACGATTCCGATCCTGACCACAAGGATTATATTCGACCAACATCAACATGCTTCAATAATTTAATTTAAAAATACCATTGGTTATTCAGGTCGGTTTTGTTTTTCACAAGTGGTGATTATAAATGTCGGTTCTTTGGGTAAATTACTCGTGCAGGAAGCTTTTGCTAGGAAGTTCGACCAAGCAATAAAGCGGGAGACGCCTTCCATCAGTAAAACGATGACGGTGCCGTCAGAGATGCTGGACTTTATGAATACATGGCATGTGAAGATGGTGGTCTACCGCCAGCACGCAAGGACAAATTTACATCGAGCGAAGTTGCTTTCATGTGTGTGTGAAAACTTGGAAAAGCCTTTCCCAGTCACTCGCTTATGAATCTGTTGGAGTGAAATCCTCCTTCCCACACTTGAGGAGTACCCGAAGAATGTGGAGACGACCAACCAAAGGGGACCCCCGATTACTTATATTTTAATGTGCAAGTCCCGTTTTTGCTTATCGTTGAAGAAAGCAATCTAAAACTTGCACATGTGCGCACTTGTCCCAGTCCTCACCGCACTTTTGTAATAAAAATTTGATCTGCAAAAGAGTTCAACCGTTGGATTGTGCTAATAGCATATGCTATTTGTTTTTGGATGCTGGTAGTTCGTAGGCCTAAAAGTTGCGTGTTTGACCACGTGCTCGCTTTGGTTTGAATGTAAGCAGTACGCTCAAGATCACAGTACATGAACGTTGGTGTGTGCCCAACAGCTCAAAGGAATGCATGCATTCATTCCATCGAGAGAAAGGGGCTACTTAGCATGATGATGGTGATGTTCTGCATTATGGTGAACCGTATCCATCTGTACGAATGAGTAGATGTACAGGTTAGTCGGCGGTGAATAAATGTCATTGCATTAATCTTCTCTCCATGCAGTACTATAGCTTTCACATAATTGCATGGAGAACACCGATGTTGAAAGCCACTTTTCACCACAGATATATCCATTTCTTCTTCGCCCTGAAACCATACTTTCTTTACCGGTATTCGCTATGAGAACCTTTGGGTAATAACTGAAGAAGAGAAAACAATTCCAGAAAGAGATTGAGCTTTTAAGTTGAAGAAAAACGTTTTGTGGCAGATGTAATGAAGTTTGTGGTCAAAGGTCAAGAAAGAGCGCAAAAAGAAGCGGCCAGTGATGCATCCATGGATGGTTAAGCGTTGGGGCCCCAAACGCGTTAAGCTGGCAGCAACTTCATCCCAACACAAGGGCCCCTACCCTCCTATAATTAGAAATACAGGATGGATGGCCTTTTCATACGTCTTGTAACGTCTGCATAATTTTTGGTGAGCAATATTACTTCAACTTCGAATCCATCTTCTTCTTGTAACTGGAGTGTGCAATACCTTGGGATGCCAAAAGCAAGCAGAACAAGTTGTTTTTCTCCAATTCATACTCTGCGGCCTTCTTGGTTTCAGCCGCTTCACCTCTCGCTCTTCACCCTCCCCATGTCAAATGTATGTGCCGTGTCTCTCTTGCCGTTGTGTGCATTAGCTTAAAGATTGAGACCCACTTGTGCATGTCACTGGACCCACCATTGACAGCTAAAATTGGAATTTTTGTGCGGGTCCCTCAAGTAGCACGACTATAGAAGAAAGATATTCTTACCTCCCTGTGTGTGTTGATGTTGCGACTCCACGTTTCGTGTAGTCATTTTAGACTTAGAGAAACTGCACTTCACTAATCAGGAGAAAGACACTGGGGATTCACTGATTGTTCAATTATGCTGTCCTGGTGACTTGTGGCCATGAATGAACAAGTACAACTCCCAACTTTAATTAACCCACCTAATACAAATCAAATACATGTTCTCCGCGTGCTTCAAGCATCTTACACACAAGGCACTCTTCAATGCGATGGCCTCAGATTTTGGAAACCAAAGCATTTTACGTATCAGAAAGGAATTAGTTATCTTCTCAAGTGGAGGTCGGTGAAAAACAAACTGAGAAAAAGCCATAAACTCACCCGCCCCTGTCTTTGACTTTTCCATAGTTGCCCATCAAGCAGAAGTACCTTCAACCTGACCTTTTATTCTTTGAGGAAAAATTAACATAGTAGATAATAAGATTCGTATTACAATAACAACTAAGCCTTTTCCCATATTTGTTTTCACATATCCCTATCATGTGCCATATTAGGAGTTAACTCGCAATAAGCTAGATCATTCTTTATTGTTTCTTTCCAACACTTTTGTGGTCGTCTTCTACCTCTTTTAATACTTTCCAAATTTAGTTTTTCTAACCTTCTTATAGGTTCTTTTTTTTATCTTCTTTCTATATGTTCAAACCATCTTAAACGATATTCTCTTATTTTGTAACATGACCTCTTTGCCTTGATTTTATTTTGTACTACTTAGAGGTTGTAACATATCGTTGTATGTCTACTATACTATCCTTTAAATTTTTATTTATGATAATACCAACTCCACTTCAAGCCTTTTCTTTAACTAAGTATCATAATTTAAAACCTATATCCTTTATCTCCTTTGTTTTTTCTCCAACTTATTTTGTCTCTTGTAAACATAGAATATGAATCTTTCTCCGAATCATAGTATCTATCACCTCCATTAGCTTATCGGATAATATTTCAACATTCCAAGAACCAATGCGAATCTTATTATCTAGGACTAACTTCCTTACCCCCCGCATCCGTCCATAATCAAAGTGCGGAGACCATCTCTAAAAATTTTTTACTACATTCGGGCAGCAACATAATACCATAATTTCAACATCAAGATTCGTATTTTGAGGTTTTGAATATAGTATTATGTTATTATGGACGGATGCGGGGGGTAAGGAAGCTAGTCCTAGATAATAAGATTTGTATTGATTCTTGGAATGTCGGAATATTATCCGATAAGCTAATGGAGGTGGTAGATACTATGATTCGGAGAAAGATTCATATTCTATGTTCACAAGAGACAAAATGGGTTGAGAAAAAACAAAAGAGATAGAGGATACAAGTTTTAAATTATGGTACTCGGGTAAAGAAAAGGCCCGAAACTGAGTTAGTATTATCATAAATAAAGATTTAAAGGATAGTGTAGTAGACATACAACGATATGATGACCAAATCATGACGTTGAAATTAGTGTTAGGAGCAGAGGTTTTTAATATAGTTTGTGCTTACGCACCCAAAGTAGGACTAGAAGATAGTATAAAGACAGTTTTTTGGGAAGAGTTAGATAAGGTGATTCAAAATATTCCACAAAAAGGAGATGATTTGTTTAGGAGGAGACTTAAATGGACATGTTGGTAAAGAGGCATTAGGATATCAAGGGATTCATGAAAACTTTGGTTTTGGAGATATAAATGAGGAAGGTAGGGAGATTTTAAATTTTGCTATGGCATTTGATCTCTTTATAGTCAATACAATCTTCAAAAATGAGATGAACATTTAATTACTTATAAGAGTGGCTTATCACAAACACAAATTGATTACTTTATTAGTAGAAAAAAAGATAAAGAGTGTTGTAAAGATTGCAAGGTAATTTCAGGAGAAAGCTTAACCACCCAACATCGACTTTTAGTTATGGATTTACAAATAAAAAAATGGACGAAGAAGAAAAGAGTGCATCGAGCTATTTGGACTAAATGGTGGAACCTCAAAAGCGAGAAAGAAGATATATTTAAATAGAAAGTCTTTCAAGGAGATGTTTGGAATTATGTTGGTACACCTTGTGATATGTGGAACAATATGGGTATACATATTAGGAAAGTGGCGAAAGATGTGTTTGGGATATCTATGGGAGGTGTACTAGCACAAAAAGAAGCTTGGTGGTGGAGTGAAGTAGTGCAAAATAAAATCAAGGCAAAGAGGGCATGTTAAAAATTACATTATGCTAAGAAAACTAGTGAAACTTTATAGGCTTATAAGAAAGCAAAGGAAGAAGCGAAAAAGGTCATGAGTGAAGCAAAAGCTAAAATTTGGGAGGACTTATATAAAAAACTCAACTCAAAAGAGGGTGAAAGAGATATTTTTAGAATAGCTAGGACTAGAGATAAGAAAATTAAAGATCTTAATTATGATAGATGCATCAAAGACAAGGAAGAAAAAATTCTAGTGACAAATGAAGATATAAGAAATAGATGGAAAAACTATTTTTATAATTTTTTAATGAAAATAAAGATGTTAGTATTAGCTTAGAAGAGTTAGCCAAATCAAAAAAGTATATAAACCACAATTTCTACCGACGTATTCAAAAGAATGAAGTCAAAGAGACTCTTAAACATATGAAGGGTGGTAAATCGGTAGGACCAAATAATATTCCTATAGAAGTTTGGAAAATACTAAGAGAAATAGGAATCACTTGCTCACAAGACTATTTAATGAAATATGGAAAAACCAAAAGATGTCCGAGGAATGGAGAGCAAGTACACTTATACCCATATATAAGAACAAGGGAGACATTCAAAATTGTGCGAATTATCGAGGTATCAAGTTAATGAGTCATACTATGAAATTATGGGAAAGAATTATCGAACGTAGGTTAAGACAATTATCAAGTACAATAGAGAACTAATTTGGATTCATGCCAGGCAGATCTACTATTGAAGCGATTCACCTTTTGAGACGTCTTATGGAACATTTTAGAGCAAAAAAGAAAGACCTTCACATGATATTTATTGATTTAGAAAAAGCTTATGATAAGGTACCGAGAAAGGTTCTTTGAAGAACTTTGGAAAAAAGAGGTATCCCATTGACATATATTAACCTTATAAGAGACATGTATGATGGTGCAAAAACATGTGTGAGGACTCATGAAGGAACGACAAAGTTCTTTGAAGTTAATATTGGGTTATATCAAGGATCAACTTTAAGTCCATACTTATTTATGATGGATGAGTTAACAAAACATATTCAAGATGAAGTACATTGGTGTATGTTATTTGCATATGACATTGTATTAGTGGAGGAGTCTAAGGAAAAAGTTAATAGAAAATTGGAACTATGGAGAGAAATATTAGAAAGCAAAGGCCTCTGACTTAGTAGAACAAAGACAAAATATATGGAATGTAAGTTTGATCATTTGGTTACCTCAAAGGACATAGAAATTAAAATTGGCACACATTGCATCCCCCAAAAGGAAAGTTTTAAATACCTAGGGTCAATTTTTCAGAGTGAAGAAAGAATTGATGTAGATGTTATGCATAGAATTAATGCTGGTTGGTTAAAATGGAGAAGAGCATTAGGTATTCTTTGTGATAAGAAGATACCATTAAAGGTAAAAGGTAAATATTATAGAGCAGCAATTAGGCCTGCCATGTTTTATGGTTCTGAGTGATGGGCAGTTAATCATCAACATGTACAAAAGATGTTTGTGACAGAAATGAAGATGTTGAGATGGATACATAATGAGGTTATTAGAAACAAATTAGGAGTGACACCAATAGAGGATAAAATGAGAGAATATCGTTTACGATGGTTTGAACATATAGAAAGAAGATCAAAAGAAGAACCTCTAAGAAGGTTAGAAAAACTAAATTTGGAAAGTATTAAAAGAGGTAGAGGACGACCACAAGTTTTGGAAAGAAACAATAAAGAATGATCTAGCTTATTGCGAGTTAACTCCTAACATGGCACATGATAGGGATCTGTGGAAACAAAGAATCCATGTAGCTGACCCCATCTTGTATGGGAAAAGGTTTAGTTGTGTTGTTGTTGTAGAGGCAGCCTGCACAACCAAAGGCTTGACTTCCGGCAGGCGTGTCAACCTCAACATAGGGAATTTTCTCCATTTGATTGAACTTAGAATTCTTCTCGCATTTATAACGTGCAAGAAATCACGAATGTCATTCATCATCGAAGCATTGGACCCATTGATCCAACACTCCCACTCTGCCACAAAAACCTTACTGTAGCTTGAGAAAAGAAATTCTCTCTAATCTTATTTCCATCATGCCGTAACTTTCAGTTTGAGACATTGACACTTATCCATGTCAAAAGGGGAAGTCAGAATTCCTGCGTGGATGACAAAGGTAGATGAGATGCCAATCCCCTAAAGCTACAATTCCATGTAAGTGATTGAATGTGATTGCAGTGTAAAATGTTCGATCATGGGAATCCGACTGGGAATCAGTTTAACAGATATCCAATTAAGTTGAATTTCCTAAACCAATATCCTGCAAATAAAATAATCTATTTACATCTCCTTATGAGGTGAGCCACACAAAGGACCTTATTACGTTTCTCCAGGCCACTGTTTCCCATCATTGTCTTGTTCACATGACAGACTTGATAATCAGAGTCTCATAAAGGGGAAAAGAAAAAGAAATGATAGCAGAGTGAGGTCGAGTGACGGACTCGAATGAACTACTTTTTGATGGTTAAACTAGATACGATAAATGGAAGCCTAAACCTGAATTCCATTGTTAAGTGTAAATAATATGCTTAGAGTATGTACTTAATACCACAAACCTCTTGAGCTGAAAATCCTAGGTGAGAGTTGCATCAATGCAAACTAACCACATGCTTGTGTTACCTATGGTTTTCCCTATGATTCATGACGTCCATGCGTTCAGGTCGGGTCCTATACCAAAAATTAACCGTCATTGCTTAGCCTTTGGACGAATGAAAGATACAGCAGAAATTTCCAAATTTTTGCAGTAAACAGAAAGAGGGACAAGCATAAAATCAAGTATGCAACCCCAGTTGCAGAGCTATAACACGCGTGGTCAATTACTGCTTTGCGGTTTCAGTAGCGCATACACAAACCAACCCAGAGGTAGACAAGGAATTACTCACAATAACTAAATAATTCATGTAACAGGAGAAGAATAGGAAATAGTTATCTATATTCCTTTTATACAACAAAGAATACAAAGATGAGCATAAAGAATATAAGAACAGCAAATATTTTGATCATAAGCCACCTGTTAGAAGAGACACGATTTAAATGCCTCAGTAGTGCACCCCTTGCACCTTCCACATTTGATAGCGTCTCCTCCATATTATCATCGATCCTGTTAAGAAATTCAAATGGATGCCTTAGATGATGGTTTCGCACCATGTAACAAAATCTCAAACTATAGGTACAAGCTGGTATTAGAATGGAATCAGTTGGTGCCACATCAGGTCGGAGACGGAAAAAGAAACTACTTTTAAGTCAATTCATGGCGGCAGAATAAGTTGAGGAGAACCAGCACAACTCGAACAGTTGAAACATCAGTTATGAGGTGAAAATGGGTAATTTTGATATGCAGGAGACGAGCAGAACCAACTAATTTTGCAGTTGAATAACTGGTTGTAACTGGCTGCCAAGTCCACCGGATCATGCAAACAGATATATTGACTATGTCAAACGACAGAAAGAGAAGCTCAAGCCAATTTCTATAGTTAAAGTTTAACGGACCACCATTTTCAGGTCAGAGTTGAAACTGTCAGTGAAAGACTGATGAAAGAGCATGCTTCAAAAATCATATTGGTGCATCATATATACAAAGATGAAACCTGATGGCCAATTCTCCCTGTTGTGCTACCATAGTTGCCAACTGTGTGAAAATTCCACCGAGTTCCGAAATTGTTGATTCTACGTTCTGAAGAGCCAGTGCCCTGCTTTGCATGTAGCTATCTTGACGGGGGACAGTCTGTCGTAGCATCTGGACCTCCATACCGTGTGATGGTGTAACATCTGAACCCAGCCTTCGTCTGCAACAGAGTCAATGTGAGTTTCCTTGCTAGATGACCTTAGAACTAAACATAATTATGAAAAGTACAATCATTTGTGTATCAAGAACAGTTCTACCATCAGAAAATATTATCAAATAATCAGGAACAACATATACATTTGATCCAATCATGCATGACGCTGAATAATCCATTACGATCATCTGGTATTTCATATTAAACTGAAGGTGAAAGGTATGATGATGCACCAAGGTACCACATCATTATGATCTATCCAAGAACGCTGTCTTGTGACCCTTTCAGTCAACTTTAGTAAACACGGTGTTGCCACTGACCATTTCAGCTTTACATAACCACAAAAAAGGAAAGAAAAATCGTTTTGTTGAGAGACTTATTCATGTGTAATGTCTTTTGGAAAAGTAGCAAATGACCACATTTTGCCTTCATTACAAGAAGAATAAACGATCAGGAAATCTTATGATGTCTTTGTATCTCAATAAAAAAATTGTCTTCATACAAAAGTATGATTGCCACAATTGACACTTTCTTTTGCTTCCATTTACTCTTGGATGCACCAAGATGCTGTCCTGCATACTTCCATAATCCTGGCACATAAACAAGTTTTGTGATGTTTCCTATAAATCATCTTCAAGCAGCCTGAGGTCAAACTATGTGCAATTTAAGTTGTTTCTGAAAGTTGCAAGCAGGAAATATAGGCAAACCTTGACAGTGAAGAGTTGAATAACTCTGCTGAGCTTTACAGTGGTTCGTTCTGAATATAAGCATGGGAATTTGGCTAGTTCATTTCAGCGCTATAATCAGGTGTCAGCCCAGCAATTTGTAAGTTAAGTCGCTCCTATAGCAAAATAGATTTCACACGATCTACAGATTCTTTAACTGATGAAGAAAATGAGATGAGGCATTAAAGGTAAAATTTACTAGAAGTGAAAGGATAAGACCACATGTACATTTAGGAAACTCCACTGGCCCCTGCGAACCTTGTCACGGTTTATCCAATCATCATTCACACAACACAACTCTATTGAATTAAAAGTTACTAAAAGAGGGGGGGAAATGGGTAGATTTCTAATTGTTAATCGTGAGCAATATGTGATCAAGAACGGTAAAATTCTTGCAAACTATTTTAGAAGATCTTGCAGCAAAGATTTTCACTAGTGAAGCAAACCGCAGATTACTAGGGAAGTACCTGTAAATATTTGTTGATGGATCAATCATCAATGTTGAGGTGGCTAAGTCACAAATCATCAATATGTCGGTGACATCGTTAAGATATCAAAGCATTTAAATATGGATGTCACAAGTCAAGCAACAAGAGTCAAGAGTCAAGGAGACGAATAACAAATCAAAAGGCTGTGCAAGACAACTTGTATTATTGATATACATTGGAGCTCTATTTATAGAGCATATCTTACTTCAAATGAGAGAAGGAGGAAAGGGGAAAATGGGAAGCTCTGGCCGGTCAGCACCAGCCGTCGGAGGGTTCCAATGGCTAGTTGTTGGCTAGTTGTTGGAGGCTCGTTGGAGCCCTCCAACGGCTATTATGGCAATGAGCCCCTGGTGGCCCGTGACCCTATTACAGTTAACACCCTCCCTCAAACTTACGTTGTATATACTGAAAGTTTGTCGAATAAGAAATGAAAACGAATAGCTAAGAGAGATTTGGTGAAAAAATAAGCTAACTACATTTCTGATGTAACATAATATAAATTGTTCTATAAGCATTTTTCAATATGTCGGTGACATCGTTAAGATATCAAAGCATTTAAATATGGATGTCACAAGTCAAGCAACAAGAGTTAAGAGTCAAGGAGACGAATCACAAATCAAAAGGCTGTGCAAGACAACTTGTATTATTGATATACATTGGAGCTCTATTTATAGAGCATATCTTACTTCAAATGAGAGAAGGAGGAAAGGGGAAAATGGGAAGCTCTGGCCAGTCAGCACCAGCCGTCGGAGGGTTCCAATGGCTAGTTGTTGGCTAGTTGTTGGAGGCTCGTTGGAGCCCTCCAACGGCTATTATGGCAATGAGCCCCTGGTGGCCCGTGACCCTATTACAGTTAACACCCTCCCTCAAACTTACGTTGTATATACTAAAAGTTTGTCGAACAAGAAATGAAAACGAATAGCTAAGAGAGATTTGGTGAAAAAATAAGCTAACTACATTTCTGATGTAACATAATATAAATTGATCTTCTATAAGCATTTTTCATGAACAAAATGGCAGCCCATCTTAATATGTTTCGTTCGTTCATGAAAGGTCTTGTTGGAGGCAACGTACATCGCACTTTTATTATCACAGTACATAGTAGTAGGTTGTTGAGGATTAATACCCACATCCCGCAGAACCGTCATAATCCAAGAAATCTCTGTAGCAACAGTAGCCATGGCTCAGTATTTTGTTTCGGTAGATTAGAGCGACACCTTTTGTTGGTTCTTAAATTTCCATGAGATAAGTGATTCACCTATAAAAACACAAAAATCAATCGTAGAATGTCTTTTGTTGACATCTTCACCCCAGTCAATCTTCACCCCAATCAGCATCAGTATAAAGAGATAAATCAAAAGACAAGGAAGAAGGAAGAAGTCAAGAGTACTCTATTTTGCAGAACTTTTCAAATATCTAATAATTCTCATAACAACAATCATATGAACAATAGTGGGTGCTTTTTGAAATTGACTAATTGTATGCACTGTATGAGAAATATCATGATGGGTAATAATAAGATAGGTGAGAGCACCTATGATTTATTTGTAGGGAGTCAGGTCTTCTAATTTTTCTCCATCGGTAGATCTTAACTTAGCACCAACGACTTCAGGGGTATCAACTGGCTTGTTGTCAGTGATACCATATCTTTCAATTACATCATTTGCAAATTTAGTTTGAAACATAAAATATATGTGATTGTTTCTAACGATCTCAATACCCAAAAAATAATTAAGAAGACTTAAATCTTTCATTTTAATTTCTTGATTAAGGTTATATTTAACCTCTGTAATCCATGTTTCATCACTCCCATATAAGAGTAAAATAACAATACATGTATTTGTCTTTTGTACAAACAAAGCAGTGTCAGTATAACAAGATATAAAGTTATGTATATGCATGAATTTTTTAAATCGATCAAACCAACCCTTGGGAGTTTGTTTCAAGTCATAGAACGCCTTTTTTAGTTTAAGAACATGATCCTGGGATATATCAAATTTGGGAGGAGTCATATATTTATTCAAAAAAGCATTTTTAACATTAAGTTGATAAACATCCCAATTTTGAATAGCACTAAGGGTTATGAGAATTTCAATAGTTATAATTCTAGTAACATGAGCAAAAGTTTCACCATAGTCAATTACATGCTCTTAAGCATATCCCTTGGCTATCAGTCTGGCCTTATATCTTTAATATTACTATTGCTATGGGTTTTATTTTTATAAACTCATCGACATCCAATCACCTTTTTATCCTTAGGCTTAGGAACAATGGTTCAAGTTTGAGCTTTGTTTAAGGCCCTAAGTTCTTCACACATAGCATCTTCCCATTCTGAAATACCTTTTGCTTGATGATATAATCTAGGTTCTTTTACTTAAAAAGAATAGTTGCAATCAAGTTTTTACATTGAGGTTCAAAAGATTTATAGGAGAAAACATTAAGGAGGTTTAGAAATTCGAGGTTGCAATCGAGAGTTACGAGGCTTTCTATGTCGTCTAGTATAATGTAGCGAAAAGGGTTCTATAATCGATTATGTCAGAAGTTATGAACTTTTGAATCACTATCTTCGTCTTCCTCTAAATTAAGAAAATCTTTGAAAAAGATGTTTCATTATTTTCAAAAGATCTATACTTATAATAGTAGTCATTTTCAAAGAATTTTACATCTTTAGAAACATTAAGTTTATCATTAATTTCGATCAAATCTATAATCTTTTTTATCAATCTTATGAACAAGAAATATGCATTCAATGGCCCTAGGAGACAATTTATCATTTTTGTCTGTCTAAACAAAGCATTTGCACCCAAAGACTCTAAGCCTTTCGTAATAAGGAGAGAGATTATATAATTTTTTAAAACAAAAAAAAAATTCAAGACAAGTTGAAGGCATCCACTAGATAAGGTATACAGTAGTAAGAGTAGATTTTGTTCATAAAAACTTAGGAACATTACTAGCAATTGACAGGGTTTTACAAGTTTCTATAATGTGCCTATGCTTTCTTTCAGCAAAGTCATTTTGTTGTAGAGTTTTGGTGTAAGATTTTTTATGTAAACTTTTATTACTTTCAAAAAAAATTAAAAATCATTTGATAAGTATTCTCCTCCGGAATCAAACCTAAAAATTTTAATGGTGGAATCAAATTTATTTTTAACCATATTGTAAAAGATAAAAAAATTATCAAATACCTCCGATTTATGTTTTAGTAGATATATCCAAGTAAATCGAGTAAAATCATCTCCAAATATTATATAATATTGAACTCCTCTCTTAGAAACAACAGGGTCAGGGCCCCAAACATTAGAATGTATTAATTCAAAAGCTTTGCTTGGTAGATAATTTCTTTCTCCAAAAGAAAGATGATACATTTTTTCGAGAACACATTCTTTAGAATCAAATTTTTGTTCTCTAATTTTTTTAAACAAAGAAAAATTACATATTTTATGCATATCCAAATGTTCGACTCATTTATACCAAAGAGTAGCATCATGGGCTACATTACAAGATTCAAAGTTTGGCATAAATAAACTATTCATTTTATATAGTCCACTTTCTCTATGGCCTTGACCAATCACCTTCTTCGATAGGTAATCGTGCACCACACAATGCTTGGATAAGAAAGTGATTATACAATTATTATCACAAATTTCAGCAACTGAGCGTAAGTTTAAATTGAGTTTAGGTATAAAACTTACATTTTGAATTTTAAAATCATCTTTTTCAAAATTACTAATTTTTTTAATTTGAAGTTTTGTACCATCGGCCATAACCACATGTTTTCCAAAGATATCTTGAGAATTTTTTAAAGATTTATCATAACGGGTCATATGAAAAGAAGCACCCGAGGATAAGAACCAAGACATACCTTGAGAAGTAGAGAGAGCATTTCTTAAAATGTTTGCATTTTCTTTAAACATTTCTTATATGTAAACCTTCATGTTGGGAGGCAAAGCTCTTCCATCATCGTCTTCCACGACTCCCACATTTCCATATTTCTTTCGAAAAAGAGGAAAAGTGGTTTTGATATGACCGCTTTAATTAAAATAATGACATATCGTGTCTCTGTTTAACCATGGTCCTGTGGGCTTTTTGTTTGCTCTATCTTTTTGTTGTTCAAAGTTTTTGACATAAGGAGGCTTGTATGTCTTCATATTTACTCTCGGCTTGAAAGCTGCAAGAACGACTTCTTTTGCTATATTTATGTTTTTTAATCTAGTTTCCTCCATAACTAAATCGGTCAAAAAAGTGTCTCCCTTTGGTTCTATGTATTAGGTTGGATCTAATATTTTCAAATTTATCTCTTAATCTACGCATTAACAAAAAGAAATATTGATTGTCTAAAAACTCTTTAAATTCATTTATTTTTTGAAGTTTTTCAAATTTATCAAAACTTCTAAGTTGAGTCCATAACTTCGAAAACTCATTATGATATTCTCTAATGCTTAAATTGTCTTGTTTAAGCATTATCATTCTTTCCATTAAATCAATTTGAAAAACAAAATCATCTACAGAATGAATCTTTTCAAATATTCCCAAGTTTCAAACGCATTTTCAAAAACACTATTTCGATTTCTAAATTTCTCATCCACATTTTGACAAATTATCTAAGTTATTTTTGCATTCATTTTTTCCAACTTTTCAAATCTTGCTTGTATTTTTCTTCAGCTTTTAAAGCATCATCATTATTTAAATCTTCAATATCTAAGATAGGTTATTTAATTGTCTCGTCGATGTAATCCTAAAAGTTTTCACAAAAAATACGTTTTCATAGTTTTTGCCCAACATAACATTTTAGGTCAACAATGTATTTAAAAGACTCATTTTTGCTATCCATTTCAACAAAGAAACAAAGATCTTAGTGTTACCTTAAGTTTGGAGTGTCAAATAAGTGATTTCACGAACTTTCTAATCTTAGCACGCTTCTCGACGTGCTCAACTTCTTCAAAACGAAGCTCTGATACTATGTAAATATTTGTTGATGTATGAATGTTGAGGCAGCCAAGTAACAAATCGTCAATATACCGATGAAATCATCAAGATATCAAAGTATCCAAATATGGATGTCACAGGTCAAGCAAAAGAGTTATGGAGAAGACGAATCACAAATCAAAAGGTTGTGCAAGACGGCTTGTATTATTGATATAGATTAGAGCTCTATATATAGAGCATATCTTACATCAAATTAGAGAAGGAGGAAAGAGAGAAATAGGAAGCCTTGGCTGGCCAGCACTAACCGTTGGACGGTTCCAACGACTAGTTGTTGGCTAGCCGTTGGAGGCTGGAGCCCTCCAATGGCTATTATGGCAACTGGCCCTAGTTGCCCGTGACCCTATTACAGTTAACAGTACCTACCATAGGTAGCAGAAATAATGAACATGTTAGCACAAAATATAACTATCTTGCAGCAAGTATCTATCACTATGTCACGCCTCAAATGAGGTGTCAACATACGTATACTTATATGGGCCGAATGTTGAAAAAGATCTCCTTCCTCGATTCACAGTTCCATCCATTCAAAGGAACAACAAGGGCATCCTACGCATTATGGAAACTAATTATTTTCACTTGACCACACAAACCAAGTCAGAAGCTTTTTCCATAAGAAACAACTATCAGTTAGATGACAAATATGTCGCACATAAATCACTAGATCCTAACACCAGCTAGGTTAAAAAAATATTGCAGAAGCAAAGGTAACAACGGAAGTGACAGCAAACACACCTCAGCTGGCTCCCATTTGAAACTCCACCTGAAGGTAATCTATTATGAAAAATGAAGATTGTCAGAGGCAACAAACTAATAGAACATCTACAACCTATAGAGAACAAAGCATCAGACAAATTTACCAGCCCCAGTTAATCCACAAACATAGGTGATGAGGCATAAAAAGGGAAAGATGTGCAAAATAAGGGACACATAACAGAAGTGCTAAACATGATAAACAACATGATCACTCACTCTACATCAAGGAGAAGTACAATTTTCTTCAGATGGAGATTGGCCTTTAGACCCAGATCAGTTCCGGTGGCAAATTCTACCTTTGTAACCACTGAATCATGGTGACCAGAGAGGAAAATATCTTAAAGGGCCATGACGGGTACCATTTTAAAGGAGGGGGGTTGCATAAACTTACTGAAGATCAACATAAAACTTTCTTGGATCTTTTACCATGGACTGCAACCTTTTCCAAAACTAAAGCATCATATATCACCAATATTCAAGATTAAGCATGCTTGAGCAAGACCAATATTGGGTTGAGTGACCACTAGGAAACTGTCACAAGGGTGTGGGTCTGGGTACTGAACACAACAATTTAAAAAGTCATAGATGTGGGTATATGGTGAGATGTATGCATGAACTATATGTGTTATTCATATAATGGATAATATCTTGTAAAACTAGAATAGCAAGTCTGGTTTTCATAAGTATTATTCTCTATATCTCTAAGTTAGAAAGTTTACTCAAACCAATACATAAAATAGTTATTGCCAAGTTGAACATGTGTGTATATATATGTATACATATAGATAGATAGATAGATAGATACATTCAGAAGCACATTAGTGAAGAAAGATCCACCCAACTGGCTTAAGATTATCGTTAACAGGAATAAGATCAATAAATGGAATGTCCAACAAGTTTGCCATACAGATATAATAATGGAAGATCAATTTTGCACAAATAATCTCTATGATTAAAGATAATATTTGTATTATGTTAAAGCATAGTTTATCATTTCGCTTAGTGTATTCACCTGTAGTTTATCAATTTTGCCATAATATTTGCACAAATAACCTTTATTGTCTATATAGGGCAAAGGCATGTTCTTTCCAACTTGCTATGAATATTGTTGAATCAAATGCTATGGCTATATTTCATAGTGTCTAAAGTAGCACTATTTATCGGATAACCCAAACGAGAAGGTTATGAAGATCCAACTACTGGAGAATAAACTCGAGGAATGGTCAAAGTAACATATTCCTATCCAACATGATGTGGATGACTAGTCTAGTTCAGTGGTTGAAATGGCAATTTATATAAGATACAGATAAAAAGCATCATGTCTCACCAAAAAAAGCAATAAGAACGGAAACATATATGACCAAGAAAAGCAATAAAGAAATGGGTTTATCAGGCCTTTCATCTGATTTTGGAAGATATGTTGTAAGTATCAAACTTACGTGGATGGTGATGAAATGTCTGATGTGCTTGACCATGGAGGAGGTTCTGCAACTGCGTTTGCCTGCTGCATGGAGCGATTTTCTCGTGCAGCATTTGCTGAGAAAATCTGCTTCCTGGTTTCATGAGCCTTCAGATGCTGCAGTGGTGAACGCTTTCTTAGAATTTGTTAAAAGTCAAAAGGGAACATCCAGATCACTAAAGCCATTATGAAATTTCAACCTCCGTCCTTGCAGTCAATACATCTTTAAATTGCTTTGTGGTCCCCAAGAGTCGGTTTTTCAGATCATCACAAATTGTTGTTGAGTGGACAATCTTATCCTTGGAATAACCACCATCGGATGCTTCAAAATTTTGAATTGCTTGCAACTCAGAAACTGCTAGATTGAGTGCATCGATGTCACTCTTTATTAAAGCAGTGAGTTCTTGAATCTCCAAAGCTGGATCGTTGAACATGGATGAACTTTTTGCCACTGAAATTTTGAACAGATGCCGTTACAAGGCAGTTTCTGGTAAAATTTCATCTTCACGGCAAAAGCGAATATAAGCTCAGACTTCGAAGGAAGAGAAAAGGCCATATGATTCATTAAAAAAACAAAATATTTCTCCCTAGATTACTATAATTCTTATTTAAACAGCTTGTTTGAATAGTTTTCCACATCATAGAAGTAATATGTAACAAAACAGTGGTCCCATGGGCCGGAGTCAATGAAAAGCAGCACATAAGAGGGTCCTGACTCCTGAGTACAAATGAACTACTTCTATCCATGCTCAATTTACATGTACAGCATCCACTAACTCGAGAAAGAAAACAAATCCCCTCGGCCTCCTCCTCGCGTTGCTCAATAATGAAAGCAAAGCACCTCAGAACAAAGATGATTATAAAGACCCCACCACACACGCCGCCTTTTCCCACGAAATAAACAGGGAAATGGTCAAGAATGGGCTAAGGAGAACGCTAGTGGGCAAAAGCAAGAGTAATTTCCAGAAGATACATGGAAAATCATTGGGGAATAATCTCATTAAAATCTCCGCACAAGAAGTGAGAACAGCTGATAAAGAAAGGGTTGCCGAAGGTAGAGCATAATAACCGGACAGGCAACAACAACTAACCCTTTTCCCATACTAGACGGGATCGGCTGCATGTATTCTTTGTTTCCACATAGCCCTATCATATATTAGCATTTAACTCACAATAAGCTTATTGTTTCTTTCCAACACTTTTGTGATTGTCCTCTACCTCTTTTAATACTTTCAAAATCTAGTTTTTCATAGCAATTCAGTCTCGCATCCCCTTAAACGATATTCTTTCATCTTATCCTCTATTCGTGTCACTCCTAATTATTGGTGTCACTCCTAATTTGGTTCTAATAACCTTTCATTATGTATACGGTCTTTTCTTATATGACCACACCCTCGTAACCATAAAAAATGGCAGGTATAGTATTGAACTCAAATTGCATTTGGAATTACAAATTCAGCTTTCTTCCGTATTCTGAAGTTTCGCAATGGTTTACGTAGAAACCAATTACAAAGCGCCATCGTCGAAATCGAAAATTTCTCTAACAAATCCATGCTATTGGAAGAACTCGACAGAAGAGGAAAATCAAAACGATGTGCACGTTAATGAAGTAAAACGGATCTGGAAGAGATGAAAAGGAAGTAAGCAGGACTCACGTCTCGCAAGGCGGGCGATCTTCTGAGACGTCTCATGGATTCCCAGCCCGATCCTGGACGCCTTCTTGTTGAACTCCGACCGGGAGGCGTTTGCAGACGGAGACGGATCGGGATTGGTTCGATTCGGATTGGAGACTGCACCGTCGGTTCTGCGAAGGCGCTCGGACAGCGAGAGGAATTCCGACGTCCGATCTCGATACGAAAACATCGTTGCCATGGGGCCTCAACAGGAGAAGAAGGCAGAAAATTCTAGGGTTGGAGGGGAGACGGTTGGCTCTGTCGCTCGCTTCTCATTCGGTGGATCTGAGCTGAGAAATGACGATCCCAAATGCCAGCTCTCTCTCTCTCTCTCTTCACCTGCCGCTAACTTCCTGACAAACTCTGTTGCAAGTAAACGGGACACGGTAAACAACACATCTCAAAAAAATTAACAAATCGGCCATTACATAAAAATATATATCTTTTATACAGTTAAGCAGGAGATGGATTCTTTGTTTGCACGACGCAAGGTCGTATACCATGCTAACAATTATTTCAACAGATCGTTTTATAACCTTAGCTATTTCAAATTGTTTATTTTAAGTTGAGTTTCACCACTTTACTTGATGATTCTTTTTATATCAATTCATTAAATTCATCGAACATATTTTTTTCACTTTTTTAATATATATTTTCATATCTCAATCAGTCCGTCAGAGCTTACATAATAATTTCAAGCATTTATTTAAAGAATTTCTATTTTAAATATATCTTTGTTGGTTTAAGTAGTTGTATGTATTGTTTGTAATTTCTTACTTATAAATTCAAATAAGTAAGAATTGATGTTAGGCATTTTCAAGATACTTATCGAGAGAATGGTACACTGATATCTACTCTTATCTATATAAGGAGGAGGAAAACCAAGTATCCCGATAGCTATTCACAGGATGCTACAACACAATATTCTCCAGCCAAGAATTTGTGGCGATTGAGAATATAACTTTATTCAGTATGGCTCTGTTTAAAGCCGTGGAGATGGATGGCATATGTTAAGTTTCTATGGTACGAGATGTCAAGCCTTGTACATTTTAGTTTGCCAATTACAAATTTAAGTTTTTATGTTTTTGCCAACTCTGGAGTTCATTTTAGTTTGTTTGACAAAAAATTAAAAATTATACGGTCTAAAGGAAAGAGAAAACAATCACCTATCTATTAGATAACAAATAGCATACTGCAGAAATTTGTAAAATATCTAGGTACTGAACTAGAAATATCCCCAAGTACCTAAGAGTAATTTTAATTTATACCAATTTGAAAATATTGTTAACTTGATTCTATTATTTCAGAACCAACCTAGGGATAAAATTGTAATATTCACTGTATTTTCCCAAAAACCTCAAGGGCAAACTAGAAATTTTATCCTTATTTTTGTTTTGTAATATTTCAAAAAACACCCGAGACACAATAGTAAAATGACACCTATTTTTTTTGAAAAATATGTGACTGATCGAGTGTAGCATCATAATTGTGATCCTTAACTGTTTTTATAATTTGTCTAAAAGACATGACTAATATTGTCTTTTTATATAGTGGCAAAACTATGAAATTTCGTTTGTATAAGGCAATCATGTAATTTCATATGTCGATATTTCATAATTTTCAAAAAATGTCAGAGGATAGTTTTGTTTTTTCGTCCATTAAGGGCAAAACTATCTTTTTATTTAAAACTATTTATATTTTTTTGTAATTTTTTTCAGTGACAAATTTTAAAATTTTTAAAAATGCTAGGTGCAAACTAAACTTTTCAGCCCGAGGCAGTTTCGGTGCCCACTGTTTCGCTGCCTGTGGTTTTTGAAAAAATTGTTGGGTGGTTTTTAAATCTTTCGAGAAGCGGGAGAGAGAGAAAAGAGGGAGGGAAAGAGAGAGAAAGGAGGAAGGCGACAGGAGAGAGAGAGTATAGGGGATATAGGAGAGAGAGGGGGGAAGAAGGAGGGCGTTACTCTGTCGGTCTGCGTTAACCTTGTCTCTCCACCTTCGAGTCTCATTCGTCTTTGGACGTCTCTACCTTTCTGCTCTTCTAGACTCTCGCCTTTAGGCGTCTCTACCTCTCTGCTCTTCTGACCTCTTGTCTTTTGGGGTGTTTCTGCTTCTTTGCTCTTCTGTCCTCGCACCTTTGGGCATCTATATCTCTCTGTTCTTCTCGCATCTCGCCTTTTGGGTGTTTCTGCCTCTCTGCTCTTCTCTTTAATTATTTATTTTTTGATATTGTTACCGTTTTGAAGGTTCCAGACGAACCAAACCCTGTTACCAATGTCGGGATTGGTCGCTAGCTGGTCCATTGCTTTAAAACGCTAGTGATGCAATAGAATGGGATCTATGCAGAAACATGCTTGCCTCTCTAAGATCGAGAGAAGGATGAAGTTGGATTGGTTTACACGGTTTCCTGCATATGGTTTTTCTAGGAAAGATTTCTCTACTTCTCTTTGTTAATCGATCCTCTTATGTACAATATTTATAGAGAGTGATCACGACTTCATCTTCCTAGTTTCCAAGTCTGGACTTTTCGTCACAAGCAATTTTTCATCTTTACTTTTGTAACGTATATGTTTAATCTTGTATACGTTTTGTATGTAACGTTTTCCTCGGATTTACAATTGAGATTGGATATATTTTACGTTACACTTGAAAGCAACAGCTGAGTGAGAGCATTTTTCATGATTGGTCAGGACAGTGGTGAGGGGCTCAACTTGATAATATGCAATGCAACGTAGAGAGGGTTAAGTTGCAGTGCATTCAGTTCACGGATTAAGGGGGGCTTGGAGGAAAATTCGAAATCCAAGTAGATAATATTGATGTGAGCAAGGCTTTCACGAACGCTCAGGTGAGGAGGAGGACTTGACACAGGAGATAGATAGAGAGCCAGGTCAGATGGAAACATGTAAGCCAATCTGGTTCCAATAGAAGCCTTAGTGTTGCTAAAGGGTTGTGGTTTCATGCTAGATAAGGGAAGACACCTTCTAATTGAATGTATACTTCTCTTTTTCAATACAAAGAAAGAAAGAAAGACTATTTGTAACGAAATGGAGAAACGTAATCTTGTTCATTTGGTGTAAAATGTGGATACTACATAAGACCCTATTTGTGCGAAAGAATCCATGTAACTTACATCCGGTAGCATGGAAGAAAGCTTTGGTTTGATTTGGTAGGTTTAACATAAATAAATACAACTCCTAATCTCGATTTATTAGAAAAGTTTACATCCAAGAAACAAGTCGATCAATTTGAAAAGTGACATCTATTATTTCAACCATAGCTACTAAAGTAAAACTACTACATGTACATGGCATGCGAAAATTGGTTTAAATGGAATAATTCGAAAGAACCTTCCTCATAATTTGCAACTTTGAATTTATAATCTATGGAAAAAAAGTGTTCTTTTACGCCCCCCCATATGCTACAAATATGTCATTTGGGGGGAGGCTTGCTCGTAATGCTCTTATCAGAAGATGTTCCTTGGACAATGCAATGCACCTTAAGGATGCCATTTTTCTTTTCAGCTGCAGCCAAATGCACCCTCTGGGTATCGACCCTCAACTTGTGAGTGGACACCCTGGTCATGTAAGCTATAGCTCGTTGAGCAAGAATTTTGTTGCTCAATATGGGAATATTTGGTTCCTGAATTTTGGAGGTTGGATATAAATTTCGGCCAGGTCCAAGCTTTTGGTGCGAGATTTGGATATATAATTAAATTAGGTGTGCTCCCTTGTTGGCTTATGTAAAGATGAATAGTGGCTCAGAATAATGCCATATATGATTGATTGTTCATCGGTGGATGGTAAGTGATTATCTGAAACACTCAACATTCTTTGGGGATCGTCAACATAAAGCATAAGTTTACATGGAGATTTCCTTTACACAATGCCCGTCCTTTGTTCACCTAAAGTTTTTGGAGTATGTGGTAAAGTTAAAACTAAAAATAACTCTTCATATTACCTTAAATTCTTCAATACAAGTCCTTATTACCTCAAATTATTCAATGCAATTCCTTATTACCTTAAATTCTTCAATACAACTATTTTGACAACATGGCTTATGTAAAATAAAATGTCATTTGTCGAGCTCTTATGAGCCAAACATACAATGTTCCTGTTCACAACTAATTTGGTTTTACAAACTGAGCCAGGCTCCATAAATTTGTCAGCCCTAGAGGTGGACTCACTTTGGGGACTGAAGTGGGCCTCCCCTCAAAGGAGTGCGTCGCTTGAAATTTGGAGAAAGGAAAGTTAGGAGGTGTAAGTTATTCAAAAGTTGAGCCTTTAATTTGTAAGAGTTTATATTTTTATTTGGAATCTGTATCGAACTAGATCCAAATCCCATATCCATATCCACTAGAGCAAAATCGGGTCCCGGTAAAGTAAACATCACCCACCACCTTCAGAAAATTCTGGGTTTCAATTCCTAGCTTCCGCTACCGCACGGTTCCACCTCGTTCTTGATCTCACTCCACCGGCGGCAGCAGCGATTGCTAATACTCTAGGTGACTCTGGAATCTAGTGGTCGTGGTTCACGTGCCTTTTCCGATAAACCGCATCTGATTTTCCAGCGAAATCCTGGTGGTTCTTGTGTTGGTGGAGTGTTGATTCTTTTCCTTATTCTTTTCCGTATCATGTAGACTGTGGCTCATAGCCTCATATCGCGGAAAATACCGCACTTCAGTTTTACTGAACGAATTAAGTTCGGCTATTCTTTGGGGTTCTAGAGTTAGTTGTACGTTGGTGTCTCTTGATAGTTGGGGTTCCTAAATCTTTTTTTGTGCGGCTCGTGCCTTTTCTTTTCTGCATCTCTATGCACTGGTTCTGGGTGAATTGAATTCCTTTCCTTTGGAGCGTTCCTTTGAATTTCTAAAACAACCCCTTGTGCCTTTTCTAGGTGAAGTGAATTCCTTTGAGGAGCGTCAGAGGATTTTCTTCCCTTCCGTGAAATCCTTTCCTTCTGTCTAATTCTTCTCAGTGTTTACTCCTTCATGTTGTTATTTTGGGTGTTCTGTTTTGTCTTGTTTTTCTGGGTTTCATGTTAAAAAAAAATCGCTCTTTATCGTGTTTCGTAGCAATTCAGGTAATTTAGCTGTTATCTTGGGGACTCGCTTAAATTTGCCCCACCGCCAGAGTATACTGGGTGCGTCACTGCAATCGTGCCACCCAGAAGGAAGGTAATAGTTCACGAAACACTTCGTCTTCTCATTCTATCTGACAATTTCTATACCTCATGTTTGTGTGTCTCCATTTCTTTGGGCCATATGCGGCAGCGAGAGAGGAGGATCGATGCCGCGTATGACACTTTGCGTCCGATGGGATTTTCCAAGAGTGAAATAAAAAGAACGATAGAAGACCTCAAGAAGGTGCCGCATAACTCTTTTCTTGTTTCACCTCACAGTCTTCTCCCTCTTTCCACATTCAGTGAAAATGGTTTCTCAATGTTTAGGTTTATGGTGGGAATGATGCGTGGGTGTTCATAGAAGAGGGATCGTACAAGCTCCTGATAGATACCATATTGGAAAACCAAGAGCAGGCCAGGGCTGTTGTGGCGAAGGTACCCTCTGTTTCTTCTTCCTTTCCTCAGGATTTCGTGTCATTGCTTCCGGTTCCTTCCCTTATATGATTTCGTGCCAATTATACTCTTATGTAATATGCGAATGATATGATCTTGATTGAAAGTTATATATCTTTATTCTCTTCCTGGGTTTGTTTATATTTTGGTGACCGTGCTATTATAGTCGTTCTCACTAGTCTCGTTGTGTTTTAGTTCTTGACTGCATTTTCACATACCAAAATCAAATGCCAAGTCTGTCGTCCAAAGAAAAAACCAACCTGTAGCATTCGTTCAGTTTTTTATGATGTCACAGTGCAACTGTTGTCCTGGTATTCTATTTTCATATGATCAAATGCAAACCAGTTGGTGATATATTTCTCCGCATAAGCCCCTCTTGCATGGAGAGTACGGATTTTGCATTATCTTTCTTTTTCCCTTTTGAGAAGAAAATACCGTTCCTTTCGAAAAACATACCATTCACATTGTAATTGATATGTCTCAACTTCGTTATTGGTAAGGAGAATAATGCTGAAGGAGATGAGTTTGAAGGATATGGCAGCTTACAGATAAGCAGCTCTGCAGAGAGGAAACCCGAACATTTCTCAATTGTCGCTGGAGACTCAGGTGAACTATAGTCCTAGTTTCTCTAATAAAACAACAGCTTGCTGCCCCTTCTGCATAGAACTTTTATGTACTTTCTTATCGAGGCAAATCAGAGCAGAAACGTTAAGGGATACTCTCAGAAGTATTATGTTTTATTCTCAGCTTCTTCGTTTTGGTCATACAGGGAACAAAGGAACTGCAATGATGAATAAGCCTGTGGGGCAGTCTGCTGTTCAGGGTGAGGAGAGAGTAGCTTTGGTTCAATTAGTTGTCCAGTTTGAAGAGAAAGATGTAGTTCAACCAACTGTTCAGTTGGATGACATCGATTATGCTACGAACAACATCCCACTGCTGATATTGCATGGGAATGAAAGTCAGGATCCTGTTTCTGGAAACGGATATCTTACTAAATCATCCGATCATATTGATTGTCTAACTGTTAGAAGACAACCCTGTTACGGATGGTTGGTTGAGAATGATGACAAGGAGGATGAAATACTTGATCTGAGTGAGCCCGGTGCATTTGAAGCAGCATGCAGAATGGTTAACGATGGTATCCCGATTCAGAGAGTGAAGCCTGCTTCTAAACCCTGCACAGAGGTTGAGCTCATGTCATCTCGGACCCTCAATGATTGCAAAAAGCGGAAATCTGGGTGGGATGAGAAGTCCATTATGTAGATGCCTTTGCACAAAAGCGTAAGTAGGCTTGGCCAGTAAGCAGGCAAGGTAATGTAGTTAGAGAGAAGTTAAATAGTGTGGAAGATGGTGGCCAGGACGTCCTTTTGATTGTGAGATTCATGGTATGCTGGTCTCTTTTTTTTTTGTAGCATTTGTGGTCATTCTTGTTGAGATGAATCAACACAGGCTATATATATATATATATATAGAGAGAGAGAGAGAGAGAGGGAGAGAGTACAATTTCCCTACTAGGATCCCCACCCTCCACAACAACAACAGAGCCCTATCATCTGTCAGGTTAGCAGTTAACTCACAATAAGATAGATCATTTTTTATTATTTCTTTCCAATACTTTTGTGGTCGTACTCTACCTCTTTTAATACTTTCAAAATCTAGTTTTTTATACTTACTATCGTTTGCCATATTAGCAGTTCACTCACAATAAGCTAAATCATTCTTTATTGTTTCTTTCCAGTACTTTTGTAGTCATCCCATGCTTCTTTTAATACTTTCAAAATCTAGTTTTTCATACCTTTTTACAGTTTCTTCTTTTGATCTTCTTTCTATATGTCCAAACCACCTTAAATGATATTCTCTCATTTTATCCTCTATTGGTGTCACACATAATTGTTGCGCTATAATATTTACCTTTTAACTTTAATGGTATTTTCTTATTACAAAGACTACTTGATGCTCCTCTCCATTTTAACCAACCAACATTAATTTTATGCGTAACATCTCCATCAATTCTTTCACTGAAAAATTAACCCTAGGCATTTTAAACTTTCCTTTTAGGGGATGCAATATGTGTCAATTTTAATTTTTATGTCCTCTGAAGTAACCAAATGATCAAACTTACATTCCATATATTTTGTCTTTATTTTACTAGGAAGCCTTTACTTCATAATATTTCTCTCCATAATTCCAATTTTCTATTAACTTTTTCCTTAAACTCATACACTAACACAATGTTATGTTCAAATAACATACACCAAGGTACTTCATCTTGAATATGTTTTGTTAACTCATCAATCACCATTATAAATAAGTATGGACATAAAGTGATCCTTTATGTAACCTAATATTAACTTCAAAGTAGTTTGTCATTCCTTCATTAGTCCTCACACATGTTTTTGCTCGTACGTATCTCTTATAAGGTTTATGTATGTCAATGAGATGCCTCTTTTTTCGAAGGTTCTCCAAAAAAACCTCCATCGGTACCCTATCGTAAGCTTTTTCTAGATCAATAAATATCATATGAAGGTCTCTTTTTTTTCTTTAAAATGTTTCATAAGACATCTCAAAAGGTCAATCGTTTCAATAGTAGATCTACCTAACATGAATCCAAATTGGTTCTCTATTGTGCTCGATACTTATCTTAACCTACGTTCGATAATTATTTCTCATAATTTCATAATATGGCTTATTAATTTGATACCCCGATAATTTGCACAATTTTTAATGTCTCCCTTGTTCTTATATATTGGTATAAGTATACTCGCTCTCCATTCCTCGGGCATCTTTTGGTTTATTCATATTTCATTAAATAGTCTTGTGAGCTAAGTGATTCCTATTTCTTGTAGGATTTTCCAAACTTCATGTATATTGTTTGGTCCTACCGATTTACCACCTTTCATATGTTTAAGAGCCTCTTTGACTTCATTCTTTTGAATACGTCAGGAGAAATTGTGGTTTCTATACTTTTTTTATTTTGCTAACTCTCCTAAGCTAATACTAACATCTTTATTTTCATTAAAAAGCTTATAAAAATAGTCTTTCCATCTATTTCTTATATCATCATTTGCCACTAGAATTTTTTCATCCTCGTCTTTGATGCATCTAACATAATTTAGATCCTTAGTTTTCTTGTTTCTAGCCCTAGCTATCTTAAAAATATCTCTTTCACCTTCTTTTGAGTTGAGTTTTTAGTATAAATCCTTTCAAATTTTAGTTTTTGTTTCACTTATGGGTTTTTTCGCTTTTTTCTTTCTTATAAGCCTCTAAAGTTTCACTAGTTTTCTTAGCATAATATAATTTATAATATGGTCTCTTTGCCTTGATTTTATTTTGTATTACTTCACTGTACTACCAAGCTTCTTTTTGTGTCAATATCCCTCTCTTAGATTCACCTAATACATCTTTCGCCACTTTCCTAATATGTAGTCATATTGTTCTACATATCACAAGGTGTACCAACATAATTTCAAGCATCTCCTTGAATGACTTTCTATTTAAATATATCTTCTTTTTTACTTTTGAGGTTCCACTATTTAGTCTGAATAGCTCAATGCACTTTTTTCTTCTTTGTCCATTTTTTATTTGTAAATTATAACTAAAAGTTGATGTTGGGTGGTTAAGCTTTCTCTTGGAATTACCTTGCAATCTTTACAACATGCTCTATCTTTTTTTTTTCACAAATAAAATAATCAATTTGTGTTTGTGAAAGTTTCCTACCTTCCTCATTTATGTCCCTAAAGCTAAAGTTTCCATAAATACCTTGATATCTTAATGCCTCTTTATTTACATGTTCATTTAAGTCTCCTCCTAAACAAATCATTTTCCTTTGTGGAATTCTTTTAATGACCTTATCTAACTCTTTCCAAAAAGCCATCTTTATACTATCTTCTAGTCCTACTTAGGGTGCGTAAGTACAAACTATATGTAAAATCTCTGCTCCTAACACTAATTTCAATATCATGATTCGGTATCATATCATTGTATGTCTACTACATTAATTTTTAAATCTTTATTTATGATAATACCAACTCTGTTTCAAGTCTTTTCCTTACTTGAGTATCATAATTTAAAACATATATCATCAATCTCCTTTGCTTTTTCTCGAATCCACTTTGTCTCTTGTAAACATAAAATATAAATCTTTTTTCGAATCATAGTATCTACCACCTCGATTAGGATCCCCATCCTCCAACCTAGAGTAATTAGGTGGGAAAGTAAAATCATTGATACATAGTCCTAAATGAGCCACTTCAAATTGGTTCACTGCTCCAGCCCAAAATATGATTAATCCAGCATGCACCACGTGAGCTTCGTGTAATTTACTGGACAGATTGATTAGTCGGGCACTCTATGCCCACCAAGCGAAACCGGTGGTTTCTTGGTCACCACCAGGATATTACTCAAAGGAAAAGTTTGAAATGTGCTGAGGCAGTTATATTTTCGCTGCGATATTACATACGTGTATCAGACATAAAACGCTTCTATATTGTCAAGAAACGCCCTAGAACTACAACCAGAACATTTCCAAATTACCCATATGACATAATTTTTCTATACAAGCCCTTTTCACAGTGATTGCATCGGTTGAAGATCTAAAGCACCCGTGCCCACCAAATAATTTTTGGCATTAGGTAGGGATGTTTAACTTTTGAGTTCTGCGAACTCTGGTGCATTAGTGTGGAACCCTTTTATAAGAAAATCCAATCAGGGCTACATAACACGACCCTCCTATATCTACCCTTCAGAACAGGTTATATAAACGTCAACCCTTCCAACAGGCTGAGCTTCAGTAGCAACTTGGAGCGCTAATTTCTTCAGGTAGCTCTGCCCAACATACGTAGAAAAGTTTCGGTTTTGCTATATATCCCCATGCAACACATGGCAACTAGCTTAGAATCCCATAATTATGAAACCACGAAGCAACACAGACACGATATTGATCTTGCAAGGGCACAGCACATTATTCCACTTTACAATGCGCAAAAAAATGCTCATACATACCACAAAAGAATGTTCACAGATAGTGTCGAGAACTCGAGATTAAAACTTGCACATCAACGCGGCATTGTATTGGCTGAAGGGATTGCATAAACACATACAAATTCATATACACGATTAAAAACTGCTCGAGGAAAAAACAAATGGCGCCTGCCAAGAAAGCTCCAATATACTGTCATCACCACTGTGGAGGGAACAACTCGGAGAATTTTTGGTCCCAAACGATGCCATAGCTGATTCTTCACAAGAACTTTGACCACAAATAGAAGACCATGAAACATAAGAAGGTAAACAGAATCACGTGGCACAAGTGGTTCGAACCCTGCTGTATGATGCTCTTGTTTAATCTTCTCATGTTGTTCTTTACTCCAGCCTGAGCTTTGATAAGTGCCATTTGCTGTTTCAAGATTAAAGGAAGGTTAAATGGGAAGAACTTTGGGTTGAACAAACACCAAGAACAATACAGATCCCAGTTTAGTTTCTCAGTCAGCACAATACAGATCCCAGTTTAGTTTCTCAGTCAGAGGTTTTACAGAAAATCAAACATGCAAGCTGCATGCTAGAAACTAAAAAAACTAACTAAAGCCCAATGTGATAGCTCCAGCGCAGCTACAACTTCCATTTTCTCTTTATGGTTTCATCTGCAAGTGCTTTCTGTGCGCTGTGTGTGCATGTTTGTGTCTGCCTGCACCAATTGCCAGAGATACCAGAAGGAAATAACTCTTCAAAAATAATCTTTTACCTTTCAAAATAAGAAAGAGAAAGCTATAAAGAAGTTGGGATATGAGACAAACATAAACATCAAAGGATGATTTTGCCGCAATCTACTAATGCTTCAATAAATAAAACTATCTCACAATGGGTGTTTTCACTGCATTCAGCCTAGAAGTAAAAACCATAGCTGACTTTATGAAATCGCAGTCAGCAAGTGCGTTAAGTTGCATAATTTGAACAACTTTGGAAATCAACCACTTTGATATTGCCTAAGCAACCGTGTCTTGATAGTAATATCCAAGTATGTGTACCCTTCTAAGGAAAATAAGAGGACCTGGCAGAAAATAGCTACAGCGAAAGCTGTCAAATAAGAAAAGAGGGCCAAACGGTTAGGGGACACAAATCCTTGTGTTGGTATATAGACACATTCATTCTGGTCTCTGAACAACAACAAACAAGCCTTTTCCCATACTAGACAGGGTCGGCTACATGGATTCTTTGTTTCCACATAGCCCTATCATGTGCCATGTTGGCAGTTAACTCACAATAATCTAGATCATTCTTTATTGTTTATTTCCAACACTTTTGTTGTCATCCTCTACCTCTTTTAATACTTTAAAAATCTAGTTTTTCATACCTTCTTACAGGTTCTTCTTTTGATCTTCTTTCTATATGTCCAAACCACCTTAAACGATATTCTCTCATTTTATACATTCATTCTAGTCTCTGGATAAAATTAATTCAAACTTAATCAACCACTTCTCATTTATCACAACATATCGCAGATACAAGCTACAACTGGGCATGAGGCCACAATCCTCGGGCTTTATCAAATTAGGGGAGAAATAATCAACAGCCACCTTTTCCTCTTCATACTCGGCAAGCTTTCCTCCTTTTTTCTCCCTGTTTCCTCTAGTGAAGAAAATGCACACACACCTCTTCACAAAAATCTCTTCAAACATGTGCACATGAAAACACAAACAGACGGTAGAAGACAAAAGTAATTTGAAGAAATTGTCTGTTTGAAATTACCAATTGACTTAGAAAGTCATTTTGGAACTTGGCCTCGGTCTCAATTTCCTGAGCTACCTGCAGAGGTGAAAAGGATGGAAGCTCATAAGAGAGAGATTAAAAAGATAGATCCAGCTCAACCAAGAATAGGAAAGTAACACTGCAACGATGCATGACTTAAGATCATCTGTTATCATCAACATGAGATGAGACGCAGAGAAAGGAAGCGCACTTCCCAAGCATGTGCAATCAACTACAAAGATCCGGTAAAGAGCAGGAACAAAACCATTACATGCAAGCAAAGAACCATTTCATGTTTCCGGTGAAACTCAAGGTGTCGAGAAAGATGAAGTGTGCATTTTGAATACGAGAACTCTCATCGGGCCCGAATCACCAGCGTGGAAATCATGTTTCACCACTTTCTCGAGAGACAAGCAACAATAAGAATTGATGATTACATGGTAACGGCCATAAAAAGTAAGGGCTTCGCAAATAGGACTAGGAGAAGATCACCTAGAATGGAAGAGGTATTTAGCAACCAGAAATCGGCACGAAGCAATTTGCATATATCAATCAAAAAACGAAGAATTATGGTTGAGAAATAGGATTCATCCGTATAAAGGCTTACGAGATCGTTTCCCAATAAAGAGCAATTAAAGCCCGAAAAGACAGAGCGGAGTTTCTTACAGCACGAACCAAATCATATAGGAATCTACCTACAAAGGAAACCCTGACAACAAACCAGAGCAAAATGTGGGCGACAAAGAAAGGGTGAGAAACACCCAAAAAAATGCCCAAATTCTTGAATTTAGAGAAAACCATAAATATTACAACAGGAGGGAACGGAATCGTGAAACTTATGGAAAAGCAGGATCCAGAAACAATTACGGTTTTTAACATCGTGATCTTCTCGTGCAATCCCGTGATATGATCATCCAAATCATCGTGAATCGGGTCGATCCTCAATTGAATTTCATCCGAAGAGGAGGAAGCCCTCGTGCTCAGGCCATCTCTGCAACAAACCCGCAATCAATCTCAAGGGGAAGAAAGAAGGGAAGAACTACAGAAAACCGGAATGGAGAGAGAGAGAGAGGACCTGGACGTGTATCCCCTATTGGTGTACGGGTTCACCATCAACCCTGAGAGAGAAACCTCCAAAAGTACAGAAGACGATCCCACGAAATCTTGTTCGTTTCTCGCTATCAACAGGAGGACCAAGGACGGCAAGCGTATACCAGCATCACCAGCGTGAGGGAAAGTAACATCCCTCGAGCCGGTCTGGACCCCGAGTAGGTTTGGCTCGGGGCACGAAAATCCCTGGATTACAGAAAAAGGCGTCCTGCCCTGCCGCTTAGTGAATGTTTCAGTAAGATTGACCACTACGGTGCTGGTTTTCTATCTTGTGGTTGCTACTCCAAGCAAAAGTTATAATACGGACTCTATGTATAGACGTTTTTAATACTCCAAAGAGGGTGGCTCCTGGCAGGGAGATGACTCAACTTGGCCTCGGCCCAATTTGCTAAAAGACTTCACATTGGAGGTGGTCAATTATAGTATAACCTTGCAAGTAAAATCGAATTAAAAAGTCAAATTTTAAACCTGAGATTACACACCTATAAAGTGGGAAAAGAAGTCCGAGCAAGTTGGCATCACACTTAAGTGCGCAAAAATGTCGACCAACGTCCTTACTAATTGCCCTTCAAATATTAATCCATTACCCCCGTTTGCAGTGGTAGTTAAGCCACAATGATCAAGTTTTAATCATTTTGCCTCTGCTTTCCTGGGTAAAATCGATATACCGGAAGAGACAAAGCACAATACTCCTTCCAACCCTTTTATTTATAAACTTGCTTGCTTAGGTGGTCATATGTAGGTCACAAGGGTCCACAGGTCTATGGTGGGCCAAGTTTGGCCGTGCGAAACTCCAGACCCAGCCGTTTAACGTCCGTCCAGTTTATAGCGTCTAGTGTAGCCCTACTACTATATTTAAAATTAATAGTTTGTTGGTCTTCCAACTAGGGATGGTGATAGGGCAGCTCGGGACCATTTTTCATACCCGGAAAACCCACCCTACACAGAAAGAGGCTCAAGAACCCACCCCCTCCCGTCATGCAGAAAGGTTTCCAAAACCTGTACCCACCTCACACAAAAATCTAAAACCCAACCCACAGGGGTCAGCAAAAATATTCCTCTTAAAAATATTTATTGCCACGTGGTTACATATACAATGTATCAAACACTAAACTATTAAAACAGATAATTGAGTCAAGAAGGTATTTTAATCTCCCATTCGTCTCACCCTATTTATAGTGCTCTCGCTTCTCTCTTCCCTTCAATGCGGGTGCTTCTACAATGAACATGCTACAATATTATAATATGGTGACAAACACTCACCATGGTGGGGCTTAGTAAGTCTTCATACCGTGGATGGGTGTCAATGTCGGGCATGCTTGTTTGTTATCATTTTCAACTGTTCTTTGGTAATAGAAATCCTATCAATCTTCAAGAGAACAAACTATACACAGATATTCGATGCCACCATAGAGAAAAGAATCAACGATTAAAATACAGCCTAATGTGGAAGAGAACGAAGCCAGGATCAATAGATCGAAAATCGGTGAGCGATCACAATCAAAAAGTGAGAAGAAGCCTTCTGCTTCAGATGATGTCATCGCAGAATTGCTGGGGAGATGGGTGCTTGGATTTACACTTCCCAACTTCCCATATTTAAGGGCTTTAGTGCTTGTTGCCTTAACCAAATTTGATGCTGCCTGCAGTGTCAATGAAGGTTGTCAAACAACATAAGAAAGCAAAAAACATAAAGAAAACAGCCAATCCAATATTCGTGTTAAAAATAAGTAAAAGACAAGAGAACGTACGTAGCTGTGGCACAAATTACGTCTAATCTTGCTCAGGATAACGTGGGGCAGCATAAACAAAATACAGGTTCCACCATGCTTCTCACTAGCTCCAAAAATGCATCTGTATAGCTACACAAGTGTGCATGGCCCCCGAAAGAATTGAGTTATTCCGGATGCAGCTACTGCCATGCATCAAGACGCTGGCCGTCCATTCTTACAGACGCGTGTAGATGGTGAAATCCCTGATACACCTTGCAAGCTTTCATCCTTTGAACGTTTAGTAGGAGGAGGAAGCGGTATCCTGTAGATCCACAAGGAATAGGAAGCGAAATTTTGTAACAAGCATTAAAGCATACAACAACAACAACAAAGCTTTCCCATACTAGATGGGATCATGGGATCAACTACATGGATTCTTTGTTTCTACATAGCCCTATCATGTGTCATGCTAGTAGTTAACTCAATATAAACTAGATCATTCTTTATAATTTCTTTTCGACACTTTTGTGATCATCCTCTATTCCTCTTTTAACATTTTCACAATCTAGTTTTTCGTATCTTCTTACAAGAGCATCCTTTGGTTGCATAACATTTCTACATTTCCAAACCATCTTAAACGATTTTTAATCATAACATGGTAGGTCTAATTGATGCTCTATAATATTTACCTTTTAATTTAACTTTAATGGTATCTTTTTATCACACATAATACTTAATGCCCCTCTCCATTTTAACCAACCGACATTAATTATGTGTAACATCTCCATCAATTTTTTCATCACTTTGAAAAATTGATCCTACATATTTAAAACTTTCCTAGTGAGGGATGCAATGTGTGTCAATCTTAATTTTTATGTCCTCTAAAGTACCCAAATGATCAAAAACTTACATTCCATATATTTTGTCTTTGTTCTACTAAGTCGGAAGTCTTTACTTTCTAATGTTTCTCTTTCTCTCCAAAGTTCTAATTTCCCATTAACTTTTTCCTTAGACTCATCCACTAACACAATATCATATGCAAATAACATACACCAAGGTACTTCATCTTAAATATGTTTTGTTAACTCATCAATAAGCAATATAAATAAATATGAACTTAAAGTTGATCCTTGATGTAACCCAATATTAACTTCAAAGGAGTCTATCATTTCTTCATGAGTCCTCACATAAGTTTTTGCACTACGTATGTGTCTCTTATAAGATTTATGTATTGATACATTTATTTTCCAAGGTTCTCCAAAGAACATTTCTTGGCACCCTATTATAAGCTTTTTTTAGATCAATAAATATCATGTGAAGGTTCTTTTTTGCTCTAAAATGTTCCATAAGATGTCTCAATAGGTGATCATTTCAATAGTAGATATGTCGGGCATGAATCGAATTGGTTCTATGTTGTACTCGATACATGTCTTAACCTACGCTCAATAGTTCTTTCTCATAATTTCATAGTATGGCTCGTTAACTTGATACCTCAACAATTCAAACAATTCTGAATATCTCCCTTGTTTTTATATATATGTATAAGTATACTCAGTCTCTGTTCCTCAGGCATCTTTTGGGTTCTCCATATTTAATTAAATAATCTTATGATCCAAGTGAGCCCATCTCTCATAGGATTTTTTATACTTTTATAAGAATATTGTTTGGTCATAAAGATTTATCAACCTTCGTATATTTAAGAGCCTCTTTGACTTCATTCTTTTGAATACGCCGATAGAAATTATGGTTTATATACTTTCCTGATTTGGCCAACTCTCCTAAGCTTATACTACATCTTTATTTTCATTAAAAAGCTTATAAAAAAATTTCCATCTAATTTTTATATCATCATTCGTCACTAGAATTTTATCATCTTTAATGCATCTAACAAAATTAAAATCCTTAGTTTTCTTATCTCTAGCCCTAGATATCCAAAAAAATATCTTTTTTACCCACTTTTGAGTTGAGTATTTTATATAAATCCTCCTAAATTTTAGCTTTCGCTTCACTGAATGCCTTTTTCGCTTCTTTCTTTGCTTTCTTATAAGCCCTCCAAGTTTCACTAGTCTTCTTAACAATATGCTTTCTTTGCCTTGATTTTATCTTTCACCACTTCACTCCACCACCAATCTTTTTTGTGTTGGTACGCCACCCTTAGATTTGACTAATACATCTTTTGCCATTTCTCTAATATGTGTAGCCATATTGTTCCACATATTAGAAAATATACCTAAATAATTCCAAGCATCTCCTTACTTTCTGTTTAAATATATCTTCTTTCACATTTGAGGTTCCACCATCTATTAGAAATAGCTCTATGCATTCTATTCTTCTTTGTCCACTTAACGTTGAGTAGTTAAGCTTTCTCTTGGAATTATCTTGCAATCTTTAAAACACTATCTATCTTTTTCCTATAAAAAAAATAATCAATTTGTGTTTGTGATAAACCACTCTTATAAGTAATTAAATGTTCATCTCATTTTTTAAAAATGATATTGGCTATAAAGAGATCAAAAGCCATTGCAAAATTTTAAATCTCCTTACCGTCGTTTATATCTTCAAAACCATAGTTTTGATGAATACTTGATATCTTAATGCATCTTTACCGATATGTTCATTTAAGTCTCCTTCTACACAAATCATCACCCTTTGTGTAATTCTTTGAATTACCCTATCTAACTCCTCTTAAAAAACCATCTTTATACTATCTTCTAATCTTACTTAAGATGCATAAGCACAAACTATATTCAAAGTCTCTACTCCTAACACTAATTTTACCATCATAATTCGATCACCATACCGTTATATGTCTACTACGCTATCCTTTAAATCTTTATTTACAATAATACCAACTTCATTTCAAGCCTTTTCCTTTCCTAAGTACCATAATTCAAAACACGTATTCCCAATCTCCTTTGCTTTTTCTCCAACCCACTTTGTCTCTTTAAACATAAAATGTTAATCTTTCTCCAAATCATAGTATCTACCACCTCCATTAACTTGCCAGTCAATATTTTGATATTAAAAGTACCAACACAAATCTTTACTGAGGACTAGCTTCCTTATCCCTCCATCCGTCCATTCTGAAAATACGGACACCCCCGCTACAACTTGTTCACTACATTCGGGCAACAATATAGCGAGCCTACCTCTTTTACCCACACTCATCCATGATGTGGGAACCCTCTTTACAACTAATTCACTACATCCAGGTGAAGAGGTAGAGGTCATTGCTTACTTTTCACTATATTCGGGCTTTACATTGAGTCGTTAAGAGTTGTTCTCTACAATTGATTCACTACATCCGGGCGAGAATATAGAATTCATGGTAGATAAGTCCGACAAAGTTTTACGTTGACCGTCGAAAGCGTAACGCAACCCTCCTCCTTTATCTAAGCTTGAGACCAGCCATGCAAAGGTGATGAAAGCATGAGGGAACAAAATGGAATGAGGAAAGTAAAGAACTTTGTTTGTGCATGCGATTAACATGATGCCGGTGAACACAAACATTGAGAAACAATGTCCAATATACAATCATGACACCAGGTCGAATGTGAAGGAAATTAAAAAAACTAATCAGCAACTCCTCATCGTAATCCATAGAAGTGTCTAGTAACTAGGATCACAAGAAAACATCGTGACAGAATCCAGTAGCAGTGTAACAACATCATATGTACAACTTGGAATGGCTCCTACATCTAGACAAGCACCAGCGAGAAAATTTACTATAACCACAGAAACAACCAGTAAACTTGTAAGGCATATTTCAACCCCTAAATGAGTCGGAAGAATATCGCTTTAGTAGTCAGATTAGCAACTTAGCTAGTTCGAAGAAGAAAAGCTACATCTGAGGTGTCACCTTGGTAAATTTGAACGCTTCTGCACATGCTGGCTACTTGAGGTTTTCAATCCATTAATTGCCTCTTCAGCAGCCTGCAAAATGCTACTTCAGATGCAACCAATCTTTTCAAAGAACGGTTCAGTTCACAAACTCAATCCTTCAGCACAAACGGTTAACCAAAAGTATGACCAGTTCCAAGATAGAAACTGAATACAATGAAATAATAAGTTGCACTATATATCAAGAATTTAGGCTTTTAGTCTGAAACAGGAGTTTCAACTAATGATAGGCATGCTTCCCCGAATCATCAGCAAATGGTTACTGATGCCACATATAGTTGTAGGTATCACACTGAAGGTCCTACGCTTTTTTATTATACTCTGCCATGGGAAATGATATTGTCTAGGCTATGTTATAAATGGAGGATACCAGACAGTTAGCGTTTGACCCTAAGATAGGTGGGGACGTAGCAGTGTGTCATCATTAAGCACAAAAATATAAAATTAACAGTTAAAAAATAACCAAAAACATATCAAACGCATTTCACAAATATAAATTAACACAAATAAAACAAAGTACAACAACAACAACTAAGCCTTTTCCCATACACAAATAAAACAAAGTAATAAAATAAAATTAAGAACAATTATCACAAACAAAATGAAGTACTTTGCAAGCATTACATAATACAAACACATACATACAAATGATACAGTAGATTGTGAGGCTTGAAAACTGAGAAGGAAACAACATCACACATCATAAACTAATGTTCTGAAATCATAAATAGGATGCTTACGACCAAATAACCATTTCAGAATTGCATGAAACACCAGACATATCAATGATAACAAGTTATACAACTAAGATATCCATGTTAAGGTACAAAAAAAAAATCAAACACGTTTTACATATCAGGATATAAAATTACACGTTATGGAACATAATCATATATCAACCTGTACAAAATGCATAGTGAATAGCTACAGATTTGAATAAATAAAAGCTTAACTGTTGCCAAGATATCTTAGTAAAATGACATAATAGAAGCTGAAAAATATTTCAAAGTATTGTGGTAAATGAATACAATGGTGATGATGAGGATTCATATAGTGGATTTAAAGGGCATATAGCAGGTTTAGTAGAAATGTACCCATACAGCCGCCATATAGTAGTTAACTTTGCAGTCTTATTTGCCAAATGGTGCAAGTTATATTGTGGCTCATTGAAATACTATAGCATGTTATAGTCAATATTCCAAGTCTAGGATGAGAAATATGCATAACACACCAAGCAGCATATTAAACATGGATAATATGCATTTGGCTCCTTATCTACAATTTGTTCTTCGGTAACTACATATGCTTTCTCATCGATCCTCAAGTCCTGACAAATTTAACCAGTGATTAGGAGAACTTGGAGTATGAAAGTGTCATGGTGTATCCTATTGACTCATCATGAACCATCACCTTACCTGACAAGTACAAGTGTTTACATATGCAGGATGATACCATGCCCTCAAAACTTTTCTTGCCTGTAAGATCCAACAAAAACAGCTAAGCCTTTTCCCATACTACTAGATGGGGTCAGCTACATGGATTCTTTGGAAGACCCAAATGGTGTTATTATTTATCTTTGCCAGGAGGGTTGCTGGAAAGAAAGAAGGGTCGATGGAGGGATGAAATAGAAGCAAGAAGGAATTGCTGTTCAAATTATATGTGCACGATGGAACGCGAGAAAAGTTAAAGAAACATCATTGCAGTACACCATCAGCATTCCCAGGATTAACAAGCTTAATGGCTTAAAAAGTGATAATATCAAGAGTAATAAAATATATGGAGAATTAGAGTCCTTGTTTAGATTGATGCTATATATTTGCACAATCATCTATTACTGGATTCACTAGAAAGTAGACATAAATGTAGAAAGTAAGAAATACCCTCAGTATGGAAAATTTAACGTTAACATGATTTTATAGTAAAAGTATATAATTCTCATAACACATCTACTATTTCTGTCAATATTTCTTAATTATCTGAAAATACTTTTAGCTTATATAACCTGAACGACCTACTTAATGTTTCTCATAGAAAAGGTTCCACGTTTACTACCCATGACAGCAGAACAGGAGAAGTTCCATTCCTTTATGAATCAAATTCCTTGGCTTCAGATCACCAACTAAAACCAAGCCTTCTGCCACACTAAGTCGGTGATCAGTCTTTTGTTGCATTCACATTTAACTCCAAAAGTTCAAGATTACGTTTTATCATTTTCTTCCAAGTTCCATCACGTTTAAGGCCTTCCTCTATCATTTGCTCACCATCTCAGTTTTCTACGCTTTCTCACTGGAGCTCTATCTGGCTGCTTTTTAAAACATCCCAACCCCATTAAGCATGTCTCAAAAGTCGGTCTCTCTCATTTTATCCTCTATTAGTGTGGCACCAGCTTTTCCTTGTTAGAGATCTGGTCTTCCTACATGCTTCCATCTCAACACATTCATTTCTACCACCTCAATACTGATTTCCCAAACAGTGGGACAAAAATGTGCTGGATTTGCGATTGAACCCCTTAAAGCCTAAACCTTTTTCAGACAGGAAGACCATTCAGGGTCTCCATCTAGGATAGTTGACATAACATTTGGACGTGCCATGTGATAAATGAAGATGATTTGACTAATGAAAATAGCTTTTGCCCGGAAATGACAATAAATGGGCTCCAATCAATTAAAATATCAAAAGTAATATATCAATTAGAAAAGCTTGCTTGCGTTGGTTTTCAAGATATATTTAATGGTTCTCTTGTTGTCTCCCCAAGCTGCAAATGCAGTGTCTTGCACATGGTGCAACAACTCATTCAAAGGGGAGATAAGTCCTGCTTTTGATGGTTTCATGACTAGAAAACAAGGGTATTTATAGTTGATCGGTTAGTAGTAAGAGGATTGTGCAGCATGTGCAGAAGCCAAGAACGTTAGGAGCATGGATTGCTACCCGCTGTATAGAGTCTATAGACTAAATACCCTAGTCTCAATAGTCGACCGGCCACACTTTAGGTGTATATGGTTGCTATGGCGACCAGCAGCAAACATTATGCTTTCATAGCAACAGATCAACGCACTTCTTTGGTTATAACCATCAGTCTGAATATATCAAAAGTCTATTAGCATTACGAGCCATAATCTTGTGATTGTGTGTGCATGTGTTTATTAATGACCAAAGCAATGACTAGTATATCTGTAAAATTAGCTCAAACCACTTGGATACTTGTCCACATTCAGCATTTCACAAGCTTGTAACTAGCATGAAAACCCTGTTTGTTCATTTTTCCTTCAACTCTTTTTGGGAGTTTGTTACTGATATGATTTCAGAACTGCAAGATGAAAAAGTAACCCGGGTGTTGCAGCATTACAAAAATATAAGCATTCCACTGCATGGCTCTACCGAACCCCAAAGCCAAACTATTCAAAAAATGAGAGGTATCTAAGCAAATCCTCAAGGTTGCAGAAAAAAATATATTGGTAACTTGGAAAATGGAGAAACTTTTAATGCAGCAAAAAATACCATGAGGTGAGCTCGTTCTTTCCTCGAACCTCTCCCTGTCCCAAGAATCTGGCCTGCCACCTCAACCTGCAAAATAGCAATAGATAAGCTTCAGAAAGAAATTCCAGGAACACTTTCTCTAAATTAATAGCTCAAAGATGCCCTTTTCAAAGAAAGGTATGAAGGCAATCTCAAATTACATATCCGTATATTCGAACATTTGTTTGGAGGAAGCTACACCAAAAAACTGATGGCTTAAAATGCTGAAAGTAAACGTATCATACCTGTGCATAAAACTCTCCTTTGTTTAGTGTCAGGGGATAAGGAGGGAAGTCATTAATGACCAGATTAAGGTTTTCCATCATGCACTACAGGAAAACCCCTAGTTAAAGTACATTTAATTGCCACATGAAGATCATAAAATAAGTTATATCTAGTTCCTTACCAATTCCTTGAGAGTAGAAATAACACTGGATAATCTTTTAGATTCATCTGCTGATTCCAACTGCTCCAATGTTTGAACATTGGGTAAACCTTCTTCCGCAGACAGTTTTTCTGTCCTGAAAGATCCATGGACCTCCAGAGATGATCCACCCTCATTTTCAATGAATGTCATGTTTGAGTCTTCATCCACACCCCCATTATCACTGGATATATGAGCGACATATTTTTCTGCACCCACAATAGATAGTGACTAATGGCAATAATTAACAGCATTATAACTAGTAATTCTATCATTATGACAGAATAGAAAAGAACAAAGAATGTCCAAAACAAAACGGCTAATAAAGTACCACCCACGTAAGAAAGATACCAAAACAAAACCAGGCTTTCTTCCATAGTAAGTTGGGCGACGTAAGAAAGATTTTGCTTTAAAAAAAATCCAGCACAAAATTGACATCATTGATGATTAAAAACAAGAGGACTAGATTTTGATAAAGCACATAATCATCCTTACTCGCCATATTTTGAAGGGCATTTTCGGCAGCTTGGCATTCAGCTTCTTGTTTTGTTCCACCAGTTCCTTCGCCCATCTTTTCTCCGGTAAATAAAACCTGCAATGGATTTTTGCAAGAAATAAATATAATAGAACCCATATGCCAGAAGTTCAATTCCCACACAAAACAAGCAAGACAAACCATTAAATTATTTACACACAAACTCGAAACCATCATCCATTAGGTCCATACACTTGATTGCACTGGTAACCTGAACCCATGACTGACTTAAATGGGCTTCAATCGGGTACACATTTAGACCCAGTGAGATTTCTACATGCAACAGCCACAATTCCAAACCAAGAAAGAGAGATATATGCAGTGAAGAAAATGTAGTAGGATGTAACCAAAAAGGGGAAACAAGATTACAAATAGCACCAATATAGCAAAAAGAGTTCCCAGAGGACACCTAGACCTTGCTTAGTCAGAGTTGACAGCTGTACCCTCACCGACTAACCAAATTCCACTGTGTTAGAATGTGTTGAGATGGAACAACATTATTCGCACATTTTTCAAAGCTAAATTCTTCCGTATGCTTACCAGCCTTCCTTATTGTCAGGTTGATTAATGAAAGGTATAATATGTAAAAACTCGGTTCCAAAGCACCTTAAACATATACTGCATTCAGATGACAAAGAAAGCACGACTATACCTACAATAAACAACATAAAGCTGAATGTAAGTATTTTAACTATCAAACTTATTAACCTCAACAACAAACTGAAGCTCTTTATTGGTAGTTGGAGATGATTTGAAGTCAACCTGAAACAAAGCAAAAGCTGTAACAAAATGAAGAACAATGTTATATCTATGTATATATATGCATATACATATATAGATATAGATATATATTCCATGCCAACCAAAATGAAATACAAGCATTCAAACTATCAACAATCTAAATCATACCTGCAAGCCACACCTTAGTCCTATTTCTCTTAAAACTCCAACAGGAATGGAAGACAGCTGTCCTGAGCCTACTCCAGTTCCCACTTTAGACCCATTGTTGTTGGCACGTGTTTGTGACTTATCATCTTCAAAATAGAGAAAATCCCTTAGACAAATTACAAGACAAAATAAACAAAAACATAAATTTGGTGACATTTCTAAGTGAAGCAGATATAACCAAATACCCGTGAAGGAAAAATAGCGTGGTTTTGTATGATTTTGCTGCATCTGTTCATCTCCAAGAAGACCCTGTAAATAATTTGATTCAAAGCACCAAATATTAGTTTCGCTGTCAGACAAGTTTTTCTACATAACATACAGATGTCTGGCAATGAATCTATTAAGCACCCAAACAAACTCAGGCGACACAGACCTCTCCTAATTGAGGTACTGGAGGTCCTTCAGAGGAAATGGAAGTCTCCTTGCCAGGTGCAACTGAAGCATTCTGCGCCTGATGCCTCAGAGACTCCAAGGGAATGGATTCCAAAGCTAAACCTGGCACTTGCCTGTGTAGTGCCCTTGAACTCGTGTCATCATCAGTTACCAACCAACCCCCATGGGCTTGTTCATGTGATTCTCTAAACTCTACAGCAGGCACTGACATAGTAGAAGAATCATTTGCCCTCTGAGCACGTGAGTCATGCCCATGTTGAAGAATAAGAAGCCGTCTTCTTGTATCAGGATCCAGAACAGGCTCCACCTCATCTCCTCCGAATGTAACCCGAAGATTTGGCCCTGGTAGAGAAAAAGAGAAGGAAGCTAACAATAGAAGATTACAGAAAGGGGGAAAAATATCTGCAAGTCATAACACAAATACTTACTCTGTCCTGCTATTGTAGCTTCTGTATTCAGCTTCTGCTCCTGAGAACAAAATACAATTTTCAATGAGAAAATATTGTGATTACCAATTGCAGTTGGAAAACTCCAGTAATTTTTGCAATGCGGTCATAGTTTAAAAAACGTCAGTGTCCTTGGCAATGATTACCAATCGATTAGTTCTGCGCTCAAACTCCATGTCAGTCATGCCATCAGGAACAGCCAAACTGCCTATTGTGCTGGTATCCTGGGCTCTCATTTGAAATCAACAAAGAGAAGAGATCACTTAAGTCTATTGCAAAATATGAGAATAAAGCAAATTTAACATAAAGCAAATAGTAATATTAAACAAAAATCTTCACTTACCTCTATCATCAAATAATTGCTCACATCAGGTGCACGTGGCATTTCTACTATTGAATCTTCATAACAGATCTCACAAACCCTTCTTAAAAGGTTCTCATCAAACTCTCTGTATGAGATATCAAAGAAATGATAAAGGAAAATGACACAGGCCCACAGGGGGATGAGACAAGCTTATTGAAAAGAAACAAACTAAAGAAACTATTCAGCATATAACAAAAGCATAAAGAAACCATATAAATTGCTGGTGAACTTACTTAAAGAAGCCTCCTCTTACATTACAAGCGACATTTCTTGCAACACATAAAACTGGAACAGCATTTGCTGTCTGCTCAGCAGCATACATCTTTGTCAGATTTTGCAACCTATAATTAGCACGTATCTTGGAACTCCAAATATAGAATGTGCATACCTCCGCTTGAGGAGCATAATATGGAGCAAATGCAGGAACAACATGCACCCGAGGTTGATCCTTATCTTCCCAAACCTTCAACCGATCATCAATTACCATTGCCATCTTTGGATGGCAAATGCCATCCTGGAAGACATTAACCAGTGACTTCCTTGCACCTAGTGTACATAGATAATACCAAGAGAATATATATTGTTATGGAGAACAACAAGCACACATAGTCAGCATTAGGCATTTAAGGTGTTTAACAACCCTCGTTGTTGTTATAACTACAAAGATGGAAAGAGATGTGGAAAGATTACACTATAAGACATTGTATAGAATTGTATCGATTCCCACAGATGGTAAATCCTAAAAGAGAAAATATGAAAAAACAATCACGGTTGTCTATCGCATCCAACAATCATTTCCCACGACCACAAGAAACACAGCTCAACCAGGCATCATATATCATTATCAGACTATGGTAACAAAAATATATTGCATCAGGTAGCAGTACGGCTGTACGGATGCCGCTATACTACTACTGAAACTGAAGATAATCAAAGGTCCGAAAACCTTCTAACCGCTTACCTGATTTGACACAGACCACGCGATCTAGTAGCTGTTTGGAGCTTATCAAACTTGCCTCTGGGTCGAGAAGTCTCCACATCTCAAGAGCATAATCTCTTTCTGCCATGGTACACACATACACCTCGAAACGTTTGCGCCCTTTTTGAGCAGTCAGATAACTTCTTAGTTCGTCCCAAGCAGGCCGCAGCCGAACAAGCACGCTAGTATCACGAACCTACACTTTGATGCCGAAATCTATCAAAATCTATAATATAGACAAGGAAATCGAATGCACAAGAATAAAACGAAGGAAAGCCCACTCCTCCTAAAAAGTAGGATATAACCCAGATGATCCCAACAGAATATCCCAAAGTTTATGAGTTTACTCTACCATGAGACTTCTGATGGCTTATCTGGACGTAGCCAGTTAATCATAATGATCTATATTGAGTACAAGCATGGTTCAGTAACACTTGGAATTTGCTATTAAACCAACTACTTTATGAAGAAGAAATGAGCAATCCTCTAAAATGTCAGGGGTAGAGAGAGAGGGTGAGAGAGAGATGAAGAACAGTAAGAACTCCACCTCCGGATTGATGCGAGTCAGTGTCATGTTTCGCTCCGGCAATCTTAAAACGGGGCGAAAGATGCGACCGTGAGTGTCGGAGAGAGGTGGAACTTCCTCTGGTTGAGCCTTGATTATCCTCCCGTTGTCAAATACCTGATCAGTCTCGGTATACTGCTTGAGTATGGCCTTATCCTCGATATACCTTTTGATCTCCGCAGACATTCCGGCCACACGCTGAGGGTCGTTCTCGACGCTGAGCTTCCGCTGCAGAGCATCGATTCTATCCTCGAAGGACTTCATTGTGTTGGCAACGATCAATGTCTCATCCAGGTCGAAGACAATGCCTAAGCATCTGAGGTTGAGCAGGGCCAAACAGGAGCTGTAGAGACCCTTAGTCACCGTAAAAGCCCAGAAGCACAAAAACTTCTCCTTCCTACCTAGCATTGCCACCAAATGCACTTCTTCATCCCCCACTATAGCAATAGCCGTCTGCGAGCAAAGACAAAGCAATAATAACGAAGAATCAGATAGATTTTGGGGGGGAAGAAGATGATTTTTTTTTCCTTTTTTCACCTTGCGTTCTCGGAAACAGACGACGTGGAGAGGAAGCATGGAGGCAAAATCAGCGGGAGATTTGGACTCGAGTTTGAAGGAGAGGCCAGAGGCGGATATGGTCTGGAGGACGGCGAGAGGATGGCATCTCTCGCCCGGAGGGGAGAAACCCGTAACGCAGATCTGGGAGAGGGAAGGGAGGTGGAGATCAGGGTTTTGCGGGAATACGTCGGCCTCGCCTATGCGGACATCGCCGTGGTAGATGATGGATTTTAAGCCTCTATGGAGCATCTATACAAAGCCAAACCAACCGGAATCAAAAGGTAATCGGAAGAAGTTGGATTGATGGGTGATGAGACGAATTGGGGGAACCCGACTCCGAGTGTGGTTGGACGAGAAGTAGGGTTTGCTCTTCCAATCCACAATTGCTCGGCAAATTTCTTCCTTCCGTTGGTTTAATTTTAACCACCGCCCGATCTGTGTCCCTGTGCGTGCTGGAGTCGGCCTCCCAGTAGCCGGCGAGAAATTTCGACCGGATCATCCACTTGACGCAAAATCCAATCCTCTCCAAGTACCTTATTACCTGTGTGTGTGTGTGCGCGCGCGCGCTGTTTCGCGAAATTCAAGCAGGGTCACTTGGATCTTGGACCGGACCCAGGGATTGGAACCGAATAACGATTCCCTAGCTGGCTGGACAAAGTTTAGTCAGTTTGCTAGCGACCGTGATGAGCGCGCAAATCCAGATACGTGTTCGTTTCAACATTCAGCCTCATTCTTTGGCATAACAAACAAGGTAGCCAGCCACCATTCAGTTTGTTCGTGAAAAGCACTATCTGTCTGTCATTTGCTTGTTTCATATGTGATCGACAGCTTCAATTCAGACTCAACATGATCTGGTATGATTTCTTGAAGCCACTAAACAAAAAATTTGGGATTTGCGATTCTATGTAAGATCCTTTTCTATCGTTCTTTGTAATATAAAGAAGAAATCAGGTAAGGAAAAGGATTCTTATTTGTCCAAATTGTATTTCAAACTTAGAACAAGCATGAAGAAATTACACGTACTTCTTTATCTTTTGAGTTGTGTGGGATCATCGCTCAAGGGACTGTTGCACAAAATGTGATTGCTCTCCGTGTCTATGAAGAAGAAATCATGTAAGGAAAGGGATTCTTATTTGTTCAAATTGTATTTCTTTATCTTTGAGTTGTTGTGTTGGATCATCGCTCAACATAGTTGGTCTCCGCCCGTACCAGATAAAGAAATTGGATCACTTCTTATGGCTTCATAAGGGCAAACGAGCTGACTACTTAAAAGGTTTGGTCAGAGCTGCCAATTGAATGGAACCAAGTAGTTCCCCAAGAAATAAAACACCGACCTCACAGTGAGAGAAACGCGTGACTGGTCTGGAGAAACCAGAGACCAATGGGTAACAAGCCTTGTGCCATGCACCATATGAGCATTTGAGGTAGCCTTGATCATCATCAATCCAATCCCTTTCTATCACAATTTATCAACAACTACACGATTATTTACCAAATTTGGGAACAACTAAATATATTGAGGAAAAACATCTGAACAATGTAAAAGCATGTATTATTTAAGATATCAGAAAAATCCACGGAGAAAATAGCCAATGAAACAATTGGGAGCCGCATTCTTGTTTCAGAATTCACTGCAACTTTGCCCAGTTTGTAAATCTGTCTACATGATGGCAAAGTTGACTTGTGCAGTTGTTGGTGAAACTCAAGGGTATGACTTCTTCCAAAGGAATTGACCGCATTCGCAACTTCAGATTAGGACGCCACTTTAATAATGTAAGTCGTATTGACTTACAGCAATCGATCGACAGGAAGGAGGCCGTAGAATTGTGTCAATGTGCTCCAAGATATACGTGAATTTTATATCAATTTCCTTCTTCAACCAGATATAATCAATGTTTTGACTGGACACGGTGCTCGTGCTTGATAACGCACATGGCCATTAAACTAAGAAACAAAAATTTTGCAGGCCTATTTTTCTCCTGCCTAAGAAAGTAATTCCTAGTTTGTTTTTTTCTTTTTTGGATTACCAAGATGGGGCTAGGCAAGACCCCTACCAGTACAAAAAATTGTGGATATATACCATATACAGTATACAAAAAGGGAGCTTAGCATCCCTCCAACTGTAACAAAGTAATTCCTAATTAATACAGCACAAAGCAATAAATCTGTAGAATAGAATACACCACTCCCTGGAGTATTTCTCATCGAGGGTACAGCTGCGTCACTGAAGTTCCTGAAATGGAGACACTGGTTGTGGAGAGGCCCATGAATCGCTTTCCTTTAGAAGCCCCCTTTCTCAAGGAGGAACCTCCAAAACCACCCCTGAAAAGGCGATCACGATTCCTTAGTAGGCCAGGTTCGGTTAGAGAGTCCTCGTTCAGATGAATCATTTTGGAAAGCATTGCGACCACCTGTCTCATAGTCGGTCTGTAGCTGGCTGTTGCTTGAGTGCAAAAGAGTGCCACCTTCATGAAGCGCGATACCTCTTCCTCAGGGTACTCCACCAAATCTTCATCCACAATTTCCAACAGTCTTTCCTGCTGCCGTAAGTTCCACGTCTGTTGCAGCAATACAGTTCGTTCAGAGATTTTGAGCAATTATCCGTACATGCGTTTTGATGCTTCTAACTTAACTAACTCGAGAAACCACGGAATCGCTAGTTGACATGGGCATATTCGTTCACAAATAACTAGGCAATTCGCCAAACTAATTTGATCAATGAGAGGGAGAGGTTGACACTTGAAACCTTACAACAACAACAACTAAGCCTTTTCCCATACTAATGGGGTCGGCCACTTGAAACCTTCAAGAGTTAAAATATAAAATCCCTATGGGTCAGGTTCTGGTACGAGTTGCTATAATAAGAAAGGAAGGAAGCAGTAAGATACTTCAGTAGAGTCTAAAGAAATTTCACAAAACAACGCATTGTGGTACAGCAGATCTGAGACCAACTATTTTTCTCTGTTAATAAATCTAACGCACAATCATCACAACTTTAGAACCGGTGACCAGCATGATAGATTTGAAACTCTTACCAACTCCAGAAGAGATGTCTCCTCAGGTCCACTTGAAATGCTTCTGCCACTGATTACTTCAAGTAGGACAACGCCAAAGCTGTAAATGTCTGCTTTTCTTGTTAATTGTCCTAGTAAAGCATATTCCGGTGCCAAATAGCCACTGCAAATATGGTCAACACAAGTCATGATTTTTCAGAAAGAAATACCAACATAACGGCCATTTCTTTTCCTATTTACTTGGTCGCAACATTCTCTCAACAGTGCAATTGTTGCAATGAGAATGGCAAAAATTGAATGAACATAGAAAGTAAATCCATGTGCTCGTAATGTGAAGGTATGTGCAACACAGCATCAATAACAAAGACAATTTCACAAAAGAAACTGGATCATTGTTAGAAGATCAAACAATTCCCTTTTCATACTCTAATATGCAAAATATGCACATGGAAGCCTTAAGAACACTCATTCTACTCTGTAGAATTCAAGAGACAAAATGAAAAGCTAAAATAATCAGAAACAAACTCCACAACTAACCAGCTTGATACAAAAGTTATCAGATCGAGAGTAAAAGAAAAGTATAACAACAATAACAACTAAGCCTTTTCCATTCTAGACGGAGTCGGCTACATAGATTCTTTGTTTCCACATAGCCCTATCATTTGTCATGTTAGCAGTTAACTCACAATAAGCTAGATCATTCTTTATTGTTTCTTTCCAACACTTTTGTGGTCGTCCTCTACCTCTTTTAATACTTTCAAAATCTAGTTTTTCATACCTTCTTACAGGTTCTTTTGATCTTCTTTCTATATGTCCAAACCACCTTAAATGATATTCTCATTTTATCCTCTATTGGTGCCACACATAATTTATTTCTAATAACCTCATTATGTATACGGTTTTTTCTTGTAACATCTTCATTTCGTACATGTTGATGATTGATTATCCAACACTCATAACCATAAAACATGGTAGGCCTAATTGCTGCTCTATAATATTTACCTTTTAAAAGCTTCTTTTTGTGCCGGTAAACCTCCCTTAGATTCACCTAATACATCTTTCGCCACTTTCCTAATATGTATAGCCATATTGTTCCACGTATCACAAGGTGTACCAACATCATTTCAAGCATATCCTTTAAAGACTTTCTGTTTAAATATATCTTCTTTCTCGCTTTTGAGGTTCCACCATTTAGTTTGAATAGCTCGATGCACTCTTTTCTTCTTTGTTCATTTTTTTATTTATAATCCATAATTAAAAGTCGATGTTGGGTGGTTAAGCTTTCTCGTGGAATTACCTTTCAATCTTTACAACACGCTGTATCTTTTTTTCTATAAATAAAATAATCAATGTGTGTTTGTGATAAGCCACTCTTATAAGTAATTAAATGTTATCTCATTTTTTGAAGATTGTATTGACTATAAAGAGATCAAATGCCATAGCGAAATTTAAAATCTCTCTACCTTCCTCATTTAGATCCCCAAAACCAAAGTTTTCATGAATACCTTATATCCTAATGCCTCTTTACCAATGTTGTTCGACATGTATCGTGTCGTGTATCATTTTGATCTACGATACGGGTGTATCATAGCGTAGCGTATCGTACTTTAATATTAAAAAATTAGTAAAAAACTAGAAAAATTAGAATAAAAAAAAAGAAAAAATTAGAAAAAATATGATAATTGCAAATAATTCATATAATGTAAAATTTAGTACATATTGATCATTCACCATTGAATAATTTTAAAAAATAAATATTTTGAAGAAGAAAAAAATACATTTACATTTACATATTGTAATCAGGATCATCAACTAAATAATCTTATCTTCTCCTTGCTAAAGATTCTCACCACTTTGTGCTTTAAAATCAAAATCTTCATCTCCTTGATAATGGTTAGGAGTGCATTTTCTCCGTTATCTTCCATAATCCACTCCTCTAATATATCAAAATTAACAAACTGTTATCTTTGTACATATAGTTGGCACATTTGCTTATTTTCATATGTGAGCAAAACGATGAGCTCCATTTCTTTGATTATTGAGTCTATGACACCCCAGTGATGTGATAGTGTTACTTGATGATATCCTCTTTTTCTCTTACTGGAGACTAGCTTTTTAACTAATGCTTGAAGTGGTTTGAAACGGAAGGATGATATGGATAACACTTATGGATGTTATCGGTCAAAATCAGGTCATCTGATTACTTCTTATCTCACTTCACAGGCTGAGCTAAGCCTCACACATGTTGGTCATGTTCAACTCAATGGAAGTCGTGTAAGGTGAACCCTAAAATAGTGAAGCTCTGAAATGCCCACTCAATGAACTGAGGCAACCAAATTGTTCTTCATTGTTTGCGATTTCATGAAATTAGAAACCGGTAGCAGAAATATACCTAAAAGTTGGCAACAGAAAGGAAAATGAGTTTGTCATAATTGTTATTTGTTCATAAATTATTCTTATTCAATAAAATTCTTATAAACTAACCTAAATTTACATGTTACACGCATGCAGCTTGCAATCTCAAATGAGCATACCAAAGGATGCCTCAGGGAGAAGTGAAGAGAGGCGAGCAAAAGCCAGAAACCTGCAAAAAAATGGAAAAAAATAATTTGAAAAAAAATAATTTTTTTACCGTATCGTATGATATAGTATTGTATCGTAGCTTCCCATGTGATACGGATAACACTACTCTTTACATGTCCATTTAAGTCTCCTAAACAAATCATCTACCTTTGTAGAATTCTTTGAATCACCTTATCTAACTCTTCCCAAAAAGCCATCTTTATACTATCTTTTAGTCCTACTTGGGGTGCGTAAGCACAAACTATATTCAAAACCTCTACACCTAACACTAATTTTAACATCATGATTCGGTCATCATATCGTTGTATGTCCACTATACTATCCTTTAAATCTTTATTTATGATAATACCAACTCCGTTTCGAACCTTTTCCTTACCTCAGTACCATAATTTAAAACTTATATCCTCAATCTCTTTTGCTTTTTCTCCTACCCATTTTGTCTTGTGTAAATATAGAATATGAATCTTTCTTTGAATCATAGTATCTACCACCTCTATTAGCTTATTGGATAATGTTATGATATTTTAAGAACCAATACGAATCTTATTATCTATGACTAACTTCCTTATCCCCCCATCCGTCCATATTGAAAATACAGAGACCCTCTTTGTAATTTATTCACTACGTTCGGGTGGCAATGTAACGGGACTAACTTCTTTACCCACACCTATCTGGAACCCTCTTTGCAATTGATTCATTACATCCGGCCAAAAATATAGTGGCCCTTACTTTTCACTGTATTCAGGCTCTACAGCGCATCGCTAAGAGAGGATGCCCCAACACAATGCTCATATTTTTTGTAATCTATGGTATAAAAATCCGACAAAGTTTTACGCTGGCTGTTAGAAGCCTAACACAACCTTCCTCCTTTATCCGAGCTTGGGACCGGCCATGCAAGGGTGATCCCTTACAAGGGGAGAGTTTATGAGTAATTAAATGTTCACCTCATGTATTGACTATAGAGATCAAATGCCATACCAAAATTTAAAATCTCCCTACCTTCCTCGTTTATATCCTCAAAACCAAGGTTTTCATGAATACTTTGATATCCTCACGCAGCTTTACCGACATATCCATTTAAGTCTCCTCTTAAACAAATCATCTCTTTGTGGAATTCTTTGAATCACCTTATCTAACTCTTTCCAAAAAGTCATCTTTATACTATCTTTTAGTCCTATTTGAGGTGCGTAAGCACAAACTATATTCAAAACCTCTGCAACTAATACTAATTTCAACGTCATGATTTGGTCACCATATCATTGTATGTCTACTACACTATCCTTTAAATCTTTATTTATGATAATACCAACTCCGTTTCGAGTTTTTTCCTTACCTGAGTATCATACTTTAAAACCTGTATCCTCAATCTCCTTTGTTTTTTCTCCAACCCACTTTGTCTCTTATAAAAGTAGGATATGAATATTTCTCTGAATCATAGTATTTACCACCTCAATTAGCTTACCGGATAATGTTCTGATATTTCAAAAACCAATACGAATCTTATTATCTAGAACTAGCTTTCTTACCCCCCATCTGTCCATATTGAAAATGTGGAGACCCTTTCTGTAATTTGTTCACTACATTCGGGCGGTAATCTAGCAGAACTAACTTCTTTACCCACACTCATCCATGATGTGAGAACCCTCTCTGCAATTGATTCACTACATCCGAGCGAGCAAAAATGTAGTGGCCCTTGTTTACCTTTCATTGTATTCGGGCTCTACATCGCGTCGCTAAGAGGGGATGCCCCAACACAATGCTCATAATTTGTATAATTCATGGTATAAAAATCCGACAAAGTTTTACGTTGGCTGTCGGAAGCCTAACACAACCCTCCTCCTTTATCCGGACTTGGGACCGACTATGCAAGGGTGATCCCTTACATAGGTGGAGTTGAGTAAAAGAAACAGTGATTTGCTAAAATTCTGAAAGCAGAGGGTTTAGCAACCTGTTCTGTAGCAATAATCAGTCCAGTGCTCATACCTGATTGAGTAATAGGTAACAAGACTAGCCTCCAATATAATCGGTAAATGTTGGGTTGACGACATTATCCATTTCCTAAACAAACAATTTGAAGATGGACCATCTAGCATAGGCAGCTTAAAACAATAGTGGGAGTTGCAGTTATATTGCATAAAAGCAACATAGATCTCGAGCATAGACATTTTACCGAACTTTACCCAAGTTGAACAGCTGGACCCTGGGGAATGCCTTACAATCTGGGTACAGCTACAAAGACAAGGTTCACATCGCTCTAATTTTGTACAGTTAAAGTAATGTTGTTCCAACTCTTGAAATTGATAATGATGCTCTATTAATTTACTCACAATCTTGGCATGCTAATGAAAAGTCCATTGGTAATTAAAACTTAAAGAAAAATGCCACGACTCTAACTATGCCAGTTAAGAATAGTTGACCCAGTGCTCAAAGTTGATATTGATGGTCTGGCAAGTTTAGTTGCAAGCTTGCCTATCATATTGATGAGAGGTTCTTTGATTAACAACCATTCATCAGCATGGAGCTTGTCCACATTTTTTATCAATACGACTTGGAATTGTCTTTGCTTTATTTAGATAGTGTCCTCAATATATCTATAGTTATGTTGAACATAAACCATTATGCAACCTTAAATGGAAGAACAAGCTGTTATAATGTTTAAGCATCAAATAGATCATATTGACTCAACGAGAAATATATCCCATAAATTCAATTCTTTCTATGCAGAGTTGGGTAAAGTATGAAATGGGATTGGTGCATACATGTAATTGAGGACACTATGTGCATGTTTATGTGCGTGTGCTTAGGCATTGACATATATATAAAAATAAATACATACATTTTTATGTGCTTAAGCATATACATATGTATTCATATAAATATAAATGTACGCACGTATGTATATAAACATATATGAATGTATGTACGCATCTATCCATATATATGCATTTATCTCTCTATATATATAGATGTCATATAAATAGAGAGAGAGAGAGAGTAAACAAATAATATTAAAGTAGCTAAGTCATGGCTACCACATAATGAGCTCCATCAAAATATTCTTGCCATGCACACTCTCCTACAAGAATAGCAAATGAGAACTTGCTAAGAATTCTGGCAAACTCACATTGTTCCAGCAACACGTGTGCTTATGTGAGACACATTGTCTGGAAAGAGTTTTGCAAGTCCAAAATCTCCAATCTTTGGAAGAAGATCTTTATCAAGAAGAATATTGCTAGCCTTGATGTCTCGGTGTACAATGTATGGCTCAAGTTCGTCATGGAGATATGCAAGTCCACGAGCAGTGCCAAGGCAAATTGCAGCTCTCTTAGACCAGTCAAGTGCAATCCTTTTGCTTTTTGGCCCTGCAACACGTGATAATGGCAATACATCTGCATGACATTGAATTAAAAATTACCATGCCATCTCTCTTCAATGGAAGAACTCCGCCCATGTAAGGGATCCCCTTTGCATTATCGGTCCCAAGCCCGGATAAAGGAGGAGGATTGTGTTAGACTTCCGATAGCCAACGTAAAACTTCATCGGACTTTTATAACATACAACAACTAAGCCTTTTCCCATTAGACGGGGTTGGCTACATGGATTCTTTGTTTCCACATATCCCTATCGTGTGCCATGTTAGCAGTTAACTCACAATAAGCTAGATCATTCTTTATTGTTTCTTTCCAGCACTTTTGTGGTTATCCTCTAGCTCTTTTAATACTTTCCAAATTTAGTTTTTCATACCTTTTTACAGGTTCTTCTTTTGATCTTCTTTCTATATGTTCAAACCATCTTAAACGATATTCTCTCATTTTATTCTCTATTGGTGTCACTCCTAATTTGTTTCTAATAACCTCATTATGTATACGGTCTTTTCTTGTATGACCACTCATCCATCTCAACATCTTCATTTCTGTCACAGACATCTTTTGTACATGTTGATGATTAACTGTCCAACACTCAGAACCATATAACACGGCAAGCCTAATTGCTACTCTATAATATTTACCTTTTAACTTTAATGGTATCTTCTTATCACAACATGTCTCGGGAATCAAACATGCCACCGGTGTTGTGGGAGGCAGAGAACCCTGCCCAGTTGAGATAACATTCTGCACGCACATACATAGTGTTAATGAGCATCCGGATGGCTATGACCCTAAGGCACTTCCTGTACTTGAGGACATAAGTTTCATTGGAGTTCATGGTCAAAGTGTTCGTGTGCCAGTCAGGATTGAAGGCAGCAAGGAAATCCCAGTGAAGGGTGTGGTTTTCATAGACATGTCTTGCCTACAAGGGAACTTTGCAGTAGAATTTCTATGGTGGAAAATATTGCAGTAAAGAGGTCTCAGATCCATCTTTTTCTGGGTTAACATGATGTTTGGACTTTGGATGTTCTAAGAGAAGTGAGTGGGTTGATGAATGATACACATCTTGATGAAATGTATCACAGAAACTTCAACTCTGCAGGACAAGTGTTCGATGAAATGTCCAAGAGAAATATTCACCTACATATCAAGTGTTCGATAAAATGCCTAAGAGAGATATTTACCTACATATCAAGTATTTGCTTAAATGCTCAAGAGGGCTAAAAATTCAAAGAAAAAAAAATTTGAAGAAGGTATGAAGTAGTAGTGATGATATCTTCATTGGGAAAACAACTGAACGGAAATAGAAGGAAAGATAGAACGAAGAAAATCAATTTTTTTACTACATATGCATGAAAATCAAATCATAAAAGAGGCCAGAGGAATTTGATGGTATGGAATGTGACAGTATCACCAAGAAACATGAAAGTTAAGACCTTGAGTTGCTGAAGTAAACAGTCAAGAGGGTTAGAAAAGTGGCTGCAGTCACCATGTGAATGGGCACAAACCGACTAGTATAAGCAGATATATGTATTATGCTATTTAAGTGGTAGAGAGAGGGCACCCAACCAACACACAGACTGCAACCACCATGTGAAGGGGCGTAGGAAATGTCGTGTGAAGTGTGTATGGTGGAGTAGTACCTCCTATCACAAAAGATCAGCTTTCTCATGAGTAGAAAAAATATGACTTTTGAAGTGTAGCTGCCGAATCACTTTATAGAGAAGAAGAAAGAGAGAGGGAGCAACCGACACCTATAGAAGGGTCGTGTGTTACCCATGTGTTCTTGATTATTCAAGTTGTTTTACAGAAGCCTCGAAGAGATCGCTCGTACACATGTGGTGAAGAAATAACAAGTTTTTTTGCAAGTTTAGAGTTTGAAGTATCTCACTCCCAACTTGAGGGGAGTGTTGAAGAATATGAGTTTACAGTCAGTTTTTAGTAAATTTGATGTTTTAGGTATTATTGTAATTGTCCGGAGTACTGAGGGCATTTTGATAATTTTTTATACTAAGAGTATTTTGGTCATTTTATGTTTTATAACTCCTTATATAAGGGTTAATAGGTTGTATTAGGGTGAAGAGACTGTGATTAAGAAAGAGAGAAATAGGGGGGCGGCCTCCATTGGAGGTGCGCCCCCTCCTCCGATCTCCACATTTCCATTAATTGTGTATGATCTTTTTCTTTTCCGTTGCGCAACCACGTTTCCAACACTTAAAATATCAGAACATTATCCGATAAGCTAATGGAGGTGGTAGAATCTATGATTCGGAGAACGATTTATATTCTATGTTTACAAGAGACAAAATGGGTTATAAAGCAAAGGAGATAGAGGATATAGGTTTTAAATTATGGTATTCAGGTAAAGAAAATGCTCGAAACGGAGTTGGTATTATCATACATAAAGATTTAAAGGATAGTGTAGTAAACATACAATGATATGGTGACTGAATCATGATGTTGAAATTAGTGTTAGGAGCAGAGGTTTTAAATATAGTTTTTGCTTACGCACCCCAAGTAGGACTAGAAGATAGTATAAAAACAACTTTTTGGGAAGAGTTAGATAAGGTGATTCAAAAGATTCCAGAAAGGGAGATGATTTGTTTATGAGGAGACTTAAATGGACATATCAGTAAAAGGTATTAGGATATCAAGGTATTCATGGAAACTTTGGTTCTGGGGATATAAATGAGGAATGTAGGGAGATTTTAAATTTTGCTATGGCATTTGATCTCTTTATAGTCAATACAATCTTCAAAAAACAAAATGAACATTTAATTACTTATAAGTGTGGCTTATCACAAACACAAATTTATTACTTTATTTATAGAAAAAAAGATAGAGCGTGTTGTAAAGATTGCAAGGTAATTCCAAGAGAAAGCTTAACCACCCAACATCGACTTTTAGTTATGAATTTACAAATAAAAAATGGACAAAGAAGAAAAGAGTGTATCGAGCTATTCAGACTAAATTATGGAACCTCAAAAGCGAGACAAAAGATATATTTAAACAGAAAGTCCTTCAAGGAGATGTTTAGAATTATGTTGGTACACCCTATGATATGTGGAACAATATGGCTATACATATTAGAAAAGTGGCGAAAGATGTGTTAGGTGTATCTAAGAGAGGTGTACCGGCACAAAAAGAAGCTTGGTGGTGGAGTGAAATAGTGCAAAATAAAATAAGGCAAAGAGGGCATGTTACAAATTACATTATGCTAAGAAAACTAGTGAAACTTTAGAGGCCTATAAAAAAGCAAAGAATAAAGCGAAAAAGGCCATCAGTGAAGCAAAAGTTAAAATTTGGGAGGATTTATATAAAAAACTCAACTAAAAAGAGGGTGAAAGAGATATTTTTAGGATAGTTAGGACTAGAGATAAAAAAACTAAAGATCTTAATTATGTTAGATGCATAAGGACGAGGATGAAAAAATTCTAATGGCAAATGATGATATAAAAATAGATGAAAAACTATTTTTATAAGCTTTTTAATGAAAATAAAGATGTTAGTATTAGCTTAGGAGAGTTAGCGAAATCAGAAAAGTATATAAACCACAATTTCTACCGACGTATTAAAAATAATGAAGTCAAAGAGGCTCTTAAACATATGAAGGGTGGTAAATCGGTAGGACCAGACAATATTCCTATAGAAGTTTGGAAAATACTAAGAGAAATAGGAATCACTTTGCTCACAAGACTATTTAATGAAATATGGAGAAACCAAAAGTTGCATGAGGAATGGAGAGTGAGTATACTTATACCCATATATAAGAACAAGAGAAACATTCAGAATTGCGCGAATTATCGAGGTATCAAGTTAATGAGCCATACTATGAAATTATGAGAAAGAATTATCGAACGTAGGTTAAGACAAGTATCAAGTACAATAGAGAACCAACTTGGATTCATGCCAGGAATATATAATGTTGAAGTGATTCATCTTTTGAGACATCTTATGGAACATTTTAGAGCAAAAAAGAAAGACCTTCACATGATATTTATTGATTTAGAAAAAACTTATGATAGAGTACTGAGGGAGGTTCTTTGGAGAACTTTGGAAAAAAGAGGTATCCCATTGACATACATTAACCTTATAAGAGACATGTACGATGGTGCAAAAACATGTGTGAGGACTCATGAAGGAATTACAGACTTCTTTGAAGTTAATATTGGGTTACATAAAGGATCAACTTTAAGTCCATACTTATTTATAATGGTGATTGATGTTAACAAAACATATTCAAGATGAAGTGCCTTGGTGTATGTTATTTGCAGATCACATTGTGTTAGTGGAGGAGTCTAAGGAAAAAGTTAATAGAAAATTGGAACTATGGAGAGAAACATTAGAAAGCAAAGGCCTCCGACTTAGTAGAACAAAGACAGAATATATGGAATGTAAGTTTATCATTTGGTTACTTCAGAGGACATAGAAATTAAAATTGGCACACATTGCATTACCCAAAAGGAAAGTTTTAAATACCTAGGGTCAATTTTCCAGAGTGATGAAGAATTTATGGAAATGTTACGTATAGAATTAATGCTGGTTGGTTAAAATGGAGAGGAACATCAGGTATTCTTTGTGATAAGAAGATACCATTAAAGTTAAAAGGTAAATATTATAGAGCAACAATTAGGCTTGCCATGTTTTATGGTTCTGAGTGTTGGGCAGTTAATCATCAACATGTACAAAAGATGTCTGTGACAGAAATGAAGATGTTGAGATGGATGAGTGGTCATACAAGAAAAGACCATATACATAATGAGGTTATTAGAAACAAATTAGGAGTGGCACCAATAGAGGATAAAATGAGAGAATATCGTTTAAGATGGTTTGGACATATAGAAAAAAGATCAAAAGAAGAACCTGTAAGAAGGTATGAAAAACTAAGTTTGAAAAGTATTAAAAGAGCTAGAGGATGACCACAAAAGTGTTGGAAAGAAACAATAAAGAATGATCTAGCTTATTGTGAGTTAACTGCTAACATGGCACACTATAGGGATATGTGGAAACAAAGAATCCATGTAGCCGACCCCATCTAGTATGAGAAAAGGCTTAGTTGTTGTTGTTGGTTAAAATGGAGAGGAGCATCAGGTATTCTTTGTGATAAAAAGATACTATTAAAGTTAAAAGGTAAATATTATAGAGCAGCAATTAGACCTTCCATGTTTTATGGTTCTGAGTGTTGGGCAGTTAATCATCAACATGTACAAAAGATGTCTGTGACAGAAATGAAGATGTTGAGATGGATGAGTGGTCATACAAGAAAAGACCATATACTTAATGAGGTTATTAGAAACAAATTAGGAGTGGCACCAATAGAGGAAAAAATGAGAGAACATCGTTTAAGATGGTTTGGACATATAGAAAGAAGATCAGAAGAAGAACCTGTAAGAAGGTTAGAAAAACTAAATTTGGAAAATATTAAAAGAGATAGAAGAAGACCACAAAAGTGTTGGAAAGAAACAATAAAGAATGATCTAGCTTATTGTGAGTTAACTGCTAACATGGCACACGATAGGGATATGTGGAAACAAAGAATCCATGTAGCTGATGCCGTCTAGTATGGGAAAAGGCTTAGTTGTTGTTGTTGTTGTTGTTGTTGATCTCTCTTCAATAGAATAAACCGCCCTCTGTCTCCCATATCAACAACATCACTTAATTTTGTTCTGAGAAACAAAAGGCAGCAGGTGCAAGTAGTTCCAATAGATTTTAGTTCTCAAGATTTACCTAGGATGGCATGTGCAAGGCTGTTGTTTTCCACATATTCATACACTAGCATCCGACAACTTCCTTGCACACAGCACCCAACTAGCTGAACAAGGTTTGGATGCTTGATATTTGTAATTGTATGAATCTCTGTCAAAAATTCATGGTCTCCTTGCTTAGATTCTGTAGAGAGTTTCTTGATCGCTACTTTCATCTCATCTTTGAGGATTCCCTGCACAAAATCCCATTGGTTACAATTACCTAGAGGCGCAAGGGCTGAAGTATCCACCAACTCACCAGTAAGCAAAAAAAGGCAGAAAGGAAAATCGGTCTGTCAACAAAAGAAATTCAATAAATGTTTGCAACTAGTAACAGCCTGTTGTACGCAATTCGCAGACCCCCATTGTATGCAATTCTCAGAAGCCTAACCTTTGCCAAGGTTATTCAGCAAGGAACCACAGATGGAACTAATTTACATCACATACTTCTCTGATTGATCTAGCCATCAATTTTCATTTTATAATCAATCAAGAATTTCTTCCAGCAATGCTGACGCGTCCATATTGTTAACATGACAAATTAGGCATCACATCACTAAAGATCTATGTTGGTTGTACTGGTTTTTGACATTTCCAAAAGTAGGGCACAGAAGAGCACAAAAGTGTATGTCCTACGCAGGTTTCTGGTTGTTCAAGTGGTGCAACCATGTGTAAAATGGCATGGAGATTTTAGATAAATGCACAAAAAATGCCAGGAAAAAAATGCAAGAAGATTTCAATAGCAGGAAAACAAGTAGAAATGACAACAATTTAAGACTGAGTGCAAGAACTGCTAATGTTGTGACACATGTGCACATGCATACATGCATGAACATGCTTACATAAGCACAGAGAAAGGTAGGCTGGTTATTTACCTTATAGACTACACCGAACCCGCCACCACCTATTATGTTGGACTGATGGAAATTATTTGTTGCATGCTTCATTTCATTTTCTGAATATAGCGGGATAAGCATGGCTTTGGAAAACTCTAACCAACAAAATGGAAGCAGAATTTATGTATCAGATTGATGCCAATGCTTTCACAAGTCCGGAAAGGACAAAAAGAACTCTATGACAGTATCAAGCCATACGCAGCTGAAGTTCAGAACTTATCTGAGGCATACCAAGCATATGAGCATCGTGACAGATAAAAGGATCAAGCTTTAGTATAGATGTTTGGAAGTTTCACTTAGCAAATTCGACGGAAAAATTAGCTCTGTTTCTGTATGTCATCAATTATAGAAAAGTACCGCTTCATTCTAGATGATCATGTAATAAAGATGTTATTCAGAATCCCATCACCTGTTTGCCAGTTATTGTGGAATTAGTATCTGCCCTACAGCAAGGACTGTCATATTCCACAAACTGCAAACAAATCTCCATAGATTTTATGGAACATATATAGCCCAATCAAGAACCTCTTTAATTCCAAGTGCTGATTGATTAAACATGAAAAGCAATGACCCTCACTCAAACAAGACAGAGTGAAATTACATGTACTTATCGAATTTGAGATGGAACTTTCAATACAGCATAGTGCATCATTCTGCAAAATATGATGACGACAAAGCACAGAACAACAACAAGATCGCGGTTAAATCTGTACCATATGCCAGTTTAGGGGATGTCGCTTTATCCTTTTCCTTTGCCGATGGGGAATTGAAGCAGCATGACCACATGGCTGTTGGAAACCCGCAGCCTGTAAAGGGATTGTGAAAATCAGCGGCTCATCGATACTTAACATAAGATGAAATTCTGAGCCTGTAACTCGAATTAAAATGAGGCTTCAATAGGGTGAAACAGGGTTTGCATCGGCGACTTGGTTGTTGGGAAAATCAACCGTAAATTGTGTCATGACTTCCTCGATCTGAAGTGAGCTTCAAACAAGAGAACCTGAACCCACTTAACCAAAAGTTGAACGCATTTTCTGTAAAATTAAAGCTAATGAAGGCAAAAGCACCACAACTATATCAAGGATCCGTTGGTGACGGTGTAAATCAGACTCTCACATCATCAGGCAATTCATGAAGTCTTAGACCAATACTAAGCCTCTTCAGTTTTCCCTAATGAATTCTCATGAAACCGCCCTAGAGTTCGCCCATAATCCTCCCTCTATGCAACAGGAATGCAATTTACAGAAAGGTACCAAATTTTTTCAATTTATAATGAGACGAACCCCTGATCGACCAAATCCGGGAGACAGACACACACGCACACAGGGAGAGACAAGTACCGTCTCAGAGGAAACTTCTTTGGTAGCAGTAGAAGCGGGGAGAAACTCTACAAGACAAGGTTTGTTCAAGAACCACAAAGGTTTCGAATTGAAGGAGAAACTATTTCGGCAGCAGTGAAGAAATAAAGATTAGGAGACAAGGCTGCATTGGAGAAACGTAATCGAAGGAAGGAAGGAAGAAACTCTGAAGGCTTGTGTTGGTTCAGTAAGAGTCCGTAACAGGAAAAGAATAAACAAAGAAGAGGTCGCAGTCGCTTAAGAGGAACTGGTGTCGTGCTTTGGGTATTACTCCAACAAAGTCAAAGGGTTTATTGACAAAAGGATGCACATGTAAAGAAATTGCATAACAGAAGGATAGATCTTGTTGACTTGGAAGCTTCAAATGACTCATCTCGGTTGATGACCCTCCACCAGTGGCCATGGATGCATTAATTTTGGTCAGGTGAGGTCAGTTCGATATTCAAATCAAAATATCCATAATTTTTTAAACCGAAACTGAACCAAGCTCAATAGGCAACCAAACCAAATTAGTTTGGTTCAGTTCAGTTCGATTATTGGGTTTGGGCTCCAAGAGCCAATGGGGATCTAACATTTGCTATTTATGCTACAGCCATTTATACAAAATGTGAAAAAAGCTCAGAAATCAAAAATACGTCTACTTGCCATATAAGGTATAAGATGATCGTAGGTTGTGAAATTTGATATTGAATAGGTTGTAAAAGTTTATATTGAATCAAGAAAAAGGCTTACAAGATATTTCTAGTTGAGATGCAGTATAAGTCTTCATAGGCCTTCAAATGACTTTTCCTTTATCAGTTGCCGGCCCAGAGAAAGATTACATTTTTTTGCCTTTTCAATGCTTTTGGAGATCAAATCAAAATCCATGTAGAGAAAACCTTGATGTAATGTGTAAAATACTAAACCCATCTTTTGACCCACAACAACAGTTCTCAGTTGCAAGTCACTTTCGGTTCGGTTGCTTTAATGCCTTCGCCCGCAACATCAACAAAGATTTTGCTAAAACAAAAAAGCATCGATAAGGCATCAGATATGACAAAAACTCCTCTCATAGTCAAGCTCACAAAAACATGTAAGAGATGTAAGTTACTTAACAACATGCAAAACTTGGAACTTTTGGACACTTTTGTGGACATTTAGGACATAAAGCAAGGGCATGCTCTGAGTCCTTAGTGATGAAACTAAGGACTAATTCCAATTTCCATCAAAGCTGATCCATGTAGCTAATCACGGGGAAGGAGCGCACACAATCACCCACTAATGATGGTCTTCAACAGTTAGCAATGCTGCTCCTACTCCACTTAGTTTATGAAAGAAGAGGTCTAGACCCTCTATTAGTACATACCTAAAGAAGCAACCCCTCGATAAGAAGAGCATAACATCAAATGTACCACAATGACACGTTGGTTATGTTGATTTGGAGGAGGCATCAACTTCCCAGATGATTCTAAGAAGGTTATTTTAAATATGCACCCCTCTAAGAGTGGATTGTGTTGATACCTCAAAACAAGAATATGTTACTCTTACTCTTCAACTAAGTTCGTACATCTCAAGTCCAACAAACTGTCACGCCGCACAAATCAGCCTTAAGAAGTTGGCTTGTCAAGAAGGATCTCTAGTAAAAGTGTTACTATATTTGAGAAGCGAATGTTGGTAGAAACGAAGACCAACTCACATACAAGTAGACATGCCTTGTTCCGATCACCTAATCAATGGAAATGAAGACCAACATTGAAGGGGCATATTTGGCACTGCTTTCCAGGTATATCCAAATCGAAGATTAATCACTTGAGGGACTCCTCCTACAGCATATAGAATAGACTACACCCCCTCTTTCCAGGTATATCCAAATCGATCTTGTCGATGGATTGAGCGTCATATTGTCAAAGAAATAAAACTTTTAAACAAGCAAGGGTTCACTTCTATTAATAATCATTGTAGGGCTGATCAGAACAATTTGCGACATGGTTAATAGAAAGGTGCGCGTCAGAACAGGCATCCAATCCAGTAGTCACCTGTTATCTGCCCATTGTTTGGCTTTGGTCAAACATCACTACTAATTGTGTTTATAAAACGAATCATGGATCGTCTTGGAGAGAGCACACCAGGTCATATGCGCTACATCGTTTCACTATGGATTTTATTACTTCTGATCTTTCCAGGGGCATATTTGGCAATGCTTCTTTGATTACAGCAACAATAACGTCACCGATATGAGCATATTGGTAATTACTACCTCCTATGATTCGAATACACATCAGTTATCGAGTCCCACGCCACTATAATTTGTCCGCTACATTCAAATGAGTTTGAGGTTTCCACCTCACTAAACTGGGAACAGTTTACCTTCACCGAGTTGCGTAAGGGCGTGAAAAGATACTTCACTACGTTAGACGTGTGGAAGGGGACTTAAGCCGACTGATCTTTTCTCCACAGGCAACCTTAACGGCCCTTACATAGTGGCGTGGGGCTCAAAGCCCACAGCGTTTGATTAACGGAATCAGTGGTTTTTGTCGCCAATGCGGGTAAACAAACATTATTAAGCAGCAACTTGCCCGTTTCTCCTTCGTCATGGCAAGCCATATCGGCCTCAATGCAGATCAAGAATGCAGGTCCGAACTTTTCGACTTGGAGAGAGTCGGGGTGATTCACATGCACGGCTTTGCACCCAAATGTGGCCGCAAAGCAACAGTGCTTTGATCATCTCGACTCATGGCAAGTCTCTCAAATCATTCTCATAATCTGGTGAGAAACTTGGCTAGTAAAGGTGAACATGCTATGAAATCTTTAGGAATTCATGAATGTGAACCGGTGGTTTCACTATCATGAAACTGTCACCTTATGATACTAGAGATAATTGGGTCAACTGATAGTATGTAAATCATGTCAACCACGATGATGGTAAAAGATGACCAGAATTGGCTTTTGTGAAAGGGAAAACGGCAAATGCTTACTTTAAGTATAGCACAAACATGATGCGTTTCAGCAGACATCAATAGAAACAGGGAAGAATGTACAGACTAAAGTTGGCAATGATAGAGAGCACATACGTGCAATGGAAGATGTCCATAAACTTCGCACAGAACTCAAATAGTTTTAAGAAATGACAAGACAAGAATGTACGGCTGGATTACTTATCTGGTCCCCAATGTGGATTGCTTTCTTTCCTACACCATGGCTATTCTCCGGCGTCATCTACATCACTTCCAGCAACTTGAGCTTCGCTGCTTACCCAAAAGTTTGTTCCGTCAAAGTCAACCACCTTCATCCTGCATAGAAGGGAACAGGTTTGCACCAACCATGCGCAACGTCATACCTAACACAACCAAAAGAAGGCAGCTGGTACCACATTCTTACCTCTCTAAGATAAACTTCCCCTCCTTGTATTTCTGGGTTTTATCAGGAGCAACCTCCTGCAAGGAAGCCAGTGATCCATCATTCGTAGACTTTATGATAAAAAATAATTGTTCACATTCGTAGACTTTATGATAAAAAATAATTGTTCAAGTGATCTTACGTATTTCCATCCCACAATTGCTCCGCAGTCAATGCAAAATATATCAACAACAGTATGCATGCCAGTTGTCATCATTCTCTCCTCTTTATACCCCAGGGAGACATTTGCACTGTCAGAGCACCAAGGAGCAAATTAATGTATGATTGCCTGAATGATGTACAAAACAACTAGTAGCTGTTGTAAAATTTATTGATAAACAAGTTAAAGAATGCACAATTTTGGTTGGAGAACACCTCTCAACCAAGAGTATAAGAGTCGGCTTCTGCCTACCTTTTTCTCTCACCTCTCTAACCCTAAGTTTAAATTGATACTTACATTATCTTATAACTTAAAAGACTAATCTGCTCTTACTACTTAGAATACTTAATAACTGGACCAGAAAACTACGAATAGATATGATGTCCTAGGATGAGATACCACTTTTTAACTGTGAGCCACGAGCTCCCGTCTGCTTTAAAGGTCAGCGGTGGCCACGATGCCCACCGCATAGCTGAAATGAAGGCGATCACTACCTTCCTGTCAACTCAAACGAGAGAGAGAAGGAGAGAAAGAAGAGAGGACTAGTGAGGAAGAGAGAGAAAGAAGAGAGAAACAGTGAGGGAGAGAGAGAGAAAGAAGAAGAGAGAGAAACAATGAGGGAGAGAGAGAGAGAAAGAGAGGTGGTGAGAGAAGAACGAAAAGAGAGAGAAGGGCGACTAAAATTTTCTAAGAAGAAGCGAAGGTATCGACCTTACAAGATTGACTTTTTTGGATTTTTAGACTCGTTTTATATCCAATTTCATCGTGGTTTGAACCGTTGGGTTTTTATTTGAATGTAGAATATTAATATTATGCTTTTATCATGATTTATGGATTAAATTGAGGTGATTAAGGGAGAGTTAACACTATTATATTGGGATTTGCATAGAAACATCAAGTAGGTGGATTTGTTGTTTTTTCGGTTATATGCTAGATGTAGTTTTTAACTGCTTCCAGATAATGCATGAGATTGTGAAATGTTTATTATTGCTTAAAATGCTTTGATGACTATATGGGTGCATAGCATGAGTGTGCTTGTGTGCGAGTAAACCACTTAATGGGTATGGATCTATCTTTCACGATGTTATGGGACGTCAATGGATTATAGATGGACGTATCTGTTAGTATTAACTCATTAGTTGCCATTGTAGGTGAGTGAAATACTATCGGCATGGATATACTTTTCACGACAGTGTATAGCGTTAGTGGATTGTAGATGAACGTATCGGATAATCGTAACTCTTAGATGTGTTTAGTTGTGATGGCTACTTCATTGGTTGAGTTAGTTGTACTTATAGTTGTCGTAGGCAACTCATGTCAGTTATGACATGCCTGAGTTAGGGATAAGTGAAACTTGTCAACGAGAATAGAGAGTTTATTTAAAGTAGAACAGATTTGATACTTGATTTTAATGTGTGATTTTGATATGGATATACCATTTTGACATAATTAAATATATGTGAATGTTGTGAATGTGGGTGTGGATGTTGTTATGTGGATCCTGGAAGATGGCTCAGTGGATGTTATTGTAGATATGGGATGTGATTATGGAGTTATTATTGTGATTATATGGTTGAATATATGACTATTAGGGGGTATCCAGATATTTTTGCCCCACGGACTTGAGGGGTTTGGACTTGGTGGGTCTTGGGAGGCATCAAAATCCTGATCTCGACATATTGAAGGCATTGTCGGAGGTCACATGGATGAACAGGAGTATGGTGCAGGTGACTCCTATGACGTGACAATGATTGGTTACACTATAGAGTTTATGAAATTGAAACTTTGCATATTAACAAGTCTTTGAATATGCATACATGTTTGGTAATGATATTATTTTGGTGATGATATATATATATATATATTTTTTCAACTGCTTGGTTTGAAATGGTGCATATCTCTAGTATGATTATCTATGGAGAGATCATATTCATCTACGAGCACAGTGTGGTGCTCAGGTTTTATTTTAAATATTTTAAGGGTATAGCCAGCAGAGAAGTTGAGCATGTGGGACGTTGAAGCAGGATTTTTGTCTTCCGCTGTGAGATGGTAGGAATTGATAGGTTCCTTTTAGTTTTGAATTTCTTCTCGTTGTACCACTGTCTTATTGGATCTTAAATTATATATTAATAAATGTACTTTTGACATGTCTTTGATTGTATGGGTTATGCCACCTTCATATTTGTTAACAGTTCACGGGTATCAACCACGTGGCATGGACGAGCCCTACTCTTATGAAATGACAATCAATCTCAATATGTTTAGTTCTTTCATGAAAGATCAAGGTTAGAGGCAATATGTAAAGTGGCCTGGTTATCACAAACAAGGGTCATCATCCAACATCTCCAAACTAAAGTTCTTTGAGTAACTGTTTAACCAGACAAGCTCACATGTTGCCACAACCATAGCTCTATACTCAACTTCAACATATTTTCAGAAGTAGAGTAAAGAAGATCAAACCCAGGAGTAGCTTTCAGATGCCGCAAGATTCGATAAACCACATCCTTATGTATTTTAATTGGAGCATTCATGAATTGACTAACCATACCAACTGTATAAGTAATATCTAGATGAGTAATGGTTAGATAAATCAACTTCCCAACCAATCTTTGATACTCGCTCACATCTTTATACTTTGTGTCATCATCAAGATATGGCTTCTGGTTTACTTCCATATGGGTATCACTTCTTGTAATCTATCATATTTGTATCCTTCAATAAATCCATGGTATACTTTCTTTGGGTTAGAAATACTCTTTTACTAAAGTATAAAACTTTAATTTTCAAGAAATAGTGTAATCTGCACAAATCTATTAAATCAAATAATTGATGCAACCGACCCTTAGTCTTCTGATTTCTTTAAGATCATCCCCTGTGACGATGATATCATTTACGTAGACAATGAATACAGCTATTTTCTTTTCCCTCTTAACAAATAAGGTATGATCATTTATACTTCTATCGTATCCCAAATTGCTCACGCCTTCACTAAATTTTTTAAACCAAGCTCTATGTGATTGTTTGAGACTATAAATAGTCTTATTTAATTTAATGTTCTTTGGAAATTCCATATAAACCTCTTCATTGAGATTGCCCTGTAAAAGAGCATTTTTTATATCTAACTACCATTGGTCCCAACTCTTTTAAGTTACAAGACTTAGAATAACCCTGATAGAAGTGAGCTATGCCATTGGAGCAAATGTTTTGTTATAATCAATTCCATAGGATTGGCTATAACCCTTAACAACAAGTCCTTTTTATATCTTTCAAGACTTCCATGAGCTTTATACTTACTATATAAACTCACTTACAACCCACCAGTATTCTGCCTAGAGGTAAATCAATAATAGTCTAAGTGTCATTCTTGATTAGAACATCTAATTCAACTTGCATACCCTCCTTCCACTTAGGGCTTTTACCGGCTCCCTCAACAGTTTTAGGCACAACATCTAACTCAATATTCATAACAAAATTTTGATAACTTCTAAAAGTGCATCCATAAGAAACATACTGAGAGAGGATAGAGAGTGAATGCACTTTTATCTTTTCAAAGAGCAATAGGCAGCTCAGGATATGACTCTATGAAAAACTGAGGATCTGAATTAGAAGAGAGATCTTTGGTCTTGGTCACTTCAACCTGCTTTTGAGGCATTGTTACATTTCTCTTTCCCCATCTGTACACCTTGATCTCTTTTAGAGCAACTTCAATTTCCTCTTTCTCGTCAGGTTCTGATTATATTATGTAAGAACATTCATAGGTTTATTCACTATATTCACAAGCTCCCCTTAGAGGAATAATAGAGAATAGACTCAAAGAAGGTGACATCCATATTGTACTCCTTTTGTTAATTGGAGTATCCAAGGAATATACCCTTAATATCTCTATCCTTGACACATTGGTGGATATGGACATAATATGTACAACAAAAAATACGAGGTAACATGGAACAATTTTGTCTCATAAGTAAGAATTTTTCAAAGAGTTTCACTACTAAGTATTGAACTTGGCATTATGCTGATTAAATAGACTGAGGTTAAGACAACTTCACCCCAATAAAATTTAGGCATACTGCACCTAATAAGAAGTGCGTGAGCTATTTCCAGAACGTGTCTCTTTTTCGTTTCATCTACCCATTTTGCTGAATAAAGAAAATAAAGTATTTTTGACTACAAAGTGAATCGACTGGACTAGGACCCCAAACATCATAATGAATCACTTTAAAAGGTTGTGACTTTCTAGACTCGCTACTAGGATAAGAAATCCTTTTATGCATTCTAGATATACATTATTTGACTCAAGAAAAACATTAAGAATTACACAACTAAATTTAAAAACAGGTAAATGCCCCAAGCGCTCATGCCATAATATGATCTATGCTCTACTTGTGGTCATAGTTGAAGTAGTACCAGAAGAACCATTAGCCGAATAGTCATTCAGTACATATAGGCCCCTTCTGAAGCTATCATGACTAAAGACCTTTCTCGTCTTCGGATCCTAGAAAACACAACTAGAGGGAGAGAAAGTGATTGAGCTATTAAAAGTTTTTGTTAAAAAATTACAAATTTACATGAAAGATTGGGACATGAAATACAAAAGGTAAATTAGCTCCTTGTTTTAAAGAAGTCTATACTCTTAGAAGTATGTTTTGTCTTCTATCATATGATTTGTTGCCTAGAGTCTACTACCCATACTTGAGATCTAGAAGAAGAAGCACATTTATCCTTTGCCAAGTAAGAATTTTGAGCCATGATGTAGATGTTGAAGCTTGGTCACTGAATCCTCATTCTAGGCCTTCTATACGCTTTATTAGTTCATTGATAGTTTCTACACTATCAAAAGGATTTTCTGATACATGAGCATGGTTCCCTCTATTCTTCATGAAATCAAGTTTGCCAATTAAGTCCCAAATTTGATCCTTAGCTTTTCCATTTCTTTATAAGAGGGTCATCTATGGCCTCTACCTTTAGTATTATGTTCTCTTCTCCCACGAGAAAGATAAAACTCATTTTTCCCAGAAAGACATTTTGGGCATGCGATTTATTAAAAACGCAACAATTAAGACAGTTTTCTCCCAATAAATTTTTGGGATATTATTCCCGATTAACAAAGTTCTTGCAACTTCTAATATATGTTTATTCTTTCTCTCGGAAACCCCATTCTGTTGTGGAGAGTATGGGCAAGACGTTTGATCTAAAATCCCATGACTTAAAAAATAAGAATGTAGTGATTGTGACATAAATTCTCCTTCATTATCACTACAAATGACCTTAATAGGTAGCTGAAATTGAGTATAAATAAATTGACAATACACGAGTAGAATATTCTTAACTTCATCTTTGGTTTTCATGAGATAGATCATAGTGAATCGGGTGCAATCATTTATAAATGAAATAAAATATTTGTAGTCATGTAAGGAAGCAATAGAGTATGAACCCCAAACATCAGAATAGATAATTTCAAAAGGTTTTGAAGCTCTAGTTTTATTCAAAGGAAATGACACACGATGATGTTTAACCTTTTGGCAAGTTTTACATTGCAAAATAAAATATCTATAACTTGAAAATTCAGGTAATATCATCCTAATTTTGGATAGTGGAAGGTGTCCCAATCTTTGATGTCATAATGTCAAAGCTTATTTTTTTCTCTCTGGGAAGAATAGATTGTAATGTTGTTTGTCCGATCTTCTCAAAGAAATATAGTCATTTTCTTGTGCTATTCCGACTAAAGATCTTTCCCGTCCTCAGTTCCTGAAAAATATGTCAATTAAAATCGAAAGTTACTAGACAATGTAAGTCTTTGGTTAAAGCATGAACTTATAAGAGACTACAAACAACAACAACTAAGCCTTTTACATGGATTCTTTGTTTCCACAGATCCCTATCATGTGCCATGTTAGCAATTAACTCCCAATAAGCTAGATCATTCTTTATTGTTTCTTTCCAACACTTTTGTGGTCGTCCTCTACCTCTTTTACCATCTTAAACGATGTTCTCTCATTTTATTCTCTATTGGTGCCACTCCTAATTTGTTTCTAATAACCTCATTATGTATACAGTCTTTTCTTGTATGACCACTCATCCATCTCAACATCTTCATTTCTGTCACAGACATCTTTTGTACATGTTGATGATTAACTGCCCAACACTCAGAACCATAAAACATGGCAGGCCTAATTGCTGCTCTATAATATTTACCTTTTAACTTTAATGGTATCTTCTTATCACAAAGAATGCCTGATGCTCTTCTCCATTTTAACCAACCAGCATTAATTCTATGCGTAACATCTCCATCAATTCTTCCATCACTCTGAAAAATTGACCCTAGGTATTTAAAACTTTCCTTTTGGGTAATGCAATGTGTGCCAATTTTAATTTCTATGTCCTCTGAAGTAACCAAATGATCAAACTTACATTCCATATATTCTGTCTTTGTTCTACTAAGTCGGAGCCCTTTGCTTTCTAATGTTTCTCTCCATAGTTCCAATTTTCTATTAACTTTTTCCTTAGACTCCTCCACTAATACAATGTCATCTGCAAATAACATACACCAAGGTACTTCATCTTGAATATGTTTTGTTAACTCATCCATCACCATTATAAATAAGTATGGACTTAAAGTTGATCCTTGATGTAACCCAATATTAATTTCAAAGAAGTCTGTCGTTCCTTCATGAGTCCTCACACATGTTTTTGCACCATCATACATGTCTCTTATAAGGCTAATATATGTCAATGGGATACCTCTTTTTTCCAAAGTTCTCCAAAGAACCTTCCTTGGTACCCTATCATAAGCTTTTTCTAGATCAATAAATGTCATGTGAAGGTCTTTCTTTTTTGCTCTAAAATGTTCCATAAGACGTCTCAAAAGGTGAATCGCTTCGATAGTAGATATGCTTGGCATGAATCCAAATTGGTTCTCTGTTGTACTTGATACTTGTCTTAACCTACGTTTGATAATTCTTTCCCATAATTTCATAGTATGACTCATTAACTTGATACCTCGATAATTTGCACAATTTTGAATGTCTCCCTTGTTCTTATATATGGGTATAAGTGTACTTGCTCTCCATTCCTCGGGCATCTTTTGGTTTTTCCATATTTCATTAAATAGTCTTGTGAGACTAATGGAAATATTTAGGACATGTAAAATATTTTTAAGGGTCCCAAAACTAGTGGCTATACTCCCTTTTCCCACAATAGGAGTATTGGACCCATTGGCCAACTTGATTCTAATCCCTTCCTGAATTACTTGATAGTCATAGAATAAGTTTTTCATGCCCACCATGTGGTCTGCTACACCAGAGTCAATCGCCCATATTCTAGAATCAGATGAAGGATTATTACCTAATGCTACAAACGAGAAAGGATACATCATGATAGCTTTTAAATCACCAGTAGAAGACGTAGATGCAATATTTGATTCATTTAATTTAACTCTAAGTTCTTCAATTTCCTTCTTCATATCGGCCAAAACATTAGACAATAATAGTTTGTTTCTCAACGTGGTCACTGAAATAAGCTTTGTTCTAGCGGTTCTAATTATAATTAGGTCTGTCCACTAACTCTCAACACGTCTCTTTCATATGTCTGGCCTTGCCAAAATGTGAATAGGTAAGTTTATCTTTTTCGTCTGTATTAAACTGAAATTTGCCTCTGCCGCAACCACCAAAGCCACCTCTACCTCTAAATCGTGCAGTAAAAGTTGAGTTTTGACCCACAAATACAGTTGTATCTTGGTTGATCTTGACTTCTTTTTCTAACTGTTTTTTATCCTCTTCTCGCAAGAGCACGGAATAAACTGTACTCAACGATGGAAGCTCTTCTCTGCTTAGCATATTATTTTTTACTGCCTCATACTCCAAAGAGATTCCCCACAAAAGATCGAACACTTTATGTTCTTCAAATTCATCGTTCCTTTCTTTATATAATTTTGGCATTTAGTTTTAGAATAATATTGTAGCTCTTCCCATAAACTACGGAGTTCAGTAACCATACACATTTCATACGGCTTTTCTTGCGCCCCTTTATATGGTGGTTTCGACTCCAAAGAGATTCCCCACAAAAGATCGAACACTTTATGTTCTTCAAATTCATCGTTCCTTTCTTTATATAATTTTGGCATTTAGTTTTAGAATAATATTGTAGCTCTTCCCATAAACTACGGAGTTCAGTAACCATACACATTTCATACGGCTTTTCTTGCGCCCCTTTATATGGTGGTTTCGACCGGTGTGTTGGTTGAGTGTCCTCTATCTACCATTCAAATAGTAGACTACACACTTATACTCATACCAGTCGGTCTGCGCCCCTTCACATGGTGACTACAATTGCTTTTCCAGCTCTCCTGGTTGTTTACTTCAGCAACTCAAGGTCTTAATTTTTATGCTTCTTGGTGATACTACCATATTTCATAAGAAACAATGCATCTACCTCTTCTCTAAGAGGATTCATATGTGGTGACAATAAAACTAATTTTCTGCACTTTTGTCTTCTTTCTTCTATTTGCATTTTTGTTGTTTGACCAAATAAGAAAACACTCACTATGTATGACTTCATATTTTCTGCATATTTTCTGAATTTTTGCAACACTTTTCCAGCAACCTTCATCGCTGCAATATTCTTCAATTCAACCTTCATCTTCAGCAGCTTTATGGCTGCGATAATTTTAAACAGCTTCTTTGCTGCAACAACTCTTCAATTCAACCTTCATGGTTGTCTTTTTCAGCAACTTTCATAGCTGACAAATTTCTGCAACCTCACTTACTGCAAATAAAAAATATGTGTACAGTCCTCATGACTGTAATTTAAGCATTCTTAGCAACTCTTTTCTATAAACTTACAAGAATTGACATATTGGAGACATTCCATCCAATCTGCCCACAACTAAACGTCGACGCTCTTACATGGTTGCCTTCTCTTTCTTGCTTTCTTCATGTTGTTTTCTGAACATCAAGAAGTAGAGCAACAACATGTGCCCTCATAAGGTGCTTTCTTGATTGCACAATACTCAAGGAAGTAGGTCCTTTTCCTTTTTTGGTCTATGTAGCCAACCTGCAGTATCTACCAAATATATTGTTATTCCTCTAAACTGAAATTGCACTCTTATTGAGTCCCTTGTCAAACCAACTTCAGGCCCCACCAAGTTCAAACACATGATCATCTTGCAGCAATGCATTCTATAGAGTAAACTTACCCACATTTAGGCATCCTACAATTGCCAATTGGAGCTTTCTCTCATCTAGATCTCATAGTGGAGTTAATCTTTAACAGAACAACAACTCCTACCAACTTGAATTCAAACTAGAGATTCTATTTGTGATGTACTGAATAGTGGATGAGTTGTTGAAATTCTGAACCCACATTCCTTAGACTTTGGTTGGCATACGGTGGATATACTGCTTCTGGCCACTCTTGTTAGCATACGGTGGATATACTGCTTCTGGCCACTCTTGCATACATCTCCAAAGGCATTGATTTTACAAAGTCATCTGCGGATTCAATTTCCATCCTTTTCTTAGGCTGTGAGCCAACATAAAATGAACTGAGATCATCTTGGGACAAACTTGTATCTCTACTTGGGACATCAGTCCTGTTCACCATATGCATCCCTCCAGCACTAAATGGGCTAACAATATGTGGCCTTGTAGCAGTTCGAACATGTTTTGTTGGGATACAGCAGTCAACATTAAGACTACGAGAATCCCTTTTGCCATAAGTTGGTGCCATTGGATTCTCAAACCTGTCATCCATGCAGTTTTCAACTGCCATACCAGAGATTGATTTTATTTCATATCTCGTTCCATCATGCAACTTTGGCAAGTTTCTCCTCCTTTTTTGATGTAAATTTTATCGACCTTCTGCCCTGAAAATCTCCAGGTAGATATTTGTTGCCCATCTCGCAATCATCATCTTCAAAATCAGCCTCTTGAATTCATTTGATGCCCAAAGAGATTCAAGAGGCCTCCCATAAGCATCCATGGCAACAAGGTCAACTATGTAGAAAAGATTCACCTTCAAAACTTTTTTTTTTCTTTCCACACTCACAGTTAGCTATCATCTTCATCAATTTGTTAGGGTTGGCAATATTACTCATTTGTGAGACAACAGGAGAGGGTAAGGAGCCAGTCAATGGACTTGCAACTTCGGGAGAATTATCAGGAAACAGATTTTAAGCCTCTTTGCAGCATGTTTCCCTTGCAAACCGGTATTTCCATCAGGTTCTAAAGACTGACCTTCCACTCTTTTAAATTGATATTTCTCATCATGGTGGTTAACTTGATTGACCTGCCATCTCTCCTAATAGCAAAAACCTTTCCAAAGAAGTGAGCCCTGCAGATTCCTTTGAAATCAAAAAAAGGTCTTACAACCGGGGGGCTTTGCCTTCTTCTGTTTGGATTTAGCTGAAACTGCAGACAAGTTGTGTACCCCATACTCACAGATGGCGACGGTTTTTTGAACCAGTTCATAATGGTCTATGAAGGGAGCAATCACAATATCACCAAAATATTTTGCTTCCATCTTCAACAATGCAGTGACCTCTTCCTTTTTTATCTTTCCTTTTTCTGCAACCTCCTTTTATATGTGGATGATGGTATGCAACTGTTAATAATTTTCTTTTCCTAAAATCGTGGGAATAATCTTTCCTTTCTTTTGTGGTTCCCTCTCTTTTCTAGTTATATTTTTCATAAATCGGGAAAGTTATCTTGCATAATTACCTTTCTGGTTTGCTTTCCCACAAAATCAGTAAAGTAAGAAAGTAAGTTTCTATAACTGCTTTTCTGGTTTGTTTTCCCACAAAATAAGGAAAGTAATTGTAACTTACTTTTCCTGCATTTGATATTCAAAAATTGAAATTACCTTTATCAAAAAAATTCAAATCTTCATTTCCAAGATTTTGTGTAACCTTTTTTGGAAAATCTGGAAAGAATTGGCCAGCCACCATCGTCATTTTTGGCAACCAACACCTTCTTTTTTTATCTTCTTCTTCTTCCTTGAGAATATCCTTGCACTAGGATCAAGCTTTATCTCTATCTTTGTACGCTTAAGGCTTAACAGACGATTTTGTGATATAGTTCCCAGATTGCACAACTAATTACATTCTCTTCACTTCTAGAAAAAAAGATAAAGCATGTTCAATATAATCCAGACTCATGTATGAATCTGCAGAACCCGTCACGAATAATGTTTGTAGACCCAAAATAACCCCATCAATGTCATGAGATAGGTATGCATCCTTCATGCTTGAAATAATCAATAATGCCTAGCAGAGAAGTTTCCCATAACTATCCCTTTTTGAAATGTCATTACTACTACGATTGAGCGTGAATTTCAAGATATGTTGCACAAACTTGCTGATTTCAGCTCCTTTAATATGTTGATGATGTAGCATAGCTGATAAAGCATCTCCAAGAAATCCAGAACCAGATTGTGATGAGTTTATTCCATCTTGTGCTTGCAAAACATTCTCTATGAATCCATAAAACGAAGTCAGGATCTGCTGCATGAAACGCTTCTTCATTTTATCATATAATAAATCAAATGGATAATCTTCCATTAGGAAAGTTAAGTGTGTAATCTTAGAGGCACAACCATTTCCTTCTTGCCCGAGAATGGCTTGGTGTACTTGCTGAAAAATAGATTGGTTTGCATGCTTCAAAATAATACATATTGATCATGCCATCTTCCTCACTGCAGAATGAGGTAACAAAACTGATCGAGAGTTAGAAGTTATATCGAACAGTGAGCACAACCATCTCTTCACGCTTCTTCTTGGCCCTTTTGTGGGTCCCAAGCTTTCTCTTTGCTACTTTCAAAGCACGCTTATCTTTTCCAACTTTAAGAAGCTCAGTTATCCTCTTCTCATAGGGTGCAAACCCAACAACCTCCCTAATGAGGTTCTTCACAAATACAGTCCTTTTTATTGGTTTTCCCTTTTCTATCAAATGGTCGTTTAGCCGATTCGCGTTTTGTCACTACATGGCCTTTGTTCAAACAACAAAAAACCTTGACTTTAGTTGCACAGGAGCCATTTCACCTCCTCATCCCGATCTCTCCCAGTTGTGGCCAATTAACTTGCATCGGGATGAAATGTTTTACACAATCTTTCATAACTCTTCTCTGCTCCAGGACAGATTCTGCCTTCCACGCTTCAACCACCCTTGATTTAACCATCTCTCGAAACTATACGTCCACAATCTTCACCATTGGACTCTGATACCATGACAATATTTCATAACTCTTCTCTCCTCCAGGACAGATTCTGCCTTCCACGCTTCAACCAACATTGATTTAATCATCTCTCGAATCTATATGTCCACAATCTTCACCATTAGATTCTGATACCATGTTAGAATTTGTGGATAGTGCAACGAAAAATCAAATATAACAACGATGAAGAACATAGAAGAGTAAAAATAGGAGATCGGAGGAGGGGACAGAACTCCTGTGGAGGTTGCCCCCTCTCTCCTATACTCTTTCTATTAATCAAAACTCTTAACCCTAATACAAAACGTGCAACCCTTATAAAATGGGATGTAAATCATAAAATGACCAAAATTATAAAATGAGTTGTAAATCATAAAATGACCAAATGACCTTAGTACTCCGAGCAATACAATAATACCCAAATATTAGAAATTACAAAACTAACACTAACAACAGCAAATATGCATATTCTTCAACAATAAATAGTAAATGCAACGACAATTTTTACAAAGGAAAGAGCATGTTAAAGCAAAGTGATTTTTACGTGAGATGGTCTCCAAACTCAACAGACTCATGCTTTGAGTGGTCGTAACTTTTCATTCTTTGAAATACTTTCCTACTGAAGTCCTTGTTTTCCCATTTTGTGTTGTATCTAGGGCAAAATACAGAGGATGCATCTATTATTATCTACTCAGGTTAATTCAAACTCTAGTCTGCTTACACAACATGAGAGCAATCCAACTTAACCCCCCTCTCTCTCTCAGCTAAAAGTGACATCACTACAAATCTTTGACCAATATCTTTTCCAGTTAGAGCTGCAGCCACCCAGGAAGTTGACTGTCCTAGTACCAGATAGAGGACGCACAAAGATTTTCTAGGACATAACGTCCAAGAACCACTCCCACATAAACCACTTACCATCGGAGTTGTAACTTCAGCTAGGAAGATAACAACTCCAAATAAAGAATCCAACGAACTTTTATGCTTGCAGTTGGGCCACTCTTTTATTCAGGCTTGGACCCGCTACAGAAAGGTGGATCCTCACTATAAGCAAAGTCAATTATAGAACCTCTGTATGTATAATAAAAATTATGTTTCAATAAATCTCTTGGAATAATTTAATTGAAAATAAGATGGACAGTTTTTTGAGAATGTTAAGAATAAAGTGAAACTTTGGAATCACATCTCATACAAATAACTTAGGAACAGTGTCAGAAAGAACACTGCCTGAACCAGAATCAGAAAAGATAGGGTTACAATTGAAAAGGAAGGAGTTCTTTGTTTTTGAGTAATGATGAGAGATCCAGGCAGATAGAATGCGGACCAAATGGGAAAGCTTATAACCAATGTTTCATTTCATCTTGCTCGGCTAGACTTAGAGACTCGTAAGGCATTAATAAATGTGTTATGTATATCGTCAAAATTGTTTCAAGATACATTAGAGCCTGCAGAAGAAAACTATGTGCAAAAAATAAACTTTGAACGCTTATCCAAATGCAAGCAACGATTCATTAAATATCTGACCATCTGAGACCAGTAAAAACAGGTGAAGACATACACAATCCAATCCAATGGTTTTGATAATAATTATGACCTTATATGTAGCAGTAGAAATCAAGCCAAACCAGCCCCCAAACTGCCGGGCTCAGCTTGGTTAAACATGAGCCTGAATATCATGGTAGGCTCGAGTGAACTGGAGTCAACCGAAAGTTGAGGCTTAAATAATTACCCGAGCAGAGCTTCTCAAAAGTGGGTTCAGATTGGCAGACTCACTAGGCTTGCTGTCTTTGAAGTAGCCTATGCAATAAGATGTATGCCTTTGAAATAACATATATGATAAGTAATACAAAGTACAAACTGTGACAGCACAACTGATGGAGCGCATGAGGTTAGCACCTTCCATAAGAAGGAGGCCTGTGGTTCAATGCATGTTTTGAGATGTCCCTCTATCCAGTGCTTTTCTTGAATGAAGGCCTCATTTGGGATGATCACCGATTATTTAAAGTTTTAAATTCAAGGGTGCCCAAGATAATGAAAAGCAACATAGAGAGGCTGATGTAATGAACACATGATTAGTTGGGATTATCATATCCCCAAAAATGAGAGCAAGCAAAACATCAAATTGTTAAATGCTACATAATCTCAAAACAGTTTGACAAAACTCATGTTTTTGAAACTCAGAGAACAACCTACAATGATGAATGTCCTAAACAATAAGAAGGTAGCCACAATCCTCAGAAGCTAAAATTCATAAAAGAAGGTATTTGAACCTTCAAACTATTCAAAATATGACTTAACATTGAAAGAGTTTAAATTATTCAAAATTTGTTAAAGTTGAAGAAGAAGTTTGAGAGCCATTATTTAAGGTCAAGGTAATGAATCGATTATGGTGATCATGGCAATTGTTCTCTTCCATATGAAAATATACTGGAAGGTAAGATCTGTCATTAACTCACTTTGTTATTCATCAGTTTCTAAAATGCTGACAACATCACTCATCTGAATAAGATATAAAAGAACTTTTATTAGCCTCAAATGCCTATTGTGCTCCATTCCAGGCAATCATTTTCATAAATAGCTCTGGATACAAAACAGTGAAATGTTAAAACTTAAAAGACAAACTCCCTAAATCAGCAACAGATCCACTGAAGGACAAACAGAAATAGGAAATGGCACAAAGTTACCTTGGAGGTCCAATAAACATTGAACGGATATCTGAATCCCATTTATTTCAAAATTTCTTGACTTCTGATGCATAAATTGGTGTCTGTAGATTATAAAATTTAAAATAGCCTATAATTTACCCACTGTGAGTCACAATTTGTCCTTTTAAGATGTAAGCAGAAGCATAGTGCTTCGAGGTTTCCTCAACATGGATTGCTGTCAGCATGTCAACACCTAGGCTTGTTATATTTATATTCCCACAACCACTGGGTTTACGGTGCAACACCTTTACCTAAGAGGTCAAGATAATAACAACTTAACAACTATATTTATGACCTAAACATAGAGAACATCCATTTGATCGTAACATAGCAGCAACTGAATGGAATGTAAGTTGATATGCTATCAACATTGTATTTCAGGAAGTGTTAAGACTTGTCAATTCAACAAACAAGCAAATATGAACTTTTCTCAGTGCTTGCACTACAGGGAAAAGAAAGACACCTTTCAAAAATTTCACCATGCGAGAATTTACCAATTCCTGCATGAGTAGGGAAATTTCAGAAACTTACACTTTGCTGAAAAGGTACGCCTTTCCGCTTCTGCAGTGGAATTGCTGCAAAGGGCAGGGAGAGAATAATGTTAGCTTAAAGGTAAGACATGGAATCTTCAAAAGCACATTTTCACAATAATCATGGCGGTTTCTTTTTTTTCCATAGGCACATAATAGGGTTATCACTATACCACTGGTATCAAACTTCCCACTTCCTAATGAACAAAATGCAGGATGCAATACACCCGCAGATTCATGATGTGCTTGCACACACCGATTAACCAGGATAGCTGCCACGATATCCCAAGTTATCAGGGAAATCGGACAGATTGAAGTACCCACTTAGCCAAAAATGATGAAGAAAATTAGTTCACAAACAGGAGATAACAGCTATTAACGTAGAGAATGTTGTCCGACACTTTGACATAGCAAAACAGTATTAGAAATCGTCATGCGGTTTCTCAATTCATTGGTCATTACTTTTCCTCGTCAAATCATTTGGGAAACCAAAAGATGAGATTAGAAATACGACCCCAAATTAAGATGCATCAGAGCATGCAAATTTATTCCAACCAGCAACACCTTCAATTTCCAAGGTTTCTACGGAAGAGCTCAGGTTTTGCTCACGTCTCAACATGCAACCTAAGTTCCCGATTGCAGGATAATTACACGAATCAGAGCTACCCATTCTAAGGATAACAGTCATGCAACAATCGAATTCCAAGCCAATCCCCAAATTCCATATGTTTTTGGGTAGACATAGTAAATCGCAAAAGCAGCTTCATTACGCAAATTGGTGATCGATAAGGGGGCGGCCCAGAAGTATCGGCATAACTTGGGAATTCTTGAATTTGTAGGGAATCTTGGATCTTGGAAGAAGATGAAGAATCGGCAAACCTTGGAAACGATGTCCTCGACGAGGGCCAGATGGGTCTGACAGTACTTGCATGCGAATACCCTTCCCTCAAGGTAGGACAAGTGAAGCCTTCCCATTTCAATTCCACCGTTAATTGATGCTTCTAATAGTTAAAGGGATGAGAGAAGATGGTTATTGCGGGCACAAGAATCCAACGTCTGAAGAAGAAGCGACTCAGGGGATGTTTACGAGATGGAGGAAATTGTATTCAAAAGGGAACGTCTAGCAGAAAGAGAAAGGAGGGGGAAGAATTCTCTGAAGAATTTGACTCGCGCAGAGAAACTTGAGTGTGGTTTTAACCGAATTATGCTCACCCCTACCTATGTCTTAAAGTATCTTGATCTTGCTTCAAACAAAAATCCATCTATTTTTTTAAGAGCTTTCTTATTATTAGGTAATTTTACTAACTCGTAACTTTACTAACTCATAACTCATAAGTATCATTTTCATACAAAAAAATATTGTTTTTCCATAACCTACACATATTATACTTTATCATCACATTACATAGCTTCTTCGTAGTATTAAAGCTCTTTACTATTAGTTTGCAAAATGTGCTTATTAGGAGAATATCTTGTAGAAGCTTATCTATTTCTACAAGATCTCATAACACCTTTTGGTTAGACTATATCCATAATTGATACTTCTAGTGCACGTGCCATATCATTTACATACTCTACTCTAGGTTGAGAAGGTGATATTGTCAATAATTGAGCATCAATTGAACCTCGATATTCACACTATCTTATCTTATGCGATCCAACACTCAATCCTTCAATTTCAGAGCATCCAAGACTGGGTCCTTCAATTTTAAAGTATAGACTCATAACATCATATAGTGATTATCAATAAATTTCACAAAGTAGAGACACCAAATGTTTGAGAACACATAGGATCATATAAATCTAAAATCGATTGTAAGATACTTGGTTTTCTAGGAGAAGAAAATTTAAAAGCGATTATATTTCAGTTATCAACCGTGCAGGTTTCACAATCACTTTGATGCACTTCAATTGAGCAAGAGATCAAATTTTCTTAACAAAAATGTTATGCCTTTTTCACCCACATGGACAAGTCACTTATGCCACAACCTCGCATAATTAAAAGCCTCACCTGCATTAATATGGGACTTAAAAATACTGACATGTATCAAACAAAGAGAAGTGGTATTTTCACTTATGCCTACAATAAGATTACCCTTGTTAAGCCTCCACTTACCATTTATAAAGTGACTGTTAAAATCATCATTAATGTTTTTCCATTGCAAATAAATTCAAGCGCAAATCACAAATATACCTCACACTATAAGATGCAAAGCAATACTATTGTTTGTCTTCAGTAGAAAACTCCCACTCTAAGAACTTTAGCTGAGGTTAAATTTTACATCTTCATACTACTGTACATGTAGGACCTAGATCAACGATATGATCCTCTTAATAGGAGAAAAGAAAGGAGAGGTGATTAAGAAGTAAACTTTAAAAACAGAATACTTCATAATGCTCTCTTCTTGATGTGCGATGTGGGTCCGTATGGTTCTTCTTACTCCGCCGAGCAAGGGTCGATCTTCAATGCTACCAAGTTGTTAGTTTATAATGAATATGAATTCTTTGAATTGGGTATCTGGATGAGCTTGAAGATGTGCGAATTGCCACAAGCTGACCGTCGGAGTTTTAAGATAATGGTATGGTCAATAGAAACAGATTTGGAATGAGGAGCAAGTATGGATTGGGTTTTTGGGTTTAACAATAGGTTTTGGCCTAGATTAGGTTAGGATTGGAATGGGTTCAACTAGATGGATGGGTCTTAGGTTTTGGGTTAGACTCAATTGTATCCAATTTGGAATAAACTCTTTTGTAAACAAAATGAATTGGACCCAAGTTGAGGAGTTTGGGGCTATGGGCCTTGGAATGAGCCAAAATTTGGATTTTGATGAACCCAATTGGATCTATTTTAAAACCAGATTCTAATTCGAAGGGGATCCAATTTAGAATGGATTTGGATTTGATTCAACAAGCATTTTGGGTCAAGAGAATGGATGGTAGTATTGGGGTCTGGTTGAATTCAATGAGATTCAAATCGAGATCTGATTTGAAATGGGCCTGGTTTTGGGCAATGGGGAAAATTGGGGATTTTGACTGGATTGGATACGTGGGATATGAGTGAAGCACGATCTGATGGTGATCTAAAACACTTGAAGCTAGGTCATTTGGTTAAAAGAGAACGAATCGGGTCTACTTGGTTGGGCCCAACCCGATTTACCTTAAAAGGGGCTAGGGCACGATGGGTTATTCAACGCAGTGGGAAATGGGGAAAACCATAAGAGAGGGAAAGAAGAAGAGAGGGGAGAGGGAAGAGAGGAGGCTGGCTTGGCAGTTCGGGAGGGGCTGGTAGCTGAGGATGGCGGAGACGGATGGATCCGGCGGCAAGGCTTCTACGGTATGCACACACAGAGAGAGAGAGAGAGAGAGAGAGAGAGAGAGAGAGAGAGAGAGAGAGAGAGCAGATTGGCTCCTGTTTTTCTTTCTGTTGCTTCTTTTTTTGGAGATTGGGGAGGGGAGGGAGGGGAGGGAGGGAGAGAGAGAGAGAGAGAGAGAGAGAGAGAGAGAGAGAGAGAGAGAGAGAGAGAGAGAGAGAGAGAGAGAGAGAGAGAGAGAGAGAGAGCAGATTGGCTCCTGTTTTTCTTTCTGTTAGCTTCTTTTTTTGGAGATTGCATCACACTCACTCAGATTGTTAACAAAGGAAATTAATGGAGAGGAGAGAGAGAGAGAGAGAGAGAGAGAGAGAGAGAGAGAGAGAGAGAGAGAGAGAGAGAGAGAGAGAGCAGATTGGCTCCTGTTTTTCTTTCTGTTGCTTCTTTTTTTGGAGATTGCATCACACTCACTCAGATTGTTAACAAAGGAAATTAATGGGTGATCGGCTTTTACAATGGGACTGTGGAAATCAACCGATGAGGCATTTGATAAAAAGGGACTTGATAAAAAGAGGGGAAGACGACTATTCTAGGATTGCTCGATGAGAAGAGGTCTATCAATGAGATATACAGTTTTTGGGCTGGGGAGAGATGGATCGGCCATTATGAAAAGGCTGTGGAAATGAACCGATTAACCGATCCTTGAGAAGCATTCGAGCTTCCCTTTTATACTCCAACGTAGTTGTTCTTCCTTTAAATGCGTTCCCATCTCAGGTGTCATTTCAGCCTCCTATTTTTGACCATGTGACATTGAGCTGGTTGTTGAAGGGCAGCCATGGCTGCTGCTGGTTGCTGAAGAGGGCTGGCTGTTTGTCCCCTTGAGAGCAGCTGAATGTGTGCTGTTTGCGAGCTACTGTGGTCTAGGAGCTTTATGGGTGATTCGTTGGGCTGCTCCACCATCCACTTTCTTTGTGTTGTAGCAGTTCAACATTCATTTTCTGTGGACTTTGTTCCAGCCATTTGCTATTACATTTATCCCTTCACTTGTATAGTAATCTCATTTATCAATGTATTCTTTCATTGTAACTAGACCTTGAAGTGAATAACATTGCAATTTTGTTTCTTGATCTTTAGCTAATCGTGTTTATAGTCTTTAAAGATTAAAGGTTAAAGATCGATCTCACTTTTCCAAATTTGATTACTTGATTTATCATAGGAAAATTTGAGGTGTTTACGAATGATAGGCTTGGTTGACTTCAAAGATAACACCGAAATTTGAGAGTTTTGGTAGAAAATCAATTTCGAAATCCTTTTATAAAAATCGATGTTTAAACGCGGTGTTTGAGAGAGAATATGATGATTAAGACGAAAGTGAATATTGTCGTGGGATATACCATGACCCATATGTATAATGTAGTGCAAGAGCAGCAAGACAAAAGGGATAGATTTTTTATTAGAGAAGACAGAAGGGATAGATAAAACTCACTAAGAGTTTCAAGTTGTTTTAAGGAGATTTTTACCAAATTGAAATCATTTATCTTGTTTTTTAAAGTATTTATTTTAAAGAGAAGAGTATCAATCATTCTTCAAAAGTTCTTTTGAGGTTTTTGCAAAGGAAATATCACTTTAAATTTCTTAAAAGAATGGATCGCAAAACAAATTTTTAAAGTGATCAATTTGAAAACATCATTAGAGTAGTCCTTTAAACCTTTCTCAAAGTCTAGGAGAGCTTCATGAAATGAAGTTTTCTTTTCTTTCTTTTCATCAAATTAATCAAAGTTGTTTGCTCTGTGATGCTCTCTCGATTCTCATTTTTGTTTCTGTGAGCTACTTCTTGGGGAGAAGTGGTATCCTTATTTTTACCGACTTATTTCCTTTTCGGCTTGTTTCAATTCTTCCAGAAAGCTCGGGAAGCGGAAGGCTGTTGCAAAGGCAAAACCAAGCAAAACACACAAAGAAAGAAAAGAGTGCTAAGAAAGATCCGAAGAAGCCCCCTAGTGTTTTTTTTGTATTCCTGTAATTCTAGTGTTATTTATATCTCGTTGGTTCTTTTAGATCTTTAAGAAAATAGTTCTTTGATTATGGTCAAAACGTTTATTTTATCCTTATTGGCCTTTGTTGCTTTCCATTTTCTTTTTTTCAGTGAAGAATTTAGGAAGACATATAAACAGGAACATCCTAATGTGAAGTCGGTATCAGTTGTAAGTGTACTTATTCGGTGATTAAATTCAGTTCCAAATCTTTTTGGCTAATTAAACTGGTTAATAAAAGGTTGGCAAAGGTGGAGGTGAAAAGTGGAAGTCACTGTCTGAGGCCGTAAGTTTCTTCAATCTTTTAATAGTCAAATGGAGTTCTCTGTATCAATATTGTAAATGGTGTATCAAAACCTGTAATTAAGTTGTGAGTGCTTCTGGATTTTGATGTTTGCTGCTTAGTTCATCAATGTAGTAGCGTAAGTTGATAATGACGGCTTGCAGTTCAATCTTCCAACCATGCATTATAATTCCTGACTTTTAGGTGCATCTTCTGTACCTAAGGGGGTGTTTGCCTCTGAGGCCAGGAGTACGGAACTCTTACTACAGTTCCAGTTCCTGCGGCCTACCCCTGCCCTCGTTTGTTTGTGATCAGTTCCATAATTCCAGGCCTCATAATCAAACACTCCCAAAGGACTCCTTTGTTTTTAATGCTTTTGATGTATCTTCTGATTTCATTCAGTTGCGCTTATTAAGGCTTTCTGACGTGTTCTCTTTGCTTAATCAAATGCTATATTCCCCAGCCGTATGTAAAGCAGGCTTAAGTCCAGTACAGTGATATCAAAACAAACAGATTTAACGTCATTATCTGATATTGTTATAGAAAACTATATTCAAAGATGTATAAGCCAACAAGTTTCTTGTTGCACAATTGTCTTTTTAAAACTTTGGATCATATCTAATAGTATACCTGTTAATATTTTTCCCCAAAGGGTGTTGATACTCTCTCTTCCTCTTCATGCACACATACATATTTTATTTCATTGTTTGTATTTGGTAGGAGAAAGCTCCTTATGAAGCCAAAGCTGCGAAAAAGAAAAGTGAATATGAGAAGCTTCTTTCAGCCTATAACAAGAAACAGGCATTGTCTTTTAGTCATTCCTTGCAGTTTTGTTTATTTGAACTAGTATTTTTCTAGTTATTTGTCTTGTTGATTAGTAAACGAGGTCCTTTTTTCATGAGAACGACGGAAAACCGGACGTCATCTTTCCCTCTCTTCCCTTCCTTCGTTTCTTGTCCTTCTTGGGATCCGCTTGAGGGAAGAACGGAGAACAGGGGTGGGTCAAGAAACGCGATTTCGGTGCTTCCATGCGGTATTCCGTCAGCGTATCGCAGAGACGGAAGTCTTTGAAGCATGCATACTGACTATGGCGTTGCGATCGTTGAGTGAAACATGAATGCAACGAATCAAGCGACCCACTTGCTCGGCTGGCATTCTGATGTCTCCCGCTATGTGAATCTCCTTAAAAGCCGTCACCGGATTCAAGGATTCAATGGTGGGAAGAGCTTGCCATAGTCAAATGATCATCACAGGGTTCAAACCGAAGCCCTTCGTCGCGAACCTCTTGATGAATTTTTACCTTAAATGTGAACGTTTTTGTGACACACAAAGTTTTCAATGACGATCTCACCCGTGCCCGCAAAGCGTTTGACGAAATGCCACAACGAACGAGATCGTGTGGGATGCGATGATTGGTGGATACCTGCAACAAGGGGGCGTGATGAAAGCTTTGGGGCTTTTACCGGATATATTAGCTTGTGGGAATTGTATCTCCGAGTTATTCTTAGCGCATAAGTTGGCTTCGTGTGTTGTTGGTGCTTCTGCGAGTATTGGTGATGTTAATTTTGAAAACTTTTGATGGGAACACTACAATTTGGTGCACTTTTATGTGGGTTTTTTTGAAACTTCTGGTGAAGTCGTGGAATCACCTGTTTCAAATGTAAGGGATTGTGATATGCACAGCTGCACACCAACTGTTTGATGAAATATCTAAGAAGAGATGATTAACCTACACAAAGTGTGATGAATTGAAGATTGGAAGGTGGTTATGAAGTGACTAATGATTGATATGTAAATCGGGCTGCAAGGGTGCAATCCAATTAGTTTGACATGGAAGAAGTGTTATGAAGAAACGGGCTTTTCTTTTATATGGGTTACTGTGATTATGCATATTCGTGATATCAATTAGGAAAACTTCTTCTTGCACATATGATGAATCTAATCATTCGATGCGAGATAGCAAAAAGAATGAACATTTGATAAACTTGGAGAATTCTGGGATTCTCCAACTCCTGAAGGAAGACTTACTAAACTATAGTGAATTGCTTTCTGCTATTTCTGGATATGGAGTATTCCATGCTGCTAGTCCAGTTCCGTCTGTTGCGGCGCCTGATCCTGAGAAAGAGCTGATCGGTCCTGCTGCAAATGGAACCCTTAATGTTATGAAGGCGTCATCGGAAGCAGGGGTTAAAAGGGTTATCTTTGTATCATCTGCAGCTGCTGTTATGATGAGTCAGAGCCGCCCCAAGAACGATGTCTATGACGAGACTTGTTGGTCTGATATTGAGTATTGCCGGATGACTAACAACTGGTACTGTCTTTCGAAAACTGTGGCTAAGAAGTGCGCCTTGGAGTATGCAAGGGAGAGCGGTTTGGACCTTGTCACTGTTTGCCCATCTCTGGTCCTGGGACCAATGCTGCAGCCAACAGTAAATGCCAGCAGTGCCGCATTGATCAAACTATTGAAAGGAGAGCAAGAAACTGTCCCTGATGTCCATCGTGTTATTGTGGATGTCTGAGATGTTGCAGAGGCTCTGGTGCACATACGTGACAAGTCAGAGGCTTCTGGACGCTCACACCATGTTAGAACACTATTTTGGTTGAAATTTTGAAGTGCAAGTACCCTGCTTACAATTATCCCAAGAATTACACCGATGTAGCAGATGAGAAACATTGCTCCTCAAACAAATTGCAGAGTCTGGGTTGGAGTTGCAGGCCTTTAGAGGAAACACTTGTTGATTCAGTTTGAAGTTTTTGGTGAGCATTGGTCTTCTCGAGTGAATCTATGTGCACGCTTGTGTATGTGTGTACGAGGAATATCAGTGTGATTAGCTTTCATATTACATGTGAAGAAACCTATTGTCGTTTTTTATGAGGTGAATATTGCAGTCACAAGGACTGCTGAAATGTGTTTTGTAGTCATGAAGTTGCTAGAATTTGCAGCCAAAGAAGCTGTTGAAAATGATCAATCATAAAGGCTGAGTTTAAGTTGTTGCAGTTAAAGAAGCTGTTGAAAAATGCTCAGTCAAGAAGCTACTTGAAATGACCAGCCGTGAAGGCTAAGTTAAAGTTTTTGTACCCAAGAAACTGCTAAAGATTGGTGCAACCGTGAAGTCGTTGAAGAGCAGTCATGAAGGTTGATGAAGAATATTGTAGTTAGGAAGGTTGTTGGAAAGCGGACAACCAAGATAGCTGAAAAATCAAAAGAAAATAAAGAATTAGTTTTTTTTGACAAGTTTGGAGTTCAAAGTATCTTACTCTCAACTTAGGGGAGTGTTGAAGAATATGATTTTTAATGTCACTCTTAGTAATTTTGATGTTTTAGGTATTATTGTAATTGCTCGTAGTATTAAGGGTATTTTGATCATTTTGTGTCTAGCAACCTATTATATAAGGGTTGAACATGATGTATTAGGATTAAGAGACTAAGATTAAGAAAAAGAGAGGGGCAAGCGGCCTCCATTGGAGGGCCTACCCATTCCGATCACCATATTTTCTCTTCACTGTTTTAATCATTTTTCTATTATCGATCTTTTGTATCGGTTTAGGAATGACTGACTGTGCTACAACTAAATCTTTAGCTACTACTAACATTTGGTTAATATGATAGACTATATTCTTCATTTCTTTCATTTTTATGAGAATTATATTTTTGAAGGAGTAATTCGACATGTAGCTCAGATTTTGTGGTCAAAGAGTCAAATAACTCTTTTACGATTTTGAATTCTTCGATTATCCTGAAAGTAATCTTCCATGTACATTAACATGATAGTCTTGTCTATAGTATCATCATTTAGAAATGTCTTTGTAAACACCTTAAACAATTTTTTTTTGAAAATACTCCAAAATTCGAAAGTTGACTTGTTTTAAAACTTCTAACTTTAAAATGAAAATTTTAAAAGTCTTTAAGATGAAAATTTTAAAAGATTTCAAAATAAAGTCAAAAGTATAAAAAACCAGAATATTGAAGTAAAACAAGTCGATAGGTGGGGCCAGCTTCGAGGCACGGACAATTCAACGAAGGTAAAACCGGAAATCAAAGATGAAGATCAAGTAAAAAACCATATCCGTACTCAAGATAAAATCAAGAATGGACGGTCTCATCAAACCCCTCCTAATTGAACTGAGTGCTAGACCTGAGCAGTTTGAAATAAACATCAAGCCTTATTTGAACCAAATATTTTTAATTCAAACCAATATTGGATTTTTCTAGCCTTATTCACCTTATACCCTTCGGTCATAATTTATCAAAATCCCTTTTTTACCTAGCCATTGATCAAGTGAAGAAATCAACAAATGCAAGAAAGGATCGACCTATTTGAAGTAAAGGTTCAAGGTACCTAGTCGGCCATGGTTAGGTGCACCCAATCAAGTCCACAACTAGTCTACATGGGGCTGGTCCATGGCTGACCAAAAGGGGACCATTCCCCTCTCTATTCCACGTGAAGACCATGAAGAATTGGATCAAGTTGGGTCTTGGATCACCCGTCCCATGGAAAGGCCTAGAAGGCCCCCCCCTTCGCCTATAAATAGAAGCCAAGGGGGGGGTGAGTCTTCCATCTTCATTTTCGTGGGAGTTGTTGCACTTTGGGCCGTTAGAGTGAGGGAATAAGCTGTTAGGGAGAGACTTAGAGAGGAAAAAGGGTGTGGGTATCAAGGCTCTTAGGTTTGAGTGAGAAATTTAAGTGAAAAGTGAGGAAAAAGAGGGTCGAGCACCACTTTTAGAGGCCATCTCTAAGGGAATCCGAGTAAGTGATGGTTCTATCTTGTTTAAATCTTTATCTCTTCTTATTATTCAATTGTAAAGGAGTTGTATTAATGGAGCTTTGTTTTTCCCATGATGTAATACAAGTAGATGTGCTGAAATTTCCCTTTACTTTGCTTATGCACTCTATGTGTTTGAGTTTTTTATTCTATCCCAATCTATGTCATAAACACTCTATATCTTCTTATCCCCTCTATGCTTAAGCTATTAGATACATTTCAATTCATTTTCCTTTAACATTTAATTTCGAGATGTTGTGTTGTTGCACTTTTATTCGCGTGAATTTTGCATCACGTATGTTCTAAAACCTGAAAACTTAATTTTAGCATCCTTGCATACGTTGATTGTATGATTTTTCATTTCCGAACTTCTGCTCCAATCTTTCCGAAATTTTGCACACTATTTTTACACACACAGGTCCACTCCTAATAAAATTTTCAAGAATTTTAGTGCCGTGCAACCTCAAAATTAAAATGGTGTAAGATCAGAAAAAATTTTGTAAATTGTTTGTCCATTCGATTTTTCTGCAATAAAGCTTGCGTATTCATCCTATAACTCTATCTATAGACATCCAAAATGAGTGATTCTTGGTTTATTGGAAAGCTGACATCCATATTTCCAAAAAGACCAAATTCACTAAATTTGGGACTCTGAGCACCGATATATAAGCTTATCTTTGAGTTTTTGTATTTCTATGACAGAACAATTCAAGGTGTCTGAGAAGAGACACTTTTTTGAATTAATTCTGCAACACCATAACCTCGAATGCAAATATGAAAAATGTCATAGACTCTCCACATCTCAGGCTTAGTCTTGTAAAATTTTGGTGATTTTTTGAGGTCTTTAAGGCATTCAAAGAGATTCGAAAAACAAGTCCTGAAAATAGAGTTTTTTGTTTTTCAGAACTTGTACATTTTTGAACTTGAAACCAAGTGCAGTTTTTCATTTTTCAAACACCTTGTTTTAACGTAAATTTAGAATATCACCTATCAATTTGGAATCCCTAAGCGCTTAGGCTGACTCTTGAGCATCGGTTCAAGAAGGCCTAAAGCGAAAAGAGCCCGCTTATCTACAATCGCCCCATCAGATTTAACTTTTACTAGTGTTTAGAAACTAGCCGGCATGCTCGCACACGAAGTAGAATTAAAAGTTTTTATTTAAGTCTCTACATAGACTTAAAGTGAAAATTTCACGTCTACAGTCTTATATTTTCTTCCTCATTTGTTGTAATTGGGGTAAGGGGTAAAGTGGTTTCCATAAGTACATAATCAATACTCTCTAAAGTTAAGCCCAACATAATTCTTTTTTTCCACGTTTAAAATTCAAGCCATTTAACTTTTTGGTTTTTGCCAATTTAGAAACACAAATTCTTTAAGTCATTTTTAATAGTTTGACAAAAACAACAAATAGAGGGTCTATACAATTTAAATGAGAAACAAAAAATAAGCAGAAGATAATTGAACATAAGACATTTTCTAAGAAGCCAACAATAAAATATAGCAAGGCACTAACTATAATATCTATAAAATCCAAGTATTGAAGTGGAAACACTTTCCAGCACAAAACAATAATTTTGAATAACATCTGGGTACTATAATAAAAATATAGAAGATTCAAACAAATTTTTTAATTTTAGAACAAATATGAATACAAAATAGTAAATTTGCTTTCTATTTACTTCTGTAATTTCTTTACAAGTGATGGGCAAACTTGTAATTTTAGCTTTTGTTTGTTCTAGTAATTATTTTAAAGACAAAGGATAAAATTATAAAAGAATCTGTCTAATCTATTAGTAATTTTCTAAACTGATCAAGGATATAATAGTAATTTTATCCTTTAACCGAAACAAAGATTTTGCCTAAAGACTGGGGATATAATCATCTTTTTGTGAAATACCAGACGTGTAAATATCTAATATGTTGAGAGAAAACAACATAATTCAACAAGGTCGTTATTTGGTAATTATCACAAACTGCTAGAAGACATAAAAGTTTATTCGTTTTCGTCTATTGAGGGGCAAAATAGCCTTTTTGACTTTAAAATATTTGGATTTTTTTGTAGTTTCATTTCATTACAATTCTTTATTTTATCAAAAAATCCAGGGCAGAATGAACTTTTTAATAGTCTACCCAAGGTAGTTTTTGGGAGCCCACGATTTTGTGAAAACCATTTGCCTAAGCGGTTTCACCAGAGAGAGTGAAAAACTAGAGTGAGAGAAGAGACTTGAGGAGAGAGAGGGAGGGATTGCCTCTGCCCGATCTTTGTGGTCCTCTGCCTTTCTGGGTTTTTGGCATGCGTTCGGCCCCTGACTTTCTCTCGGCCTTTGTGGGCCTGTGTCTTTCTGTCTTTTTGGCCTGTGCACAACCTCTAGCCTCCTTTTCTCAAAAAAGAAACAGAGAAGTGATCGGTCCTATGTTTGTTTTTGGTTATATGAAAACTTTTCAGAGAAAGTTAAGATTTTTTGACGTCTTCCCTCTTCGCTTTATATATATTTTTAACTGTTTATTTTATAGAGTCTGATCAACCTAACCCTGATACTAATGTTGTGTTTACTGATCTCGTATAGGATGCTTGTGTTAGTCCTTAGTTACATATCGTTGAAGTGAGCCTTTCGTACCTTGGTGACTGCGGAAACACTCTGGATGCTCTCGATGAAAACGATAATGTAAGCCTGAAGGCAAACGGTTTTTGTACGGAAAACCTGTTTGAGTTTTTTTTTGTTGATTTTTTCGTGTATATATAATTGACTTTTTTCTCTTTTTGTTAAAACCATTTTAATGCATATCGGGAAAATTTTTGTATCTTTTGTTAAAAAGCGGTTTTATTTAATCGTTTTATCTTTTTGAAAAGAAGAGGCAACTCATGAATCCGAAAAGAGACCCGACCGCTAACAACTCATGACGAAGGAGATGATGACTGATGGGACAAAATGGCATGTTCACGGCTTGTGTAGGTTGCAATGAATATTAATTTCTTTATGCTTATGGGTTTCGTCTTATAAAAGCGAAAATGAAGCAGCTCCTGCTGTTGCTCGGTTCCTAGTTTCTCTAACCTGTAATATATTAGAAGCATTCGTGAAATGCAAATAGTTCCGTCATTCTTATGATGTTATCGGTTTGTTGCTTCTCTTCCTATATTTTTCAGAGTTTGAATCGAGAAGCGACACAGGATCTGAAATTGCAAATTATTTGCTGATTTATTTCTTGGTTTCCAAACCTCTGGAATTTTCAGTTTTATCTGAAGTACTGCAGTAGGTGGGGGTATAGGTCGCGACAACTTGACTTGTTTCCTCTTCTTTATCATTAGCTTGTTAGATGAAAGCCTACCTTAAGAACTTCAGAAACCCGTGTCTTCTGGCCTTTGTATAAGTCTCCACGTAGCTCAAAGATGAAGGACACGAAGATGCAGTTGATGTATCTAGGCATTTCGCATGCTGCACAAGGGTTTAATATTCTATAGATTCTGTTAAATGCTTGTTGATTGTCTGAAGCTAGTATATCTGCCTCAAGATAAACTTAGTAGGGGATCTTAAAAGACCGTGACAGTTTTCTGTTTTGGTGGTTGACTTTTCTTGTTCTTCTTTTGGTGGACAAAGGGGTTTGTCATATCGTACTGATCAGCTTTTGTAGAATCTTTAAAAGGGTAGCTTCCTATTTCCTAGGAGATCATGAAAAGAGGAATCACGTGAGTCCACTGTCAGTCTGTTGTATCTCCATTGATATAGTTATTCCTTCATCATGTCCCATCTTCCTTGATGCTCAATGGCAGGGCGACCAGGGGCTCTGCGATTCCACATGCAGAATAAAATATGGATCAATTAGGAAACATGCATTAACAAACTGATCTTGTTAAGCCCCTGACGACACCCATCCGTTGTTTGTTATGATCACGCTCTGGAAAAGCTAAACCACAATACGTTGGTTGGAGAAACATGCTTCACTATCCGAGACTCTGGTGTTGCAAGTTGGTTGCTTATCTGTATATGATTTTCTTTTTATTTATTTAGTTGTGTATCATTTATTATTGTGCAATGTGATTCAAAGTTAATGTGTTTTCATTTTTTTATTTTGATAAACTGTATTTCTTTATTATATTTTCATATTTATGTATAAAATAAGGAAAAAATCACTGTATTTCTTTATTATATTTTCATATTTACGTATAAAATAAGAAAAAATCATTTAAGATGTTTTGGATATGTCCAAAAGAAAGTTTGGATAAGTACAAGAAACTAGATGAAAATATTAAAAAAGAAAAGAACAACCATAAAAATATTGAAAGAAACAATTGGCTTATGTTGAGTTAACTATTAGTATGACAAAGAATTTAGTTCTGTCAAAACAAAAAATTTATATACCCGACCCTATATAATAGGGCAAAGGAGGCTTAGTTGTTGTATTTCGTACTTGTGTTTTCTGTTTCTTTGATGTGTGCTCTTTCATTTGACTGTGATTATCTCTCGAGATGATTGTAGAACTCTTCTTTTCTGATTTATTATGATAATCTTCCCTGAGACAAGAAAAGAGACGTGTTCCGTTTGGTTGAGGTTGCCTTTGCGTTGGTTTGGAGATGATAACAGATGTGCAGCAGCATCCTTTAAGCTGATTTGCAAACTGTAGTGTCTCCTGATAGTTGCCCGGTTGCAGTTTCCTCGGATAAGGTTTAGGTTGATTCTTGTGTCGTTACCAGTTACCTATAATCCTAATTGGTAGACTTCGTCGTCTAAATAACCCAGGTTGCTGTAAGCTGATGGCACGGCTTTCCTTTGCTGTTTTCTCCTAATGCTTTTAGCTTACATGGCGAAGTCTGTGAAATGGCTGTTGGGTCGTTCTACAGCCGCCTGCCAGTCGGGTTTTGTCACTTTTGAGTGACGGATGGTTATCCGAGTCATGGTCAGACATTAGCTAGCATCCTATAGGGCATGGTTTCAAACGGTTCGAGTGGGTTCTGAGTCGGGTACAAAATGGATCAGACCCATGTTTGTGAGATTCTGGTACATACATCTGAATATTCTCTAGGTCCGGATTTTCGAGGAGTGCGGGGACAGCCATTTTAAGGAGCAATTGCATCTGGCGACGTCTGGTTAGATTCTGATTTCTGAATGGGATTTAATCTAAGTTTTTATCTCCGAAGCATGCACCTTTTGTTCGTAGCCAAACTTAAAAATGTTTCGTTGGTAATTACAGTTTAACATATTTCTATATATATGATTGTCGAACGACAAAGGTCGCCCCGTAGTATGGTAGATATGTGTCTTCTACCAGTTACACAGTTCATTTTCATAGATGAAAGTGTGAACTTTGTACGACCCACTTATCTAGCTCGCTCATTTTTCAACTTTTATATTATCTCAAATTGGATAGCAACAGGTTCTTCATTTGATTTTTTTTTAATGATGGTTAGAGAGGGTTAGCGTAGAAGCAATCATGAAAGAAAAGTAGCTTATCCAACATTAGCAGTTGCAAGGTACAGCAATATTTTGTTGGATACCGTATATTAGGCTTTCCTCGTCAAGATAGAGTGAGCGATCTCATGGCTCATGGCAGAAGGATGAGTATTGGAGAATGATCCATCATCAAGAGTGGAACGAAGACAAAGAACTTGAAAGAAAGGTAAAAGGCTGTTTAAAGTCGCGTTGCCTTGTGTCGATGTTACACTAGTAGTAAAAGGTTTACCATGCATTGGCGCATCTCCTAGTTTTCCAATTGCGACGACAGGTTTTGGTCGCTTGTTCATCGGTTCATCCCTCGTTGCTTTCTTTCTGTTGAGGTCGTTTCTCAGGCCGAGTAACTGCGGAACGACCCAAGAACACAAGCGCTGATTTTTCAGGTGGCTGCAAATACACCTTTATAGTTAAAGTTGCAAGTGTGCTTGACGGCCTCCCACCCGTTCTAATAGCATTGAAACCTTCTGTGAATAGCAAAGTGTGGGTTCTGCCAGCTCCTATGCCGGCCTGCTTTTGCACCAAAAGCAATTACTCCCGTCTTTTTCTTTTTCTTAGATACTTGCCGTAGGCTGAGATTCTGATTCATTGTTACTGGTGTCTGTATTTTCAGGTCACGCCTCGATTCACCTCTGAATTGGACCGGATCTAAGGCGAAATCGAAATCTGATTCCTGGTGCATTCCCTTACCTACGTATTTGCAACCGCCAATTTTCTGTGCCGAGTACATTTTAGAGAGACCGAGACACAGAGAGTGGTTATGAGGCTGGAAGAATAGAACCCAGCTCATATTAGGGGTGAGCACAATTTCTTTAAGATTGATTAACCAATCCGAATTGGCCAAAGTTATTATTTTGGTGCAATTGTTTGGTCTATTCGATTTGGTTTCAATTTTGAAAATCCAACAGGAATGAGTTAATTAATTCGGTTCAGCTTGTGAAACTCAAAACTGAAAAGCAACACACTGATTGAATACACACACACACACAGGGAGAGACCAATTAGTTTCTTTCTACTAATAGACTTTGCTCAACACTGTTAGATTGTTTATATACCTTCATGTCCGCAAGCTGTGAATTCAGCCATGCAGCCCAAACCAAATAACTAAACTAGGTTTTCAAATTCTGAAACAATTGGGTTTTCGGTTAATTTGGTTTGGTTCAAATTCTGAAACAACCGGTAGACACCCTTAGCTCATACATCCAAAAGCAACATTCTTTCACCAGCTAGGAAATCATTTGGTTCGTTTTTACTACAAGTCTGAAGTGTGGCAGAAATTGGACCGTGTGATTCAATCTAATCTTTGTTTAATTCATGACGATTCTCTTGTAATATCGTCTGTTTGCTAACTGAGATTCGGTAATACTTCCTGTTTGACACATTAAGTCTAAAATGTTGAGGCCAATTCACTACAAAGTCAGTATTTCTTGATGACGTGACCCTCATGCTGCTTCAGCCAAATTACGTCTTTTTTCTGTGAACCTCTTTTATTGTGCAGTGCAATCTTGAAATGGGATTTGAACAACAACTTTTTTAGAGCATGATATGGTATTGATGGCTTGAGTGAGCAAGTTAAAAGGTAGAGTATAGACCAGCCTTGGCACGCTTTTGGTCTCTTTGAACCATGAACTGAGGGTAAAGTCGTTAACTGACGACTACCACATCTTATCAAGTGAAAAGAGTTTTGAGAGAGTAGGCAATAAATGATTCCTTGAAGCTTTCAAGTTCAATGTAGAGGAAGGCAGAGAGTGAGTGGCGGGTGAATAAAAAGGGTATTTTGGTAAGAAAGAATTAGGTTATGGGTTAACATGTAAGGCATAACTTACCGTTAGAATTGCATTTGCTGTGGGGACTAAACTTCGGCACTCCTTCCCAAAAAATAACCTAGTTTTTATTTTTTTCGAAAAAAACTGGTTTACCTGACCTACCTTCATTCATCACAAATAAAACATAACATCAAAATTATATTCAGTAACAATCTATCCAGGTCCTTTCCCTTTTCTTTTCATGGATTTTAGTTATTATTAAATTTTTATGATGCAACCAGCTTGCTAATCACAGATACGCCACCGCATAGAGTGAACAAGTATTAACCAATTTTCGGAACGTCCTTCATAAATGCTCCCCACCCGTCTGTCTATTTGTAATACATCCTTTACCTTGCACGAATAAAAGTGAGAAAGTTGGACTATCTTATATTTTGACTGGTTGAAAAGGCTGTCTGTCTCACAAACAAGGAAGGACAATACTGCGGGTTCCTACTTGAATCGTGTAGTCTCTGGGCTTCGGCCCTTTACCCTACCGTGTACCAAGAAAAAGGAAAACGAAAGTCCATATTTCATAATCCGTCCAATACAACATTTGTGTTACGGCGGCCGGGCCAGACCTGATTATCTCATTTCTGTTGCACAAATTATTTTCTTCATCAGTCAGCAGCACAACACGATTCGGGCTTCGTCCTCCACACCTTGATGGGATACCGCTTGAGGGTTCTCGTAGTGGGAAAGAAAACCAGCTCATCTTTGTCAGCCTCCTCCCAACTGTACTTACACGAGAAGAGGACCCAGGCTTACGATTACACATAATATATTATATTATAGCAATTTTACGTACTAACAAATTTGGCTCAACCACATGGTTGATATTTAAATTTTAAAAGCAGAAGGTACAGTTCTACCTGAAAGTAGTAAGAAGATGATGAAGGAAGATGGAGATCTCAACCCTGGCGAGCTCGTAACCAGGGCATAAACGGGGTCCTCCACCAAAAGGGGTGAACACGCCACCTGGATTGCCGCTCTTACTCTGCACTCGTGCATTAACCAAAGAAGCGTTAACAGTACCGACAGCAGGTGAAAGACGATTTATTATGGGGCCTCTATCTATCATAGAGTGTATGCAACAGGGCTGTTAGTTTAAGACGCAAGAGAGACGACAATCGGCTGGTTGGCATCGCATCTCTACTTGAGAAAGGGGCTGGCTTAGCTCCAATTTAAGGCCTGACTCACGACGCAGACGTCCTTCCATGCGCCCCCCCCCCCCCCCACACACACACAGTACGGACCTGCCACCTCAAAGGATTGAAGGTTCGAGCATCCTCGTAGACTTCCTGATCGAGATGGACGGCACGAAATGAAGCGAAGACCTTCCAACCTTTGGGAATAGTGTAGCCTGCAATCGATCAAAAAGATTCAAGGCTCCGTTTCTACTGTCACAATTAAAGGCTTGCCTCCAATTTTTATTGCCACCCTACACACACACCAGCAGGCAGAAAGGGGCAACATGAAAATAGTGATAAGGGCACAAGGTCACCACCCCCACGAGATACGTCTGAAAGTTGGCATTTCGAAAACGTGTCAGCAAAACACTGTTCAAGACTTTTCTCTTTTTCGAGAAATTACCCCTCCTCAGAACACCTTTCTGCTGTCAGCTATAGTTACACTACCAAGTTAAAGATGCTCACAAATTACAAAAACACAACTTAATTAAAGCATCTAAGATTCAATTATACCCGTGGGAAGGGAATAAGTAAACACCTTTAACGGCTTTACCTTTTACATGAGCATCACAAACTGCTCTTCTGAAAACACCACTAATGATGTTTGCAACCCGTAAGGTCTCGTTGATCACCTGTGTTTTCCAGCGAGAAATCAATATCAGCAGAAATCAGGAAGAGAAACTGAGTAATTATTACAGCAACAACGTGGCACAGCACTCCAAAAAGTGTCGCGTCCTTCATCCTTTCCTAGGATTCAAGAGGCCTACACATTGTGTGAAAGACATGGACTTGTAATCCGCCCACTCCAACGTTTCAGAACCTCGTCTTCTGCGGATCTCTTCGTGTTCTTCCTGCAACAGAATGAAGAGTCAAGCAAATTAGGTGGAGAAAACGAAACGCCGGCCCAAAACGTTTTTGCTTATTTCATTTGAAAAAGGCCTCCTTATAATCTTGAGAGAACATCAATAATCTCAGGAAAGGTAAAGAGGGAGAACGTGGTTTATGTCTGTAGGCATGTGGACCTCTAGCTGTGCCACACAGGCGAATCCAGAGACATGTTAGACTAATCATGCACACCACATGACATGAGATCAACGTCAGCCACTTCCACAATTTATTTATCTTCCGCAATCATAACAAGGTCCAAGAAACTTTTAAGCTTTTTGCTACAAATAGCAATGAAGAAACAAGTGTCTTGGGCCACTGCCAGACTCGGTCTGCAGCTACTGGGAAAGTAATTCACCTCGAAATTCAAAAGTATAATAAGAAAAAGAACCGGGTAAAGAAGAAATTAAATTAAAAGGTAGCGGCATGCCCGGTAAAATACTAGATCCTTGCTTTCCCGTAGTGAACTCATTAGCTAGTTATTCAACAGACTAATACTCGAACAAACAGTTTGACGCGAGAAAAGAAAAGAATCGTCTCTCTCTCTCTCACACACACACAGAGTTTGCACCTTTAGTTGAGTCAAGGAGTCGGGATTTTCAGAGAGGAACTTGACAGTCAGAGTCATGATGGTGGACGTTGTCTCGTAGCCAGCGACCAGAAGAGCGAAAAGGAAATCCACCATCTACTCGTCCGATAGATCCTCCTGCAAAAGAGCTTCCGTCATGTCGTAGTTCCTCCTCTTCTGCTTCTCCTCCTTTTCTTGTTCGACTTCCCTAAGAACTCCTCCTCTCATCTCCTCCCTCCTCTTCTTCACGACTTCTCTCAACGCATCCGCAACTCTGGTTCTCGCCTAAAAAACATGTAATATATGTATACGCTACTTAACACTAGTTTGCAAGTAAACACGAGTTCAAAGGCAAACAAACTAAAGACAAGCCAACACGCAGCTACGCAGATCCAATGGCGAACTATGCTAGAGAACGACATCAGGGTGAGTGGCATTCGGAGCCACCGCAAGTTTTGAGAAATTTTCTTTGTGCTGAAATGTAAATGCACATTGTAATTGAGTTCTATCTTTAAGCCAAAAAAGAAAAATTAACACGCAGCTACGGACCTTAAGAGCCCTGGCATAACTGGTAAAGAAGGGGATGGGAAGAGAGAAAAATCCTTGAATCACTTGCAAGAATTCCTTCCTCAGCTTTTCCGTCCATTCCCCAGGATCGAAGCTCATCAGTTGCTTTACCATCAGATCGAAGGTTATCTGCATTCATTCATTCATCCAATCATCCAAAAAGGTTCTTTTCCAACTACTCTTTGGCAACAAGCCTACTGCTAGTGGAAGTAGTACAAGAGGGATCGAAGTAATAGTAATTCTCGCAAAGAAACTGACAGGCAAAAAATAAACGAGAGGGGTCATCAGGGGAAGAAGGACTTAAAACTGAGACCGATTTTGATGAGAACCTTGGTGGTCTGGTCCTGGAGGAGGACGGTGTTGTGGCCGTCCAGACCCCACGAATAGAGATTGCGGCAGACGAGCCTGTCGATGTCAAGGAAGAGGTGGTCCTGGATGAAGGAGGAGCTCACAAAGCTCATGGTACGGGAATGCAACCTCTTGTGGCCACTCCCCTGCATCAGCAACAGCGAGTGCTTACCCAGGAGGTTGGAGATGGAGATGGGATAGTCGCTCGCGAACAGCTTCCCTTCGTTCTGAAGGATGAATCGGTTCACCTCTGGGTCCGTTGAGAAGATGATAGCCTCCCCAAAAACATGAGTCGTGAACACATCTCCATATCTACGCGACACAAAAGGAAAGAAGAGGTCCGTCTCTTTCGTCAATATCAGCAATAACTCGATTGATAGTAGGAAAGAAGAATTGATAGAAGGTGACTCACTGAGCTCTTCTTTCGTCGTGGAAAGGCTCGGGATTGGTGGTTCTATAAGCTGAGATGAGCTTCAATGTCTCGCCCAACAGGGGAAGGCCGAGAGTGCCCGGAGGGATACCCTTCTTCCACAACAGCCTCCTCTTGCTAACTAAATACATAAAGAGGAACGAACAAGGGAGAAGGAGAAGGAACAAAAGAACCGCCATGAATGTGGTTCTGGTTTGCTTTTCCTTCGTCCGTCCTCCTTGCTTCACTATTTATAATAAAAGAAAAGGCGCCTCTTCTAAAATAATGTTGGTTGAATTATATACCATAATTTGCTATTGGTGCACCCCAAATTACCATATACAGTTTTTTTTTTCATGATTTTCAAAGGTACCCGCTTATTTTCGGAAATTCTTCCACTACTGATTTTGCTATCGCTGCCACCCATCCCACTACAACCCGAAGAACAACAAGTAAATCTTTTGATATAGGATCGGGTACCTTGATCCTGATTATTTTTTATGTTTTTTTTTCCAACACTTTTATCATTGTTTCCTTTTTCTTTTAACATTTTCACACTTTAATTTTTTATATTTTCTTACAATAACGTTCTTTCATCCTCTTTCTAAATATCTAAATCATCTTAAATATTTTTTTCACATTTTATCTCATCAAAACCCGAACTTCGGTATTTTCTTTTGCAATTGGAGGATACGGTCGAGCTCTATCGTTTTAAAGGTATGTTTGAGTGCTTGCTTAGAAGATATAGTTTTCTGTTTTTCAAAAATATGTTCGTAGAATTGATCTTTTTATTTGATGTGAAGAGTTGGAATAGTGAGCACTAATCGAGTTTAACCGAAATATCTCATTTCGTCTGGTGGCATTAAGTTTTGGTTCCTTTTTCTAAAACAATTCGGTTTCGGTTCCAAAGGATTCATAATCGAAAAATATCAAAAACCGATTTATTTTATATAAACATCTCTTGAAATTTCGGTCCTCTCTTCGATACCTTAACATGCCGCCGTCTTGTTCGGTTATTCTAGAGTCTTATTTTACTACGTGAAGTGTGCCGTTGTGCCTTCTTCGGTTCTTTAAGATCTGCGTGGAGATTGCAGCATGTCTTCCATCTTTGGCATCTCACTTGGTCTAGAATGTTTGCGTGCCAGGTGCATCTTCTATCTAATGTCCTCTTTCTCGTCCGAGAACGTCTGCATGCTGAGTGTATCTTCTTACTTTGGGGATTTGGGTTTCTTTGTAGACACTGCTATTCATTTGGTTGTCTACTTTTCTTTAATTACAAAGGGTTATCAAATTCAAGAAATGGATATTTTTGGATGAGCTTGTGCAACAATAAGAACTACCCGTTTTTTCAATTCTGCCTTTTCTGCAAGTGCAAATATAACAAGCGGTATCAATCTTGTGGAGAGTGATGCAATCAACGATGATCACTTTCTTGGAGTATCAGATGATATTGTTTCAATTACGCTGGAAAGCAAATCTGTGCTGCACCAAAAGGACCTTGAATCATGCATGTACACCATAGCCACAAATACTGCATTTGGAGCAACTGTAAGACACTCATGTGCTGCAGCAGCTGGTGCTACGTCTCCAAAAAAAAAGTTATTTAAGTTCAGCCTCCTGATTCTCATGAGTTTCATATCTCCCATAGTTATTTGGCTTCATGTTTTTGCCGGATTGATCTCCTCATATAAATCTATTTGGTTACGGATTAAATGTTCTTTCAATCACCATTTTGGTATTATTGGTTAGTTCGGAACATAATTTTAGCACTATTTGGCAAACATTGTTTAACATGAAATTCAGAGGAATCGGCCTAGGTCCATGAAAACTGAATTACCATTATAAAACGAACTAATCAATCGATGCTCACTCCTAGTTATGCCACATTTCTTTTGGAAAAGATGCATCACAACTATATGACACAAACCACGTGTCTCAAAATGGAGTTGCTAACCATGATCGGACACGAGTTGGTGTCACGTAGACGCAACTCGCACATGTATGAATGTAATTGATATTCACAGATAAGCATAATCAATCCATCGCAAAATAATATCAAACTCAAATGTTTATAAGTCTAAAAATTTGTACAAAATGGTATAGATCCCACCGACATGCATAAACACCTAACCCTCAACTATGTCGTATCATTTCAAAGTGGAGCTTGATCAATCTGCTACTAGCTTAAGGATAAACTATAATATAATAGGGCGAAGTTCAACCCATAACTAAGAAAGTTATATATTCATTGATAGACTTCATACTAAAAGCATGTAAGTTTCAAATCATTTCATAGCAAATTAATATTTCATTTCAACTACAACCCATACTATGTTTAAACCAAGTCGTAGGAGTCGTTCGACCTTCCATCACACAACCTTGGTTACTCATCTACAATACTTAAATCACACCAACTCTCATGATGGAGTACTTGAGGATACACTATATTCGCTCGAAGCCAGAATATTTAAGGGACTTATAAGTCTCTAGAGACCATACAAGTGAGACAAGTATATACAAACAACAACTAAGCCTTTTCCCATACTAGACAGGGTCGGCTACATGAATTCTTTGTTTCCACATATCCCTATCGTGTGCCATGTTAGCAGTTAACTCACAATAAGATAGATAATTCTTTATTGTATCTTTCCAACCGTATTGTGATTGCCCTCTAACTCTTTTAATACTTTTTAAATTTAGTTTTTCATATTTTCTTATAGGTTTTTCTTTTGATCTTCTTTTTATATGTCCAAACCATCTTAAACCATATTCTCTCATTTTATCCTCTATTGGTGTCACTTCTAATTTGTTTCTAATAACCTCATTATGTATTCCGTCTTTTCTTATATGACCACTATTTTGAGACCCAATCTGATTCTTAAACACTACATAGAACAAAAAATGTCTAATACAACTCTTCAAGCAGAAGATGAGTCCGACACGACACAGGACACTGTTTCACATCAACGTGTCAAACATGGCAGGACACATGAACGAGGGTACAACCAAGAGGAAACCAAGTTTTTTATTTTTTGACGGTGTTTTTACCGTTCCTCGGCATCGGCGAGGGTTGATGGTGGTCCCCCACCGTTTGCTTCCCTCCACTCTTTTTAGTCGAGCCTAACATCGGTCGCCGGTGGCATCGTTTTTGCTGAAAAAATCTACTGGAATACAAGAACGGTAGTAAAAAAGAAATCGACAAATACATGCATTTTCTTGATCGGTTGAAGCTAGCAAAGCCAGATTGTAATAATAAACAGTAAAGAAAAAAAAATCCATGTTATTCAGATCAAATTTACCATTCAAAATCATCGATTTCTACTTGACAATGAACGAAACCCATTAGAATCCATTTTCTGAGCAAAAAAGGGCCAATTATTGCCCGATTCAACACCAACAACTTACATCAACTCCCCAATCATCAATAACAAATCAAATACTCCTAACTCAAAACAGAATTGACGATCAAAATCGTGATTTTCACAAAAAAGTCGAAGTTTAGGAAAAACACAGTAACTTGCATTTTTCAGTCATTTCTTCGTGATTTGTCACTTGATCGTTTGCTTAATCTATAGGGCAATCCAATAGACTGCTTTTGGTCGTTGGTGGGCCTTAAATAGAATGAAAAATGTCATGAAAATGACAAATTTTCTAAACTGATGGCAAACCACTAGTTTCCAGCAATGCCCCAATCAAGCGTTTTCAGTTTTCGGGGTCGATCCAGTTCTCATCAACGTGTTACATTTTTTGTAGTTTGTGAAAAGAAAAGCTCGAAAAAAAGAACTAGAAGGATGCTGGAATCATGGAGTAGGACCTCAAAGACAAACGCCAAGGGACAAATATGACACGTTTGTCATTTGCATAACTCAATGAGCCTGGAAGAAACTGAAGCATGCGTGGACACAGAGAGTAATGGCGAGTGATTGGATGCGTTAGCAAAAACCCCACAATCAAAGTAAGAAACAGAGATGTTACCCACCTCGTAAATTAGAATTCTCAGCAATCCTAGAGCACCCGCGAGGTTGCAATCGGTCCATTGTACTCGAAAAAGGAAAAAGTGAGTTGCAGGACTGTAATCTGGAGGCATGCCCCATCGTATTCCCTTGGATAATCGGACGCCCCTATTAAATGAATGATCCCGTTAACCAACAACGTCTAATTTCTTTCTCACGAGCAATATCCTTTTAAATGCAAAGACGATGTTAAAAAGATCTTTAACAAATTAGGCAGAGACGAGCCGCAATCCAATTACTAGGGATAATCGGAGAAACTAAGGGCAAGGGCGTTAGTGCAGGCGGCTGTACCCCGGTTCATGTCCTTCATTTCAAACCTTAAGTTTAACCATAACTTGGTTTTGACAATTATCTCATTGTCATTCACAATCAATAATATGTCTACATATAAAGAGAAGATGACAAAGTGACTCTCATTGTTCTAAACATATATATAGGGGTCTAGTTCATTAGCCACAAACTCAAGTTCAAGAATGACATTTTCAAAGGTTAAATACCATTAGTGAGGTGACTGTTTAAGACAATATAGGGATGTTTTCAACTTATATACTTCATCTTCTTGGCCTTTAATTCTATATCCATCGGACTACTGCATGTATATTTAATCTAAATCTCTATTTAGAAAATCTTTACATCTAACTCATGTACATCTAAATCATAATATTTTGATATCGCCAAGATTATCCTTATGGATGTAAATTTTGTAATAGAGAAATATGTCTCAATAAAATCTATCCCTCTTTTTGTGAAAAATCCTTTGCAATCAATCTCGCATCAAACTTATTGATTGTTCCATCGATTTTATATTTCTTTTTAGAACTCATTTACAGCCTATGATATCTTTTCATTAACAAATCAGTCAATTCATAAATTTCGTTTTTCTTAATGGATTCAATTTTCTCATCTATGACTTTTTTTCGGTTTGTTGATTCATATGAGTTGTAGTCTGTCGATACGTTAAGTTATCAGTGAACTCATCTAAATTCACCAAATTGCATATTTCTTCTGCAAGATAAGTGTGTTAATCCTTTAAGTAGGACGGTATAACCCTAAGTCTACTTAAAGTTTTGGTTTGTGCAGGAAGATCATATATAGATTCAAATGATGATTGATCTAAATCTATTAGATCATTAACATACTCATCTTTATTTTCAAAGATGTCATTCTTAGTATCTTTTAGGAATTCAACATCCATACTCTTTATGATTCCATGATCCTTATGATAAAATTAATATCCCTAGATCTTTAGAATATCTAATAAATGCACACCTCAATGGCCTAATGTCTAGCTTATATGTAAATTGATAAATGATCTTCATATGAGCGATAAACTCTCACCTCCTGAGAAGACCTAGGTTGAGTTTTCTTCCAAACCATATCTCATATGGTGTGGAAAATATAACTTTACACGATACTCTTTTTAGAATATACATAATTGTATTTACTGCTTCTTCTCAAAATACCCTTCGTAGAGATGCATCTATTAACATAGATCTTGTCATATTCAGTAATGTCCTATTATACCTTTCTGCTATACCATTCTATTGAGCTGTCTTAGAATTATATTTTGCTTTGCAATGCCAAAGTCTTTGCAGTATTCTAAAAATTCCATAAAAAATATTTAGGTACTTGTATGATTTTTTTCTACCTAAGAGTAATTTCAATTGATACTTAGGTACCAATTTTGAAAATATCTAGACTTAATTCTGCTATTTCAAAATTAGCTTAGGGATGAAATAATAATTTTTTCTTTATTTTGTACCAGTATAATTTTCCAAAAAGTTTTAGGGGCGAACCAAATTTTTTACCGTTCTATCCAATTTTGTGATATTTCAAAAAGATTTGGGGTAGAATAGTAAAATGACACTTATTTTTCTATAAAATTAACAACTTATCGAGGGTAGTATTGTAATTGTATCCCTTAAGTAGATAGTTCACACTGTGCTAAAATTTTAAATTTCAATTATCTAGGGGCAACATTGTAATTTCACAATTTGATTATTTCATAATTTTCAAAACTTGCAAAGGACAATCTTATTTTTTTGTTTGTTAAGGATAAAATTATCTTTTACTTTAAAATATCTTGGTATTTTCATAATTTCTCCTAATAATAATTTTGTAAAATAAAAAACCAGTTTCTAAAAAATCATCAATGGTTTTCGGTGCCCACGCTTTCAAAAAACATGAGTGGAAAAGGGAGAGGAAGAGAGCAATGGGATAGAGAGAGGAAGTGAGAGATACAACGATGGGAGAGAGAGAGGGAGAGATAAAACGAGAGGAGAGAGAGAAGGGGAGAGGGAAAGGAAGAGATAGTTCCACCTTGCCTCTTCCGCCGCTATGCTTGGGCTTCGTCACTCTGCCTTCTGGCTGGGCTTCACCACCATGCTTTCTTAGTGAGCCTCACCTAGCCTCTCTGGCTTGCTACTTTGCCTTCTAGTTGAGCGTCTCCTTTTTATTTATTTTTTCTTGCTGCTCTGCCTCACCTCTTTGCCTTATGGCCGAGCCTTATCGTTTTGCCTCACCGTTCTTCCTTCGTCTTGTCGTTCCATCTCATTGCTCTATCTTTTGGCTGAGTTGTCGCTTTGCGTCACCATTTTGCCTTGTTGCTCTGTGTTCTTATACCCACCTCATTTTACTTTTCTGTCAGAAAAATATTTGTCGGCCTCTCCTTTATATATATATATATTTCTTTTTTTATTTAAAATATTTTACCTGTTTGTGTCGATTTTCAATAAGCTATGTTCTCATACCAATGTCGGTGTAGGTGGCTGTACTCCGGTTTGTCGTTGAAGGTTGCCTAAGTTGCAGCTGAACGTGAGTAGGGCCGGAGACACCTTTTGAGAGATCGGGCGAAAGAAGAAGATTTTGTTGTATACGATTTCCTACAAACAATTTTCTCAAGAAAGAGGTTTTTCTATTCTTACCGTGTGCATGAATTATAGTTTTCTCTATTCTATGTACAATATATATAGACGATTTAATCTTTCTCGTTTTCATATATGACCATTTGTACGTTATATACTACCCTGATTTGGAGCAAACTAAGGGGATAAGGAATAAACCTATGAATCTCAAAACTTACCCTAACGGCATAAGGAACAAACCTAAGAATATCAAAACTTTCCCGTGTTGAATTACAAGAAGGAGATAGTTACAATGTGACCAATTGAGCGTTTATGATCGTACATAAGAATAAGTGAATAAGTGGTGCGATGAGAAGAATCACCAAAGCACGGGGGCGGGAACCGTACAACTTTAGAAAATAACAAGCATCTTAAGAAAGAACGTGAAGGCCAAAAGATCATGGGTTTGCCGTAAGCATATTAGTATATTCCTTATACATGGAATAATCTTAAAAGCATATTTCATTCATCACAGCCGCCTCATTTACGTGAACAAGTCTCATCGCAACCCGTACCTCCTATTCCTCCTTGCTTCTCTGTCTCCCTCTCTCGCGAAAAAGGGAAAACCCGAGCCAGGATTATGGGGAGGGACGGTAAAGAAGAGCAGAAGCCTTACCTCCTACAGTCTTCCCTGTCGATCGATCAACCCAAGGAAAGGGAGAGATGACGATGACCCCACAAAAGCAAGCTGGCTACAGTATGGGAACATAAATACTTCTTTCTAAGAAGGTGCTCAAAGAAGGCAAAGAAAAAATATTGAAGCAATTAAAGATGACGAGGCTAGAAATTGAGGAAGTGGAAATCGGAGCAGTAGTAACCAATTTCTTTACCCATTACAGTTGGTACGCAGATAACATTGGCGATGCAGCAGACCCTGGAAGTTGAGTTTACTCAAGAAGAAATTAAACCAGGTGCACCAAGCAAAAGCACTCGGGCCAGATGGGCTTCCTGTGCCCTTCTACTAAAAGTTGTGGAACATCGTAGGCGAGAATGTCATGAAAGCGGTTCTCTACACCAAAGGTGCCGATCCTTCCCATATTAGCAAAACATTTGTTTACCTCATTCTCAAAACTAAGAAGCCTAAGCACACCAAAGAATTTAGGTCCATCTCGCTGTATAATACCATGCTCAAAATAGTTATTAAGACTATAGCAGATAGACTGCAATTGATCCTCGTGAAAGTTGTTGGCCCTTACCAAAGTCCCTTTGTTCCCAATCACTTGATCATTGACAATGCTTTCATAGCGTTTGATATTTTTCCTTATATGAGAAAAAGGATAACGGGAAGCAAGGCCATATACTACCCCGAACAACAGTTTTGGAAGCCCAATTATGATCCTAGCCATATATGGAGAAGTATTTGGTCGGTGATTTGGGTGTTGAAAAGAGGTGGAGTCCGGTGAATATGGGATGGGGAGACATGTGGTTCACAGCAACAACAGAGTTTGCAAACATGAAGCCAACTATCAGCATCCAGGCAAAGGTAGTTGAGCTGAGACATCTAATCAAGCAATTGTTTCTTCCTACCGAGGTCGAACATATCCTTAACTTGCCTCTAGTGTACAGTGAAACATAGGACAATTCTGCTACGTTATAAAACGGTAATGGAAGGTGTGGTGTAAGAGCAATCTTACATGATTAGATATTTCTAAGGGATTCATCCTAGCTGCATTGGTCTTTACCTATTAATTTGGAACCCGCACTGGCAGAAGCAATGGCACTACAACTTCAAATGAGTTTAGCAAGATGTTCAGAGGTCTGTTTGTTACAAGTGACATCACCAAATTCTCCAACACAAACAAGTGCCGTGTGAGGCTGGTTTTAGAAGATTGTTTAAATCTCCTCAATCGCTTCAGATCTTGCACTTTCAATCATATACACAAAGAAGGAAACTCAGTTGCCCATAAACTAGCAAGATCTTGCTCGAAGGCACAAGAGCATATCTGGACTAACGAAGCTCCAAAGAATATTGACCAACTAACTAGAGGAAAAAACTGTGATTGTGACAACAAAGGAAGACAATCCCAAGATCATTCTTAGGAGTAAAGTGGTGGGTATTGCTACTTTTTGCATTTTAACCATGAATAGATGGAGGAGAATAACTTGTCACTTTCAGAACCACAAAATCTAAACGAAGTTGCTTTTCAGGTATAGCAATTGCTTCATTTTTGTTTTCAGCAAGGGGAAAAGGTTATGAGAGTTGAACAGTTGGAGAAAACTTTTATAAAATAGGATAACTAATCGGGATTAATGCCTCTCTCTCCCTCTCTCTCTCTCTCTCTCTCTCTCTCTATATATATATATATATATATATATATATATATATATCTTATCTTCTTCCACTGTCATGGCCGTCAAGAATTAAATGATAAGAAGAGAGGTGCGGGTACATGGAGGATAAAATATCTAAGATATTATCATGAAATTGCAGAAGCCTTGTACAGGTGGAAGGAGCCCGCTTGGCCACCCCACCGAATAAGTAGGCGAACAGTCGTTATAACTAGGCGCGTTCTTTGTCAGTTTTAGTTTGGTTTTAGTCTAAACAAAACTGATACAATTGCTTCTTAATTTTAAAGAACTGAACCAAATTATCGGTTCCAAACCACGCTTCTATAAATTTTATATTAAGCAATACCATATCCAGATATGTTATGATAGATAAACTTAGAAGTTATAGCAAATATACATATAATGCTTCTGGATTCAAACTGACCACGATCAGCTCTCTCATTTTCGATAGAGACAAGTTTAGGTGTGCTACACTCTTCAACCGGGTAGGCACTATAAGAAAACAAGGGTACTGCGATGAACGTGCCCTGGGATACGGTGAAATAATCACCGACAGGACTTCCTCTTGCCATCTTCAGAATGCCGCTGGATCCATTGTCAAACATGCATTTGCATTCTCTCCTGTTCACAGGTCATTGCCGTCAGATTACATCTTGTTTTCTAATAGTGCAGGTACCGCTGCAATGATCTAAATTAACCACATCTTTACACTGTTGAGATGCAACACAGCCAGCGGCTTCATGGGATCTGAATTTGTAGGGCACGCACCGTTTAGCATGTGGATCCCCCAGCACGGTGCCGGCGATTCTTGAACGACCTCAAATTCTTGCGGATCTTCATCATTACCAACGGACTCGACTCTTCCCACAAGTTCCCAGCTTGTCAAAAGTCATAAATGCTAGTCAAATAGGAAACTCATCCGAACAGTTCTCGGGTAACACCATGAGGTTCTTCCAGTGGCCTAGTGAGTCGCTTGTCTTCTGGTAGTTCATCCCGTTTGCCAAACCGTCTCTGCCTATGCTGGTACGAGAGCAGAGCCTCAGCATATTCATCCTTCCCAAAATCCGGCCAATAGTTTTTTGTAAAGAAAAGTTCAGAGTACGCCAATTGCCAAAGAAAGAAGTTGCTGAGCCTCAGCTCTCCACTGGTGCGAATAACTAAATCCGGATCAACGAATCCTTCAGCGTATCTCGTCTCAAGCTCTTGTTCAAATATCGACTCGTTGATATCTACTGGTCTGAGTTCACCATCTCTCACTCTGCATGCAATCTTCCGGCAGGCTTGCACAATGTCACTCCGCCCACTGTAGCTGACGGCAACAACCAGTCTAAGCCGCCAGTTCACCTTTGTGGCCTCCACCGCTTCAGCCACTAACTTTTGCAGAGTAATTGGTAACTTGGATGTGTCCCCAGCTACACAAAGCTGAACGCCTTCCCTGCAAAAGAACAAAAAAAAAAACAAATTAGTAAAATACCTTCCATATGTATGCTTCTGCAATGGCAAATATCCATGAGGTCGCAAAGCAACTACAGAAATAAGCCAGATGGAAGTGGCAGAGTTCATAAACCACATGAAGAAACTAAACATTTGTAAATTTAACTTTTGACGGAAAACATAGTTGAGCCTAATTGAGAAAACTGAGCATAATAATCTACAAGGATGACTGTGACTTGAAGATTGATAATGTACAAACGAAGCTCTAACATTTAGGCGGAGGTAGCAGTCACCAAACATGATGAATAAACAATCATCCACCAAGAATGTGAAAACAAAAGGACAGGTGTACCTTGATGACCCGAACGTAGGAATGACATACATTTGCATGTCAAACTTTTATTTTAATGGAAAAACATTCAGCAAACTGGAAAATGACTTCGAATCAGGGTTCATGTGCAATAGACCACTTATTAGATGGATTTCTGGTAAGTGGGGAGTAAACTAAACAAACAGAGCATGATTGGTGACCTTTCATGCGTGCTTCATACATTTGGAATCTAGGAAACCGGCCACAGTGAAGGGGCCATATGATTCGCAGTACTTCTGACACAGTAAACAGCAAGTTCCTGAACCTTACACGGCGTTGATCACCCTCTCAAGTAGAGATTGGTCTATGTCAACCACCAAAGTGCAGACCTTCAGCAAAGAGTAATGCTGTATCCATGACCTATGCGTACACTAACGGCAGGTTGGGTATGTCCGAGAACAAGGCGTGCCGTTTACATATAGTGGAATCAAGGACGGATTTAGTTCAGCATGTGTCAAGTGTTCACTGGCAAGATAATTTAATCAGAAACCCAATTAGATCAGGAAATTAAAGGCTTTCACTAAGTGGACACCAAAAGAGAAGGATCACATGACTAGAAAACTGGCAACTTTTAGGAATCCAGTGTTCTTATTATTGTGCGGAAAGAATAAATTACCTAAATAATTTCCTTTACATGTCTAATTGACATACGATTGTTATGTAACTGTTGTAAATCTACAGCAGCAACCAACCAATGAAAAGGAAAACAAAAGCAAAAAAAAGATATACAAATATCCTGTATTTCCAAAACAACAACAACTAAGCCTTTTCTCATACTAGACGGGGTCGGCTACATGGATTCTTTGTTTCCACAGATCCCTATCGTGTGCCATGTTAGCAGTTAACTCCCAATAAGCTAGATCATTCTTTATTGTTTCTTTCCAACACTTTTGTGGTCGTCCTCTACCTCTTTTAATACTTTCCAAATTTAGTTTTTCTAACCTTCTTACAGGGTCTTCTTTTGATCTTCTTTCTATATGTCTAAACCATCTTAAACGATGTTCTCTCATTTTATCCTCTATTGGTGCCACTCCTAATTTGTTTCTAATAACCTCATTATGTATACGGTCTTTTCTTGTATGACCACTCATCCATCTCAACATCTTCATTTCTGTCACAGACATCTTTTGTACATGTTGATGAATCAACTGCCCAACACTCAGAACCATAAAACATGGCAGGCCTAATTGTTGCTCTATAATATTTAGCTTTTAACTTTAATGGTATCTTCTTATTGCAAAGAATACCTGATGTACCTCTCCATTTTAACCAACGAGCATTAATTCTATGTGTAACATCTCCATCAATTCTTCCATCACTCTCAAAAGTTGACCCTAGGTATTTAAAACTTTCCTTTTGGGAAATGCAATGTGTGCCAATTTTAATTTCCATGTCCTCTGAAGTAACCAAATGATCAAACTTACATTCCATATATTCTGTCTTTGTTCTACTAAGTCGGAGGCCTTTGCTTTCTAATGTTTCTCTCCATAGTTCCAATTTTCTATTAACTTTTTCCTTATACTCCTCCACTAATACAATGTCATCTGCAAATAACATACACCAAGGTACTTCATCTTGAATATGTTTTGTTAACTCATCTATCACCATTATAAATAAATATGGACTTAAAGTTGATCCTTGATGTAACCCAATATTAACTTCAAAGAAGTCTGTCGTTCCTTCATGAGTCCTCACACATGTTTTTGCACTATCATACATTTCTCTTATAAGGTTAATATATGTCAATGGGATACCTCTTTTTTTCAAAGTTCTCCAAAGAACCTCCCTCGGTACCCTATCATAAGCTTTTTCTAGATCAATAAATATCATGTGAAGGTCTTTCTTTTTTGCTCTAAAATGTTCCATAAGACATCTCAAAAGGTGAATCGCTTCAATAGTAGATCTGTCTGGCATGAATCCAAATTGGTTCTCTATTGTACTTGATACTTGTCTTAACCTACGTTCGATAATTCTTTCCCATAATTTCATAGTATGACTCATTAACTTGATATCCTGTATTTCCATTTAACGGAAAATTATCTTCAAGTTGACTAATTCTAAAATCAGCAATCATGAACACCGCTACCTCAATGAAGTGTTCCCGGAAACCGTTTTTTCATTGACAGCTTGGCACAAGGGCTGATAACACGAACAAAATCATATATGCTTTCATGGGTAATGACACTTGGAAAGATATTATCAAACAAGGCTTAGGGTGAGTGAGATTAGGGAGATAGTAAATGAAATGAGAAAGAAGAAATGGAGAAGAAACTCACTAGAAGGTAAGTTGTCTGTTTCTTCAATTACTGGACACTCCATAATGTAAATACCTCTGTTTCTTCAATTACTTGGCTCTCGAGAACGCAAATATAGTTTCAGCTTAAGTATTGGTAACCCTTTACACCAATGGATCTTTTCTACATCCTATTATGCAAACCAAGTGTTGAAGAATGTTAAGAATATGCGTATTCAGTGTTCTTAGTGTTAGTTTTGTAATTTCTGATGTTTTAGGTATTATTGTAATTGCCCATAGTACTAAGGGCATTTTGGTCATTTTTTATTTTACAACTCATTATACAAGAGTTGATAGGTTGTATTAGGGTTAAGAGTTTGTGATTAAGAGAGAGAGAGAAAGAGGAGGAAGCCTCCATTGGAGGTCCGCCCCCTCCTTCAATGCCTCATATTTTTTCTCTTCACTGTGTGTTATTGTTTTGTTGTGATATTTGGGTGCTCTCGCATTTTTTAACATAGTATCAAAGCAGTTCGATTAATGAGAGCTGCGGGTAGTAACTGCGGAAGAAAAAAAAAATCTTACTCCAACCACCCGTGGTGCGACAACTGAAGAGGTGGTATGTAAGAAGAAGAATGATGAGGATTCTTATGCACATGCTTGCCGGTGTATTGGTAGATTCTTTTACGATTGTGGTATTGATTTTAGTGTTGTCGCCTCAAATTATTTAAAACCCGTGTTAGATGCTATTTTTGCGTCTGGAGCTGGTTGTGCTCCTAGAGGATGGATCCTCAATGAAGAGCTGAAATCAGTAAATGAGCATATAAAAGAGGTCAAGAATTCCTGGGACACAACAGGATGCAGCATTCTGTGTGAATTGGATTGATGATAAGGGCAGAATCCTAATATGTTTCATGGTTGATGGTCCGAGAGGTACCATATTTCTAAAATCTATTGATACATCTGATAACTATGTTGATGACCTGGTCGAAAATTTTAGTGGGGTTATTGAAAAAGTTGGTGTTCAGAACTTGGTGCAAATCATTACATGCAATGTGACAGATTACATGGAAAGTGTGCATGAAAAGGTTATCAAAAAACACAAAAGTGTATTTTGGAGTCACTGTGCAGTTTATTGTGTAGACCGGATGTTGGAGGAGGGTGGAATCCTGATTAATGCGAAGGAGGTGTTGCACAATGCCATGCTCATAACGAGTTTCTTGTACAGTGATGCACGCATTTTGGCATTGATGAAGAAGCACACTTGTGGTAGAAAGCTAGTTACCCCAGCTAAGACGCGGTCAGCAACCAATAATATCATGTTACAGAGCATTGTGTCAGAGAAGGAAAACTTGCGCAACATGTTTAGTTCACCACTGTGGAACTCGTGAGTTCGGAAGCTATTGGCAAGGAAGTATCTAGTTTGATTTGGAATCCGTCACTTTGGGTTGATGAAAAATAGCAGAGAAAGGTAAGTACGGGATTGCTGAGTATGAGAAATCGATCTTCTAGAGAACCATGAATGTGAATGTAATTGGGATGTTCTTGGCTGCCAAGATTGCTGCAATAGTGATGATTCCTGAACATAAAGGGAGAATAATTTGGTGGTTGCATTTATTGCATATGGCTGTACTATTCGTATTCTCAAGAAAATCGGGCAGGACCTTATTGACTGCAACCTAACACAATAGAAGATCTTGAAGGCATTGGGACCATTCAATCTTAAGGGACCCATCATTTATGGTGTTTCAGGGGCCAGTCAATTATGACTTGTGTAAAGTTGCAGGTTGCAGTAAGTGATCATTAAATCATGTCATGGACGAGGCGAAGAGGCTATTGAAGGAAGGGGGGGCGGCCACGCCTTCTCCCAGTTGAGCACACGGACACGTGCAGCATCCTCATGGTATTTAAGTGATTCTGAGTTCAAGAAGACGTTGGTTGCACAATTGTCAAGTATTTCAACATCACGGTCTGTTAAGAATATGATCTTTGCAAGACGAGCTAGTACAATACCCACCAATCCAGTAACAGCACCAAGCTCCAAGGCAATTATGTCATTGAAATCCGACGAAGTGAAAATCTTGTGAAGGACAAAATCAGCCAAGATAAGTACCGCCTTCCACACCTGCAATCCAACACTAGGAATGGAGGAAGTAATCATGTGTTGAATCACTAACGAAGAGATCGCCAGTTGACCTATCCTTTGATTCTTTCTGCGAGGAACATCAAGATCCCCTTCTTCGTCTACAAGGATTGATTTAGACGCAAAATTCTCTTTAGAATCTATCACTAAAGAGATCAAAGAAATTAAGAAAGCACTTCAAGAAGAGATGGCAGCGATAGTGTCGGTGGTAGATCAAAAGGTGAAGGGTATCACTCACTCTTTCTAAGAGAAGTGTGTAGGCAGAATGAAACACATCAACTGTTCGATGAAATGTTCAAGAGAGATGTTTACCTACATGTGAAGTATTCGATGAAATGCTCAAGAAGAGATGATTAATATGAACATCAAGTGTTTGAGAAAATGTTTAAGAGAGCTGAAAAATTCAGGAAAAGAGTACTGGAGATTATTATGTGATGATTGTCTCCATTGGAAAAACAACATGAAGAAAGTTTACAGAAAAAGGATGTATGCTGATGATTGCAGTTACGAGGATTGCAAAAATATTTTTATATGCATCCAGTGAGGTTGCAGGAATTTGCAGCCAGGAAGGCAAAGTTGATGTTGCAGCCAAAGATGTTGCTTAAGATGATCAACCAAGAAGGATGAGTTGATGTTGCAGTCAAAGATACTGCTTAAGATGATCAACCAAGAAGGATGAGTTGATGTTGCAGTCAAAGATACTGCTTAAGATGATCAACCAGGAAGGCTGAGTTGATGTTGCAACCAAAGATGCTGCTTAAGATGATCAGCCATGAAAACTGAGTTGAAGTTATTGTAGCCAAAGAAGTTGTTGAAGATTGGATCAGTCATGAAGACAGATTAAGAATGTTGCAACCAGGAAGGTTGCTAAAGGAAAAAAAAAAGGTTTTATGGCAAGTTTGGAGTTCGAAGTATCTCACTCCCAACTTGAGGGGGGTGAAGAATGTTGAAGAAAATGCATATTCAGTGTTCTTAGTGTTAGTTTTGTAATTTCTGATATTTTAGGTATTATTGTAATGGCCTGCAGTACTAAGAGAATTTTGGTCATTTTCTGTTTTACAGCTCATTATATAAGGGTTGATAGGTTATATTAGGGTTAAGAATTTGTGATTAAGAAAGAGAGAGAAAGAGGGGGGGCACCCCCTCCTTCGATCCCTCATATTTTTTCTCTTCCATGTGTGTTATTGTTTTGTGATATTTGGGTGCTCTCGCGTTTTTCAACACCAAGATCCAAACTAGCTCCCCTAACAAACTAAGGTCAAAGCTCTTTTGTTTACTGAACAACATCCTTTCCTCTCAAAATACATAAACCCTTAAAGTATGTATTTTTTTTATCATGTAGATAATATTCAAATTTGTCTTTGTTTCTTAACTTGTTTCATGAGTTCCACCCTATGTTATCAATAGTGCGCTATAGCGAATTAGCTCTTCTAGTATGAGAAAAGGCTTAGTTATGGTTGTAAACAAAAGTGTACCACTAAATCCACTATATCCCCGCTACCGTTATATTAGGGTCAATTGTTAACAACTTAACATCCCACTATCCGCTATTGATAACATAGGTTCTACCTATGTCTCACGTACTGCTATGCTGCAATCATGTCAACATAACTTTTCCGGCAAGTTCCCAGCAACTCTATACTCCAGTTATCATCACTCGCACCATGAAGCTCTCAAGAAAATAATTGACCTGCAGCTTGCTCACATCTTCATCCCTACTTAACTCTACATTACTTGTCTTGGCTTACTAAATTAGTATTGAACATCTAGAAATATGGTAATCAATTGATCTAAGATGTCTTAGTACTTACATCCATATGAGGAATGTGCACAAAAGAGTTCAAGCAAGTTATGAACTCCCACTCGCTACATAAATAAATCAACCAAAACTAAAACCGCACCGTGTTCCACACTGAGTGGGTAGGCTATAAAGATTCTTAGTCACCAGTACACTTGATCTTGTGTCATATTAGCATTTAACTCCAAAAGAGCACTATCATGTTTTATCATTATCCGTCAACACTTTTTAAGCGCTCTTCAGCCTCTTCTGGGGTGTACATCATCTTATTTCACACTCTCCATATGTCAAAACTAACTTAAGCATATCTATCTGGTGTAACACCAATATCATCAGAAAACTGTGTCAAATCATTATCTTTCTTCACAAACGTGAATTTGAACAAGTAAATATTTTATTTAACTGAAAAAGAAACAGAACATCTGCTCTATCGATTAAATGGATGTTAGAGATTTAGAACTATATACTAGCGTTAATGCTACTAACTCGTGATAACAGATTTTTCAGCATGTAGATTCATCAAGTAAAAATTTCAGTGACGCCTGAATGCACTTTCTAAGGCATAGCTGTAGAAGATTTACTCTAGCATATGCAATGAATAGGAGAGGCGGCATAACAAAACCTTCTAAAGGCGTCAAGCTCCTGTCTGAGTACGCTTTCAAATAAGCCCATTAGAAATTTAACCTCCACCTGAAAGTATCAAAAGGGATACGTCGTCATCGTAAAAGGCCGACGCATAAAATACAAAAGATGACAATTAACCCATCCAAACAACTAAGAATATGCATGTCCTGACGCATATACATAAACAAGAAAATGCTACCACTTGTCGAACCATTCACCTTTGGCAAAAAGTGACAATGACCGATTACGATGGATTTACCAAGTAAGACGAATTAAGAAACGGAAAAGCACCAAATCAAGTGAAGCCTTCCATTTTTTTTTCAATATGCAAGCTTAACGAAAAACAAATCGATGGGAGCGGGAGTGCTCATTCTGCGTAGGCCACAAAACACGGGAAGAAAAAAATGGTCAGAGGGATGAAGATATAACTGTGATGGGAGAGGAAATCGGCTCACTCACATTAGGCCTGCTCCAGTTGTCGAGGGAGAAGGCGAAGACGGTGACAACACGGATCCCCCAGGCAGAGGAGAGAGTGAGGACCTGCCTCAGGGCTCTCACTCCGGCCTCGTAGCCGGCCGCCAAGGGCAAACCCTTCGCCCGAGCCCACCGCGAGTTCCCGTCCATGATAAACGCCACATGCTCCGGCAGGTACTCCTTGCGAAGCCCCTTCGGCAGGGCACACACCCCTGCTTCCTTTTCTTCTTTTCTCCTGGCTGAGACCTTAGATGCCAACGCGGCCCGACTGTGTTGCCACATGCATCTCCCCAAGTATCCAGCAGATAAGGGTGGCAAAGATACGCCCCTCTTCCGTACGACACATAACGTATTGCTAGAGGAGAAGTAGGCGGATGACATAGGAGCAGAGAGAAGCATCACTCAGAGAGAGAGAGAGAGAGAGAGAGAGAGGCTAGGGTTCCATGGGAGGCGGCAATGGCGGGGTAAACGTCTTCGTTTTCTCCTCCTGTCCTTGGAGATTGCCAGCCCCACTCCTTGGGTTTGGTGATATAGCAAGCTCAAGACTTACTTTAAAATGTCCAGATTTAAACTTTAGCTCTTCAACCGATGTTGACTCGAGGGAGAACATCGGAATTAAGTGACGGACTTTGGTTTTTTCCCTTGGGTTGTGAAATGCTGGTTTTTCAGATAAAAGAGAAGGATCATCCAATATATCTTTTGGGTTCTCAACGTTCTGCCCACTAGAAAGGGATAATTGGACCAGAACTCCTGAAACGGTTTGGACTTTGGACCTCATTTACAAAGGTGTTTAAACTTGTATGCCGCCTTCTTTAAATATTTGTGCAGTTTCCAGCCTTATATTATTTGCCATTTACTGGCCTCTATACCCTTTCATTGTTCTTTCTAAATGTGCAAGACTATTAACTTTTATTTATTATTCATTACTTGGAGGCAGTCGAGCTTCATCTCTGTTTGTTCTACCATTCTACTTATCTGTTTGTTCTTGCCTTCAAATGATTCGGTTTCAAAGTAGATGACCCCCATCTATTCATGCATCATTTTTCATTTGGTTACAATTATGACGAGCTTTTTGATACTTAAGTTATTTTAGTTGTTCTGAGTGTACTTCAACAAGCCTATTAGTGAAAAGTTCAAGATTCTCATTGAACTTTTAACTTGTACTCGCCCTAAATTTTTGTGCATCCACCATTGCTCGTCTCCTATTTTTCATATCAAAACCGGCTCTCTTGCACGCAATTAAGGTGGTGATGACAACAAGACTAAGAATGATGTTGAAAGTTGATAAAATTATGTTCTTCGTATTTTGGTGGATAACTCCAATCGTTAAGGGATCATTCTTTCATGCATGGCTGTAAGCCTAGATAAAAGAGGATGATTGCGTTAAGGTTCAGATAATCAACGTAAAACTTTATCGAATTTATCTATAAAAATTTTTATAAATTATGAGCATTGTGTTGGAATGCTCCCTCTAATTACGACCATCTATGATCCAACGATGTCTCGTAATACTGTGGAAGTAGATCCGTATCTATTAATGGCTTACTCACACATAAGCACAATCATGAAATGTATCCATGTAATCAATAAAGCATTTTCAACTTCATTTGATAATAAAGCATTTTCAACTTCATTTAATAAACCAACACATATATATCATTTCAAAGCATTGACAACCGCTTAACAATCTCATGCATCTCTGAATCCATCTTGTTTAAACTGGATCCTGACTCACCTCGATCTAGAACCGAAATTGTGTCTCCATGGGGGACATAAGCTCAATGTCACTAAGGGTGGAAATGACAGAGCCAGTAGAACCACTAGTTTCAACCGTCAAAAATGGATAGTTTTCCACTGGCAGTCACCATCGAACTGTGACATTTTTTCTGGAAAACAGAAGGAAAATGGATAGTTTTGCTCCTTTCTAAAAACTCTCAAAATCTTATGATTTCAAGTGATTTTGGGTTTGATCGGAGCCACCATTACTAGTGAACTATCTGAGGCTTCAGCTTCATCCCACGCCCTTTTCTTCTTTGCCCCTGCACTTCTTGATAGATGACCCGGGATACTGCTTTTGGTTTATATTCACCTTCTTTCTTTGAGAACTATTTAGTTTCTGATACACTTGATTCCCTCTCAATCCTTGTTTGATTTGATAAAGAAACCGATTGGTCTTATAGGCCGACACCAACCGATACGTTATTAGTTGTAGCAGGATTTATACTCTTTCCCCTTGAAGCCTCGTGGCCACCAATATCCACTGCCTTGGAAATAGTCTCCTTTTTTCCACCTGTTATTTGATTAATTATTACTTCACATTATTGGATAGATTCATTCAGCATATGGTTTAGACTCCTTGTCGACCATATATCCTGCATTTAGCTTGTGTCCCCTATGTTCTTGAATTTCGTTTGCATTCATCCATTTGAGCACTCTATCCAAACTCATGAAGGCATGGTCCGTGCTTACGCACATTTGAATCCAAGCACTTGTATTGCATCATAGGGTTGATGCCATAATAACCCGATTGCTATTGCTACAAGGTTTTAGGTGCGAATCTGATTTTGCAGAATTACATATCTACTTTGCTTACTGCCCCTTTATCCATCCTCTCTTAGAACTTTCCCTTCGACCAAACAATGCCAGCCCAGCCCTTAAGTGACCCTAGAAATCCAGCCGCCCTAATTACCTTGCCAACTATCTCGACTCTATAGGCCAATTTACCCTTTCCCTCTTTAGTCCAAACTTCAAATTTAGTCATACAATCCCAATACCTACCCAACTGCATCTAACTTAGTTTCTATTAAATCTAGTTAGTGACCTAGTAGACTTGCAACCAAACAAGAAACCTAAACCCAATTCATAGCAAACCAAACCCATACGGGACAGCAAGCAAAACTCTTTCACCGTTCACCTTTACTTCGGGCTTGCAGGAATTCATACTTACATAAGTCAAAGTCAAGTAGCTGACATCGCAAGAGGCCGATCCGAGTAGTAAGAAGACTCTTGGTAGAAAAAAAGAAGACGAACCCACATCATCGTATAAGAAGCAATCAAAGTTGTTTTAAAACTTAATTTCTGTTTTATTGCATCTTGGATCGAGGTTTGAAGAACAGAATCACATAAACTCTAAAAGGGTGCATGTGTGGGTGCGTGTTAGGCTTCGGCCTTCACTTGTAACAAAAGAAAAGAAAAGTACATGGAGTAGTTCCCGCTCCCAACACTCGGCTATGCTGCGCGGTCCACCGCAAATAAAGTAGCCGATGGCACGCCATTCAGGTTTTTGCTGCACGTTGCTGCTACACTGCGACATTGTTTAAGATGGTGTTGTTGCTGAGGTGGAGCCCCTTCTGCTGCTATTGTTGGTTCATAGCCTGTTCCTTATTCTGCTCACCATCTGAGCGGTGGTGGTGCCACCTCTTTTTCTTAGAATCACCCTTGGTATTCCCTAATCAATTTTATTGGGTCGCGCAGCATTACTCCCCATTTTCTGCTACTACAAGAAGGCCATGAGACAGTCGGCAATAGTCACAGCAGTCTGGACATCTTGTCGTTGATTGCGACGGATCTCAAGTAATGCCCATGGTTGAAGACCCTTGATGAACTGGTAAAGTTGTTCTTCAACGGAAATGTTCCTTATGTTGAGGACCATGGAGCTAAAATGCTTCAAATAGTCCCGAATGGGTCCGGAGTGCTTCAATTGGATCAGTTGTTCACGGGCTTGCCTTGTGCTCATTGGCATGAATTGTCTTCTTAACCCCGCCTTCATCTCAACCCATGAAGCAATGACTTGTTCTGTTTGGTGGTGGCAAGTTGATGAGCTCACCGCTACATCTTCACATTTCCCTTGAGGAACAATGCTGCAACGGCGACCTGATCAGCTTCAGCCACTCGTGTACCTTGGAAGTAAACCTTGAGTTCCCGAATAAAGTTCTTGAGGATCTTACTATCTCTTGCACCATTGAGATATCGTGGCTCCAGAACTTTGTTATAAGCACCTGCAATTCCGCCACAGTTGCCACTGAGGACAGCATGGAACGCTCGCAACTCGTTCTACATCATTGCGAGACTCGAAACATCACCCGCACGCTCAACACTTAAGGCTACAAACTGAGAAGTGAGTTGCTGAATCATGGCCTCAAGTGCTACAATTCTTTCGGTTGAAGACGACATGATGAATCATGGCAGTAATCATCCGCATTCCGCAATACTCCAACTCAAACAGTGATTGAATAAATCCTCATCCTCCTCTGTCTGCCTTTGTGAGCAAATGGGCAAGGAACAAGTAACCTGCTCAAGTCGACCCACACATTTAGTCCTCAACCCAACAAGAGATCAACTAAGGGAGAGCTCAGAGGAACTCGACAACTAGAGGGTGAATTGTATACAACCAGTCTCAAAGATCAACAACTGGAATATGGAAAACCAGAGAGAGAATAGAAACCAGTTGCCATCAAATTGAAGGGGATTCGGAACAGGGGACAAGTGAAGAGAATGGAGTTTTGAGGAGTCACACAGGAAAGTTCCACTGCAGCAGACAGACTAGGTGGAACAAGTACCTCTGCGGTCGACCTCACCGGCTTCCTGGCTCTCACTTGAAGGAAAGAGGATGGGGAGGAAGTGGCTGGAATTCTGGTGAAACACCGGCAGAGTTTTCCCTTGCTTGAAAGCAATTTTGAAATGACACAGTGGACATTCTCCTCCCTTCCACATATTCGAATCGTAATACGATGCCCAGATTCCGGTCAAATTGATCGCCGCCAACACTCAACAACGACATACATTCAAGAGTAAACCAACACCAAGAAAACGTACTAGAATCCCAACGACTCTCGAATTTCAGAAGAATAAATAAACAAATAGATACAGCACAGGTTCTTCTCAAATTCGAGAAAGTCTTAAACGCGAATAGGCCAACGGTCAGAGAGCGTCGACTGGAGGAAGGCCTCCACCCTTCCCATCCCTCTCCTCTCCTCTCTTTTTCTCTCTCTCTTCCTCTTTTTCTTTTTATTATATGTGAAAAGTACTTAGGTATTCAAAAGTTTGTCCCACAATAGTTACCAAAATATCTATAGTTTGAAGTAAAAAGATATTTCATGTCAAAAAGTAAAATGATTTCAAAAGTTTGTCCCACAATAAAGTTACCAAAATATCTATAGTTTGAAGTAAAAAGATGATTTTATGTCAAAAAGTAAAATGAAAACTTTGTCCTCCAATTGTTAAAAAAAATATGAAATACCGTCTTATCGAATTACATTCCAACACTATATTCATAATTTTGCCATTGCATTAAAAGATAAGACTGTCCATGTCTTTAATAAAATTTGATAGATTCAGTTGAAAGGGCAAAATTATTTTTGTACTCTCGATCAATTACGAATTTTACTAAAAAAATCAAAGTACCATTTTACTGTTTTACTTCAAATCTTTTTGAAAAATTATAAAATCGGTCAGAAAGGTAAAATTCTTGATTTGCTCCTAGATGTTTAAGAAAATTATAGTGATATGAAAAGTATAGAAAATTACAAATTTGTCTCTAATTTGGTTATGAAAATAACAAAATGAATTTATGAAAAACTTTAAAATAGTACTTAAAATACGTTTGAAATTATTTATAAGTACCAACAATTATTTTCAATTCATTAGTTGGATATTTTGCATTTTATGTTTTAATAGTTGGTTATCTGTTGCTTGTTGTATGTTTTCTTATTAGACCGTTTGATTGATATTTTTGTTTAATACATAAAAATGAACTCGACAATATGTGTATCTGAATTGAGAAAAATAGAAAAACTAAACGTCTTAATTTTCAAACTTGAAAAAAAAAAATCTCATTGGTTCTTACACTATAAGATTTAGATTATGTATTACACAAAACTATACGTCCACTACTTCTTAATGCTATAGAGAAACAAAAGGAAATATACAAAACATTATAAAAGGATAACATGATATCAAAGACATACATTAGAATAACCTGATTAGAGTCTTTGAAGAATATGAGACAACAAAAGAACTATTTATTCGATAATAATTAAATATGATAGCACAACTAAGCTATATGTTAAATTGTTGCTACAAAAATACAACTCTTATGAGACGAAAGAAGGAGATAATATAATGGAACATGTGAACCACGTACTAGTAATGACAAGGGACTTAGTTGTACCTAAATGTGTCATTCCAGAATCCATGTAGATATCAATAATACTGAATAGTCTTCCCCGTCACAGAATATGATCGTTCCTGCACTTAGACTAGGGTCTAAGACAAGCCTTTATAAATTGCCTCTCAAGCTAGCAATTGAACAAGAATATATGAATAGAAATAAGAAAGAGAGATTGCTAGTAGTTTAAGATGGGATATGGTCCAACTCTAAAGTCAACTAGAAGAGAAATAAATCAAATAAAAAGTTTGATAAAAATAACAAAAAGGGCGGTTAATCTTTTAAAAAAACATAGGAAACCGCTTCTCGGGTCAAGTGCTTCAATGAGAGAAAAATAGGGCACTAGAAGAGGGATTACTGCAACTAGAGGAATGGTGAAAACACCTAGCAATGTGGACAATCAAAGAAATAAGATATAATCTATGCGATATCTAAATGTTTATACCTAGATCGCCTAGTGATTGATTGGTGCATTGACTTCAGAGCAACGAGACATATCTGAAAGAGCAAAGAAGGATCAATGAACCTAAAGTAATACAAACTAGAAGAACATCAAGTATACATGAGAAATAATATTTTCTAAGATTTCTTAGAATTGGGTTATTTAGTTTGGTCTCTATCTTAGTTAAGAAGCATTTTAAAGTCAGGTTTATTCCTTAAAAAGTGATTGTGGGGAAGCATAACTGTTATGGTGTGGTCAGTTTTATTCTTCAAATAAATAACAATAACAACAACACTGTTGAAAATCATTCACACTGATTTATGTAGATCTTTTAGAATAAGATCACATCGAGAAAAAGTTTATCTCATGACTTTTATTGATCATTACTCGAGATATGCATACATACATCTCTTAGCACATAAATTTAAGGCACTTAAAGCATTAAATGAATATAAGTAAAATGTTGAAAACAAATTAAGGCATACAATCAAAATCTTGAGATCAAACAGAGGTGGTGACTACACCTCTACAAAATTTTTAGAATTTTGTAAAGACTGGTATCTCAAAGCAAAATATAATATCGATGACACCTCAACAGAATGGTGCAGCAAAAAGATATAACAGAACCTTATTAAATATGATAAGGTGTATATTAATAGATATCATTATATCAAGGATATTTTTCAGAGAAGCGATAAGTATAACTGTGTATATATTTAACAAAGAACCTATAAAATCGTATTCTCTACACCATATGAGATGTGGTTTGTAAAAAACCAAACCTAAGTTATATGAGGAGGTGGAGATCTATCGCTTATATAAAAATCCTTTACCAATCTAAAGATAGGATAGACAATAGGTGTAGCGGGTCGGACGGTTTGTATTTGGACTTGATTGGATCCAGACCTACCTGAACAAGAAAGGAGTAATGCCCAAGCGTTACTGCATAGAGATAACAATGACAACCTTATTGTTGTCAATGTTGGGCAGTTACTGGATTTGGAAGGACTTTAAAGGGGTCTTCATGGTGGGTAGCATCGAGATGAACTGGATAAGCCACGAGAGCATTGAGGAGTCGACCGGAATTCGGTAAGAAACTATCGCTTTTGTTTTCCTATTTTTTATTTATTTTAATTACTAAATTTGAGTTAGATCGAAGGGATTTTGCTTGATTTATGTCAAACATTCGAAATCAAGTCTTAATATGCAAAAATCGGTTGAAAATAAGTATAGATTAATGATTTTTTTCTTAAATTTGAGTTACTATTTTTTCATAAATTTTTTAGTGAAAATCCCGGCTGACAATCGATATTGTGTTAGATTGGAAGAGGAGGGGCACGCGATAGTGATGCGCCTTCAGCCCCTGTAGTACCCTCAGGCAAATGGTGGTCTGGGAATCTGTCATGGTGTTAATTTTTCAAAGAAAATTTTTCGAAACCTTTAACACTCTTGATGGCTAGAATCCGGTTGGATCCTATCAACCCTTCACTATACCAATCTTTTCACGATTCCAAAGCTTGAGACAAGAATGCTAAGTGAAAGAAACAACACTTTGATTAAAACCAAGCAACATACCCAAAACAGTTCACCCGCCTGTGATCGGGGTTTCCTTTGCACTAGTTAAGGGTTCGGATGAACCCACACTGGATTCACCTAGCTAAGGTCAAGGGAGGTTCACAAACTTCCCACAACTCCAATCGGCTTGATGGATGAAGACCGGCCTGAAGGAAGAAGGCTGGCACTAGGCTGCAAGCACCGTTGGCACTTGACGGGGCTGGACGCGGGGTACCGCGCCTGCTGACGTTGCTGTGGAACAAAATGGGGTTTCGGCCCTGTGGCGCGTGGCACATGACTGGGGCGCCTGGCTGAACCCTGCTGAACACGGGGAGGCTGTCCTGAGACGCATCGTACCCTGCTGAGGCGCCTGACTGAACGCTGCGGTGCTAGAGGCCGCGCCTTGGGGTCTGCTGTGCACCTGGCTGATGCTGTGGCGCTAAGGCTGCGCCCCTAGGGTCCTGCGGTGCGCCTGGCTGAAGGACGGAAGGTTGAAGGATGAAGGCTAGGCGTCAAGGGCTGAAGACCCTTCGGTTGACACCTGTGGAAGATGCTTCAAACGGCTGGGCGTCAGGAGGAGGGGTCCTCGGTTGAGGCTGAGAAGAGGCGCACGGCTGAAGGCAACTGGGGAGGTTCACGGCGCTAGGCTCCTGGCGCCTGGCTCCTGCACTGCACCCGTGGCTGCACCTACTCGGTTCTACACAACGCTCTTCTCTGCACTCTCTCTCTTGGCTCTACAAGATCCTCTCTCTCTCTCCAGCAAGTGGGAAGGCCGACCTTTAAATAGACCTGGCTACTAGGCCACCAAACCCGAGAGACGGTTACGTGTAATCGTTCCCACTCACCGAGCGCTGGGTGCTGGCGTAACCGTTCCCGCACACTGGATGCGGGGCGTTGGGCGTAACCGCTCCCGCGCGCTGGGGCACGTGGCGCTAGCCTGCCGCGCCCGATAAGCGCGGGGCGCTGTCGGCCGCCGCCTGAGAAGTGCGGGACACTATCCTGCGCCCGCCCGAGAAACACAGGGCGCTGTTTAACGCGCGTGCCCCTGTAGAGGCTTCCACCTGTCCACCTGCCCGCAGGGTGCGGGTGTGCTAGCCCTAGCGCACAGCGAGGCCGTCACCTGTCCCCTGGGGCTGTAACCACCACCCAGCCAGGCGCCAAGTGTCCTGACTGGTTCCTATCCATCCGGACCAGCCCTGTCCTGGCCGAACCCACTTGGCCAGGACCTAGACCAACCTAGACCTACCCCGGACTCAGGTCACCTTGACCCTACTTGACCCAAACCGAACCATGACTCGGGTCGACTAGACTCACTAGGACCGAACCATCCTAGGACCTAACCCAACTAAGCCTAGACCTAGACACACACTTGACCTAGCCTAGCTAACCTAGTTGGACCTACACCACTAAACCTAGCCCACTATGAACCGACACCACACTAAGCCAAGTTACACACACGACTCGGCTTAGCTCAAGTTCATAGAATACACCCAGGCTTTACAATGGACCAAATACAACACATACTTGTACAAGGGAGGTTTACATCAATCTGCGCGTGCGTCTACGCCCATGCGTTGCCTGGCGCTCGCGCTCTCTGAAGCCATCGAACGAAGGATGGGATGGGTGCGCGCTGGTGCGCGCGACACAAGAATCCGTCCTGTGACAGAATCATTCATGTGCGAAGCATGAATGACCTCCTCACTATGAAAAGGGAAGAAAACAAATAAAAAAGAAAAAGCTAGGCGAAGGAGCCTCCGTAAAAATGGGTTAATTCAATGTCGCTTGAACCGAGTGAAACGATATTAAATATACTGAGCAAAGAGAAGGAGCCGAGTTTCGACTCAAGTGGAGGGAGTCTTTGGAAGTCTTTGTCCATTAGGACCTTCGCCGAACCTCCTCCCACAATCTTGAGTCGTTTTTTTTCTCTCTTTTCAGCAACCGACCACCAATAATGAGAATAGAATGAGAAATTTTGAAGCTTAATTTTGTTCAGTTAAATAGCTAATTAATATCGCTTTACCCGCCCGTTTCGTTTCCCATCCCAGTCTTTCGCAAGGCGCCGCTACCCTGATGCGCCTCCGTCTTCTTATCAGCGCTACCCATCAATCCCATTCCAACAATAAGGGAGAGCTCTGAATCTGTCCTTTATGCCACGAATCGCCTGTTCTGTTTGTTAGAGAATATTAGAGCCAGTCCCATTTCTTTTGACTATTGGGCGATTTCCCGTGAATTCCTTGCCCGCTCCTAGCTAGAATCTCATTCCTTTTTCGATTTCTGCAGGGTCACGCAGTGCAGACGAATTGAATAATCAGCATCGACTTTGACAGAATGCGCTCACTAGGTAGTAGTTGCTAGCCCGCCAAAAGGTACAAATGAAGCGAAGTGACTCACAGAACTTAAGCAACCCTGGTGAAACTCGTTGATTCTCCGAATGGCCACTCTGCTTTGACTTTGTACCAGGAACGCAAGTCGTAAGTTCGTGCTCCCAAAACGAAAGAGGGTTGTGTTAGGAAGTGAAGTTTTCAAAAGACTGAACGCAGTTCAGTGGCTTCTCAACTGGGGGCGAGATATGGAATGGAGCACTTGAGATGGTGGTGGTACTATCTTTCATTCCAAGAGCCGAACGAGAGTGAATACCACACAGAAGATCTCTCGATGTTCTCGTCGGCATCCTGAGCGAGAAAAGTAGGCACTTCTAGGTCCCTTCCCGGCTACTGGATCACTCCAGTGCTTCTTTTTCTATAAGGCCGGAATGAGACAATATTCATGAAAATATATACATGAATTTCATGCGTGACACCCGCCGGGAATTATGATTCGCATGAAAGATATACGAGGCTGCTTCCCCATCTCAGTGAGGAGTTGTCTTTTCTCTGTTCCGAACATGTCCTGGAAGTGGACGACAAGTTTTAAATCTGCATGCGGGCATACTACACTACTCCAAGATCTTCTCCACCCGGTCCGTGTCTAACTTCAGGGGGCGGACGTCGTGCTATCCGCTCCGGGTCCTCGAAGCAAGGCTTCAATTCAGAAAGGTGTAAGGCAGGATACATCTTGAGCCAATCCGGTTTCACGGGGAAAGAGGTACACCATGGCTCCCGTACTCTCGGTCAAACCCCGCCAGGCGCTAATCAAGGGGAGAGTTGACAGTCGCCGGGTAGGGTGGCGCAATGGATTCCCTATTGGCAATGGAGAAAGAGGTACACCTCCAACGGTATGTGTTGTTTCTCTATGGCCTCTGTCAAGTCAAAGGTTTCTTTTTTAAGAGTAAATGTGACTAGTCAAATATCCAACCTCCAACACGGTTTGTTCATGAGTTTTTCTTTTGGATCTTACTTACTTTACCTTAGGATCACTAGAGTCAATATCCTTGGATTGAGGATAATCTTACTCGATATACAAGTAAAGCCCTAACATATTTAACCAAATTTTTATATGTTGCTACCAGCGTTTAAAATGGAGATTGAAAACTTTTTCCGACATCAAGGTCAAGTTAACCTTGGGTTAGAGGATTGTAATCGTATACATGTTTACTTTATCTAAAATTGTTGGAAAATTTAATAGAAATACATACATAATAAACTAATATAGAACAATTATAATCATACCAGATCAACAAATCACATTTCCAAAGATGACATAAACAAACCATATGAAAATAAAAGAAGAAGCAATAATAAAAAAAGGCACTAGTCTCTGTGAGTCATTCTTACAGTTTTCCTTAGAGAAATCAGTGTCCCATTATAAAGTACATATAAATATTTGCATCTTCTTCACCGGATAAAACAAATACACTACTCAAAGCTATGTATCTAGCTTCGAGTCGACTTCGATAATGCCCTAAAGTCAGGTGGAGAGAGTGTTTCAGGCATAAGTATGGATTAAGGAGTCTTAATCATCTATTTATAGGCATTGTGATAGATTACGGATCATGAACCCAATCCAAATGACACATCTCTCCATTTTGTAACCATTCTCACATAAATACTCTTCATCATGAGATCAAAAGTTTTTCATGCAAAACCGAAGTTGTGGCCTAGTACACACATTTGTGGTCTAGCATGTCCTCTCTAAGCTTTTTGAAGTAAGGTTCGTAAGCTACCAACTATATAAAAGGACGCGTGGGTTGCATATTCACACTCAACTTTATTACCATCACATGCACAAGTTCATCTTGTGTGACTTTTTATGCTTTAAGACTTTCACATAATAATGAATCAATTGAATATTTAGAGATATCAATATAAATTAAATATTATTAATGCGATGAGTTTAATTAACCCAATCATAATTAACATTAAATCAACGTTTTGCGTGGCAAGCTTAGAGATGTTGACACTGTAGTTGTTGGCGCTGGCTTCCGTGGACCGATTAGGGTTTACCTCCACGAACACCTTGGATACGGATCTGGGATGATTGGCGTCGGTGTGGCCGTCCTCTTAGGTTTCAGTCTCTTGTTCTTCAGTCTTCTCAACGTCAATTAAGATGCTCAACTTCCAAAAACGTTGAACATAAAACCAAAATCTCGGGGAGGCCAATTGTTCAAACAGTCCCTCACCGGGCATGGATCATTTTTTTCCTTTTTCCTTTTTGTCAAAAGCAGACACCGTATAAACGTAAGCCGGTTGCATTTGCAGCATCAGTTGATAGTCTATGTAGAAAAGTATAATCCTTTTTTTATTCATATGCTTACGTTCCTACAGCTTATTCGCTAATATTTTTCCACAATTGGAATCCTGTGGAAAAGCGTAGTGTATGATACCTTGCAAGTCCAAGTATGTTGGCCTGTTGATCTTGCATTCACTCCCTATCATCTGTTAACGCCGAGTTATTTAAAAGCTCCCTTTCCCTTGACAGTACTGAGGAAGGACGGCGCTTTCCAATAGAAACTGTGTGGGAGAACACGTCCCTAAGAAGAAGTACCTGAAAGAAAGAAAATGAAAATTATATCTGCTGCTAAGAGCGGATGACTCAATTCGAATGCGATCTCGTAGTGTGCGTGTGTGAAGTGCGTGGTGTCGGAGAACTAGATAAGGCTGATGCAACAATCGTGAGTTGCTGAAAATTCATGCGAACGTTTCCCAACAACTTTGACATTATGAGCTCAAATATATCAGTTATGTGGTAAGCAAACAAGATAAAAGCACTATCTGATTCATGGTAAAAGAAGTCATTACGTACAACTAAAGTTAGATTACACTATTCATAAGGAAGAGAAGGAAAGAAATAAAAGTAAAAAAAGTTAGGTTACACTGTTCATAGAGAAGAGAACTAGATAAGGCTGAGGCAACAATCGCGAGTACCTGAAAATTCATGTGGACGTATCCCAACAACTTTGACGTTACGAGCTCAAGTATATCAGTTGTGTGGTAAGCAAATAAGATAAAAGCACTATATCAAAGTAAAAGAAGACAAGTTACAATATTCGAAAGGGAAGTAAAAAAATGAAAAAGACTCATATCGATTAGGTGATAACTGGTCTATGCTCTTTCTATTTAGTCGAGTTCTTGTAATTTTTCCTTTCATTTTCATTGGCATGTTCTTTAGCTTGAGCTTTCCATTATCTTGTTGTCATTAACCCTCGCGAAACACCTTGATACCTATCCTGATGACAGACTGACAACTCCAATATTGAATACCTTGAATACTACTCAGTTTGCATCAACATCTAAATTTCTAAATTTAACTCAATAATGGAAACGTGGGTCATTCTCTTACAATTTGGCTCAACTGCCAACCTCAACCTTAGAACATTCAGTTAGGGGTGCCTTAACTTGTCAAGTATTTTGTGTAACATACAAGAGTCGCCCTCATGCCAGCACATGCACCTACAAAATCTGTCGACAACAGAGAGCTTTTCATCCTTCCCTTTAATGAGTTTCTACAGTAAGAAAAATCTAATATAAATCAGTAACCAAGAAATGTTGATTGGGAATGAAGCTTCACACCTAATGGATTGGAGTTATACAATGCTAGACATGCATAGTCTTTATACCACGAATCTCTACTTTAAAAAGACTTGCGTTGTTAAAAAGTTATTAATTAGTTTCTTTTCAAAAGCTCAATGACAAATTACCAATAAGTCTCTTCGTTCATAATCTGCACACATGTTACGATGGAAAAGCAGAGGTATTGTAGACTACGAGAAAGGCAAAGTTGCAAGAGATAGATGCTCCGGATTATCAAAACGAAACGACATCACCAAACATCCCAACATGAATTCACTTCGAAACAGACGTCTATCACATCCTCCATTGAAACTTTCTAGACGATAGCCAGAAAATCTACTGGTCAAGTTGGTGAAATCCTAGTTTGCACTTCATAGAAAAGCGTGTTTTTTGATGGATTGGCCTATTCTATAGCTTAGCATGTAACAAGAAGCAATCAAAAGAAGCAGGACTCACTTACTTTGGCCTAATATAGTAGATGTGAAACGAAATATGCAAAAAGATTTTAATGGGGTCATGTTTCAAGCTTTCTAATTGATCCAAAGAAACGGGAAGTTTTCGCTTTCAGAATTATGAGACTGCTGCAAAAGCTGGACATTTTTCTAATCAGGATATACCTACCCTACATAGCCAAAGAACAAGCACATATATATATATATATATATATATATATATATATATATATATATATATATATATATATATATATATATATTAAAAGAACGATAAGAGAAATGTATATGGAGTTATCCTAAGAAAATGGCTAAGTGTTGAATGAGAAGTGTGCAAAAAAAAAAAGAACAGTTTGCTACCATGAGAAACCAAACAATGACCATAAATAACATTTACAAGATGAAATTCGAATTCTAGACATCGATTAGTGGAGTAAACTCATATTGTGTATTTTGAATGAGGATTTCTCTCCAATGAGAACTTCTAAAAAGAACCTGTCGCCATGTTCAAATTATGTAGAAAGTTTAATAAAATTCTATGATTCTCTTTTGTTTCTTAACCTGAAGGTTTGTTTTAGGATCCATCTCTTATTCGCTAAGCGCTTAAGGTTTCTTCACCATCTCTCAATGATATTCTAGCTCCCCTCACGCATAGGTTTCTCTCTCTCTCTCTCTCTCTCTCTCTCTCTCTCTCTCTCTCTCTCTCTCTCATCTGTCGCCAGCTCGAGAGAAAGTGAAGGTCGACGTACGCATTCTCAAGTAAAGCATAAAGCTCCACCAAATCGGTGACGCGGAACTCTAAAACTTTGGTGGTGGATTCTCTTACATGCAAAAAAATCCCATCGCGCACGCATACTTCATTTGGCGACTCGGGCGAAGGCGCACGCACCATTCTCACGGGGTTGAGCATAAACCCCTTTTTGTAAGTGTTTGTGCTTGATGGCGTGTGTGGTGTTTCTTACATATACGAGCCTTATAAAATGTAACTCGTGTATGTATGGCGTTAGTTGTACTCGGGTGATTAGCGTGAGTGTGTCATGCGTTCGAGTCATGTTGGTGTCATGTGGCGTGCATGGTATTTTGTAAATGCAGAGTCTAGAAAAAGGTAGCTCGTGTGTGTGGCGTGTGTTGTACACGAGTGTGTGATGCTCGAGTCGTATTGGTGTAAGACATAACATAGTGTGTCACGGACCTGAGCCGTGGAGGGCGTGCCCGTGCGCCACCTGACTGAGTCCATGGCACGTATGCCCTCGCACCGTCCATCCGCAGCTTTACAGTACGCCAGGTGTGGACAGGTCAGGACATGGGTGCATGATGGAGCAGTTACAACAAGTCCCAGCCGTGTATGCTGCGGTTATAGCAACAGCCTTGGGGTGTTGCGGTTACACTAAGGACGGAAGACGAAGGGGCACATGCGGTTGGAGCCTTGGAAGCCAAAGGGACAGGGCGGTTTCATGTGGAAGCTGGAGGGTCTCTTAGGTAGCTATGACAGGCGCTTGTGTGGGGCTGACGTGCGACTAGAGTTGGGCAGTTGCAGCTGTAGGTGGGGTTACCGTGAGAAAGTTGCGGCTGGAAGCTGTCACAGACTGACGCTTGTGGCACCCGCGCGCCACCCGCCTGAGCCCATGGCGCACGCGCCACCCATCCGGAGCGTCACAGTACGCGTCTCATGTAGAAGCTGAAGAGGTGCCTTGCAATCTTTTTGTGCAAGGGCAACCGAACCAACATGGGGAGTTGAAGAGTCGGCCCAACACACTATAAAGTGACCGTGACAACCACTTGGGAGGGGGTTGGTTCCTTGGAGTCCTATGAGCCCTTCACCGTGAAGCTAGGCGAGTGAGTGAGTATCTCCTTGGTTCTTGAGGAGAACCTTAACTAGGTACGATGGGTGTAAGGGGTCAAGGCCGAGTGAGTGGGTGCAATCCCTGCATGTGAGCTAATGTGCAATTGTATCAAATTGTGCGTAGAATAAAGTGAAACCGATTCTGCTCTTCCTTATACGAGGCTTGTAAGTGACCCTTACTTGAGTGTGGTTGAGTGAGGAAGACAAGCAACAAAAGGAGAGCAACTTCCACAGAGAACCAGGCCGCTGGAGGTTTTGCAGAACACACTCTCCTACCGTGGTTATGATACGAGTCTCCGTTCTTATAAATACATCCTCATCGGTGACGCGAAACTCCAAACTTTGGTGGTGGATTCCTTTTTCATGTTTCGTTTCGGTTTGAGTCCACAAGTGCTCGAAACCAGTAATTTTATAAAAGCATTTAAATGATTATACAAAAGAAAAAGACTAAACTGTTCCAGTTTTATAAAATTTGAAACTGAAATTGAATGGTCTCCCCTTCTGTATCCGGTTTTGATTTCGATTTCACCCATTCTTGACTCGGGTCTATTCCGTGAACCAGTTAAGAGCTGACGATGTTTATATCCTTAAAGATCTATGTTTGAAAATAGACATATACACACTCTCTCTCTTTCTCTCTCAAGTCTTTCAAAGCCAGTATAAAAAACAAATTCAAAACCATTACCAAAGCCATAATGGAGTACGGATCCAGGCACCTAGTCCCGCTGGCCGGAACTGGCATCCTTCCAGCCCGTTTATTACTTCATCTTCATCATTAGTAGTGGCATCACGTCAGCAGGCCACTAGTTCCTCTCTCTCACACACAACGATGCTCCACCAGAAAAATCATGATAGTTTTTCAGCCTGGCAGCGGAATAGGCGTAACAACAACCAATCCCAACCTCGGTTCGTCAACTTGAATTGCGTGTATGTATATGTGTGACGACCTCAATCCGACCGAGTGGCTGATCCATTTGTCAGATGAAGAGAAATTTTGCATGTACACATCGCCTTCGAACCATCGTCTTGTTACCTGCAGTCTCCTCCTCTTCCCGATGACAGCAGCTATCGTCGTCGTTAAGCACTTTCCAATCCCTTCCTCTCCATCCCTCTCTCTCTACTTCTTCCTCCTCCTCCTCCTCTTAAGCAGTTGGAAACCGACCTGCCGAAGATCACAGCCATCACCATCATCATCATAATAACATGAAGAGGAGGAAGGATTCGTTCTGTGATAGAGATGGGGCAGTTAAGAGGCAGAGGAAAGGGTTTGGTTGTGGGTAATTACTGCCACGACGTTATAATTAGAGACGGTAAAGTTGTAGGAGAGAGCCTCGGTGGAGCCGTTTCTTCATTGCCAACGTGCTCGATCTGCTGGACATCCCCTGCACCTACATCTCCAAGGTGGGGCCTGACTTCGCCTATTCCGTTGCCCACGGCCCTGTCGTCGTCCTTCACTCGAAGACTGCCCTCTTCCACTTCCATTTCTCTTCCCCTTCCATCATGCCTGTCCCTGACGACGGCGACCATTCTCGCAACCCCCACAGCCATAGTGATCGTATACTCAGACGCTTGCGTGCCTGTGACCCTATATCGGTCTCCGATCTCCCCGTTCCCTCTGCTCCTGCCGGGTTTCGACTTCGAGTTCGGCGTGGCCGGAGAAATCACGCCCCAAGCCATGGATCACTTGCTCCATCTCTGCCGCGTAGTCTTTGTTGACGTGCAAGCCCTAATCCGCACTTTTGACCCTGATGACGGCACTGTCCGCCTCGTCCATCTGCGAGATACTTGCTTCTTTCATTTGCTCCCTCGCATCGGATTCCTCAAGGCTTCGTCCGAGGAAGCCGATGTTAATGTAATACCGTCTCTTGTAAAGTGTCTATAAATAAGACCTGATTGTATGAATAAATCATGCAGTCTTACACTGCTTCTTGATTTGTTTTGTGCTTCCCCTCTTGTCAATCATTCTTGAAGATTGACATTCGTCAGTGAATGTCATTTGACTCTCGACGACTCGGTAATATTGATTTGTGCAACATCAACCTTTGATGAGCGACAATTATTCACATGGTATCAGAGTCTCGGATTAAAGAAAACGAGTGCATCGGGAAGCGTGCCGAAAGTGCGAAAATTGAAGATTTGCATCAAACTTGAGGTTAGTCCTAAATATTCATTTTTTGCACAAATGGAAGGCAAAAATGAGTCGTTTAGATGTATTCTAAACCCAAAAAGTTATCAAAGTTGGGCTAGAACAATGAAAAAATATTTTTTATCAAAAGATTTTTGGGATTACATTGATGGGACTATAAAAGAACCAATTTTGGACATTGATGGCTTAGATGATGATGAAATCATCAAAGCACATGAGAAATTCAAAACCGATTTGAAATTGTGGGAAAAAATGAATGCAAAAATCACATGGATCATTTGTCAAAACGTGGATGAAAAACTTAGAAATCGGATTAATGCTTTTGAAAATGCGTTTGAAACTTGGGAATATTTGAAAAAGCTTCATTCTCAAGATAATTTTGTCTTTCAAATTGATCTTATGGAAAGAATGATTATGCTCAAACAAGAGAACCTAAGCATTAGGGATTATCACAATGCATTTTCGAAACTTTAGACTCAATTAAGGAGTTTTGACAAATTTGGAAAACTTCACAAACTAGACGAATTTCAAAAATTTTTAGAAAATCAATATTTTTTCTTGTTTATACGTGGTCTAAGAGACGAATTTGAAAACATTAGATCAAGCCTTATACATAGGAAACCTAGACCTAGAGGAGATACCTTTATTACCGATCTTGTTATGGAGGAAACAATATTGAAAAACATGCATGTTGCAAAAGAAGCCGTACTTGCCGCATCAAGACTCGGAGCAAATTTGAAGACTTACAAGCCTCCACATGCCAAGAACAATGAAGGCGCATTCAAGAAGCCCACGGGACTATGGCCTAACAAGGATACAATTTGCCATTATTGCAAGGAAAGTGGACACATTAAAACCACTTGTCCTCTACTCCGAAAAAGGGGTGGAAACGTGGGAACCGTGGAAGAAGGAGGTGTCTTACCCAACAACATAAAAGCGTACATAGAAGAAATTTTTAAAGAAAAAGCAAGCATCTCCGGGAATGCTCTATCTACTTCGCAAGGTATGTCTTGGTTTTTAGATTCCGGTGCATCTTTTCATATGATACATAGTGAAGATTCTTTGGTTAATTCTTGTGAAACCATTGGAAAGCATGTGTTTACGACCGATGGAACAAAACTCCAAATCAAAAAATTAGGAAACCTTGAAAAACAAGACTTTAAAATTCAAAATGTAAGTTTTATACCTAAACTAAATTTAAATATACTCTCGGTTGCTCAAATATGTGATAACAACTGTATAATCACTTTCTCATCCCAACATTGTGTGGTGCAGGATCACCTATCGAAGAAGGTGATTGGTCAAGGTCATAGAGAAAGTGGACTATACAAAATGGACTATCTTGTTATGCCAAATTCGGGTTTTTGTAACATAACCCAAGATGCTACACTATGGCATAAAAGACTTGGACACTTGGACTCTCAAAAGATGTGTAACATTCCTTTGATGAAAAGCATTAGAGAGAAAAATTTTGAATGTAAAGATTGTCTTCTTGGAAAAATGCATCATCTTTCATTTGGAGAAAGAAATTATGTACCAAAGAAAGCCTTTGATTTAATACATTCGGATGTTTGGGGCCCCGCGCCCGTTGTTTCTAAAGGAGGATTGCAATACTATGTGATTTTTGTGGATGACTTTACTCGATTTACATAGATATATCTTTTAAAATACAAATCTAAAGTATTTGAAAAATTTGTAGTATTTTGTAACATGATCAAAAACCAATTTGGAGCAATCATTAAAATCTTCAGATCCGATTCGGGAGGAGAGTACATGTCTAATGAATTTCATAAATTTATTAAAACTAATGGTATTATTCACCAAAAATCATGCACTAAAACACCTCAACAAAATGGTCTAGCAGAACGAAAACATAGGCATATTATTGAAACTTGTAGAACTATGTTAATTGCTAGTAAGGTTCCTAAATTCTTATGAGCCGAAGCTACTCTTACCGCCATATACCTTATAAATAGAATGCCTTCATCTAACCTTGAGAATGCTTCACCTTTCAAAAAATTGTATAACATCCCTCCATATTATGAAAGACAGGGTTTTTGGATGTAGATGTTTTGTGTATACAGACAAGAATGACAAATTGTCACCTAGAGCTATTGAATGTGTCTTCCTTGGTTATGGCATTGACAAAAAAGGGTATAAGTGTTTTGATCCTATAGAAGACAAATTGTATGTGTCCAAGGATGTGAAATTCTTTGAGAATGACATTTATTATGAGTCCAAATCCTTGGAAAATTCGGAACCTTTCATTCCTAAAGATATTTTTGAGCTAGAAGAAGATAATGATTGTGACTCAGTAGATCATCAAGACATTCAAGAAGATCATATTGAAAACAATGATATTTCACACACCACTGTTGATACTCGGTCTCAAATTATCCCAGACGACCTAGAACAACCCATTACGCCCACACTGAACCTGATATTACAAGCTTAGAACCCAGGGCTTCAAGACCACCTCAGCGATTTGTGTCATATGAATCTTTTGAACCACAACGAAGAAATTTGACTGCCTCCCTTCGTCAAGTAAAGGAACCTAGGTTCTATCATCAAGCTAAAGGTATTCCAGAATGGGAAGATGCTATGAAAGATGAACTCAACGCCCTAGACAAGGCTCAGACATGGATAGTTGCACCCCTGCCTAAAGATAAGAAAGTCATTGGATGCCGATGGGTATATAAAATCAAAACTCACAGCAACGGGCACATTGAGAGATACAAGGCTAGATTAGTTGCTAAAGGTTATGCCCAAGAATATGGAATTGACTATGATGAAACGTTTGTCCCAGTAGCTAGAATGACCACGATTAGAATTCTCATTACCATTAGTGCAATCAAAAAATAGAATATATACCAACTTGATGTCAAGAATGCTTTTTTGAACGGTTACTTGAATGAAGAAGTCTTCATGAGTCCTCCTCCTGGCATTACTCTCCCTCCTGGTCATGCTCTTAAATTACGAAAAGCCTTGTACGGTCTGAAACAAGCTCCAAAAGCTTGGTTTGATCGATTTGAAAAATTCATGCATTTGCATAATTTTGTGACTTGCTATACTGATACTGCATTATTTATACGCAAAACACAATCTGGTATTGTTATCTTGCTTTTGTATGTGGATGACATGATCATCACAGGAAGTGATGAAGTGGGAATTGCTGAAGTTAAACTTAATCTGCATCACGAATTTGATATGAAAGACTTGGGTTTGCTGAATTACTTTTTGGGTATTGAGATAACCAAAAATAGTTGTGGATACTTTATGTCTCAAACCAAATTTGCTAACGATATTGTTGAAAGATCTGGGATTACAGATACTAAGGTTGTTAACGCACCCGAAGTCCTAAGCATCAAACTGCGTTCCACAGATGGTGAGAAATTAGAAGATCCCACCCCTTATCGACAGCTTATAGGTACACTCACTTATCTCACCATTACTAGACCAGACATTTCTCATGTAGTACACACAGCCAGCCAATTTTAACAGGCACCTACTTCTGTCCATATGAGTGCTGTTTTGCGAATTATTCGATATATTAGAAATACTGCTCACAAGGGGGTCCTCTTAACTTCCTCTTCATCTTTTGATTTATCTATATATACGGATGCTGATTGAGGTGAAGATGTCAACAATAGACACTCTACCACTGGTTTTTGTGTGTTTTTAGGTGAATCTCTTGTTTCTTGGAAGTGTAAAAAGCAATAGAAGGTGTCCCTCTCATCCACAGAAGCTGAATATCGAGCCATGGCTACAGCTGCGATGGAGATTTCTTGGATCACAACCCTTCTAGCAGACATGGGCGTTCAGGTCAAACACCCCGCCATCATGTATTGTGATAACAAAAGTGCCATGTACATTTCCTCCAATAACACTTTTCATGAGAGGACGAAGCACATCGAGATGGACTGTCACTTTGTTCGAGAAGAGTGTCTAAATAAGAAGATCTCATTTTGTTATGTCACATCTAAGATGTAGCTCGCAGACTTTTTCACCAAATCTCTTTCAGCTTCTCGATTTCAGTTTTTATTAGATAAACTTTTAGTGTATATCCCGTAAGTTTGAGGGGAGGTGTTAATGTAATACCGTTGGGGCTTCCCAACGGCTAGTGCTGGCCCAACCAGCAACTAGCCGTTGGATCCCAACGACTAGTGCTGGCCCAGCCAGCAACTAGCCGTTGGATCCCAACGACTAGTGTTGGCCGGCTAACACTAGTTCAGCCTTTTTTCTTTCTTGCTTCTTGCTACTTACTTGCCTCTTGTAAAGTGTCTATAAATAAGACCTCATTCCATGAATAAATCATGCAGTCTTGCACTGCTTCTTGATTCGTTTTGTGTATGCTTCCGCTCTTGTCAATCATTCTTGAAGATAGACATTCGTCAGTGAATGTCATTTGACTCTCGGCGACTCGGTAATATTGATTTGTGCAACATCAACCTTTGATGATCGACAATTATTCACAACCGAGTACATCGATGTCCAGGAGGCCCGCAATTCTTGCTGCATAATCGTCACGGAGGGGAGGGACGGTAGCCGAGTCTATTGGAAGGGCGGAGAGTTGCGACTTCTGTCCTTTCCTGTAGATCAGGTTGACCCTACAGGTGCCGATGACAGTTTTCTCGGGGGCTTTGCCGCCAGCTTCATCCGCGGTTTGCCCTTAGAGGAGGCCGCGCTTCTTGGCAACTTCTTTGGATCACTGACGGTCGGACAGATTGGTGTGCCGAAGCTTGATCCTCTCAAATTTCAGGTGATCCTTTTTTCTTTCAACGCCCTGGTGATGTTTTTAAGTAATCCATAATGCTATTTTTTTCGTATTTCTGACTCGTCTTCCGCTTAAAATCACCTTCCTTGGATGAACTCCCTTAGAGTGCATGCGATGCATTGTGTGTTTATTCTGTATGAATTCCCTTCCTTCTCATCCGAGAGAGGCAGATCCTCCTTTTCCCTCTTTCCACCCTCTGTCTTCCTCATCTCACTTTTAATGCATAGTCTTACCTTCATAACAAGATCTAAAGTGTCCATCATATAGCTGTTTGTTGAAAGATAAAGGGATTTTGGGCTTCTGCAGCACCCATACAATTTAAATGTTGGACAAAAATGTGCAAACAAATAACACGTCCAGGAAGTTACAAATAGGTACTGCGTAAGACAGATAGAGTAACTTACGCACGGCCATATGAGAGGTGTTTGAATGAACCTGCTACATAACATAATAGTAAAGCATAACAGATGGATAGGACGATGACTGTAGGCTTATTTGACATTGTTGCGAAGCCCATAAGTAATACTCTTTTGAAAATCCTATTCATTGCAATGTTACATGTCAAATCAATGATGTTAGAGAGCATCAATTAGGCCATCTTATGGCAATTAATAATATTCTTTTTCCTAGTATAAATAAAGATGTTGAGATTGATGTGCCATCACGAAAAGAGAGACCGTATTCGTAATGAGGTTATCTAAGACAAATTGGGAGTGACACCAATAGAAAATAAAATAAAGAAAAATTGTTTGAGATGTTTTGGATACGGGAAAGGAAGATTAACGAAAGTGCTACTAAGATGGTGATGAATATGTTAAGAGTGGAAGATGACCATAAAAGTGTTGGAAAGAAACAATAAAAATGATATGGCTTATGTTGTGTTATTCTATGTCACATAGACACCTCTAGGAGGTGGAGTGTCAACCCCGACACGGGTGCGATACCGACATTGACACCATGTCGGTGCAACACAAATACACAAAAAATAAATACTTTTTAAAAAAGTAATTCACGATTGTTTATCCTAGAGAACCTGGTCGAGGATTGAGGGATTTGTGAAGACGACGAAACTGAAGCCTCTTAGTCAACTCGTGACCTTATCTCCTATGATGACCATCGGACTTACCTCACCGCAGAACTTCTTCACTTCTTTTTGTGTAGATATTAGTATTACAAAAAAAACGGAAGAAGAGAGCTTTTTGTTTTTTGAGAGCTATATCTGTCGTGATAGGGCATAGGGTAAATCTTGTTTGAGTCAAGACAGGACTGAGATTGTCTAGAAAAAAAAAAGATGAAGTAAAGCAGCGGCAAAGGCCGCGAGTGGCCAAAGGCAAAGAACACCCGTAAGATGAAACTGAGTGCTCATTAAAAAGAGGCTTTGGAAGGACCTGGTGAATACCAAAGACTAGTGGGACAACTCATATATTTAACCATTACATGCTCATATATTTCATATGATGTAAGTATGATATAGTACGGTGAGCCGATTTATGCATTGTCGTATAAAGACTTATATGAATGCACTACGTCAAATATTGAGGTACCTAAAACATACTCCTAGAAATAGTGTTATGTATACAACACACAATCATCTGAACATTGAGGTTTATACATATATAAATTGGGCAGGATCTACTAATGATAGGAGATCTACCTAAAGATACTTAACTATAGTGAGTGGCAATATAGTGTCATGAAAAAGTAAAAAGCATACTGTAGTAGCAAGATCTTCAACAGAGACAAAGTACTGAGTTGTGGCTCTTGGTGTGTGAAGCTATACAACTAAAGTCATTACTACAAGCAGAGTTATACAAATGATATATGTGAAATTAGAAGACGAGTATGCAGATTTCTTAACCAAACCACTAGGGAAAATAAGACTGGAAAAGCTTCTTTGTAAGTTGAGCACTTATAATATCTTTAACTGAGCTTGAGGAGGAGAGAATAATCATGATTTATATATCATTTGTGGTTAGTTTTGTATTTTGTTTATGATTGATTATCCATTGTCTAGTTCTTAATTAAATTTACTTATTAGGGGTATATCTATCTTTCGAGTTAAAATGTTTTATAAATACTAATGGGTTGCTACCCATTAGGTTAAGAGAAATAAATGAGATTAGAGAGAGTGTGCAACCGTTGGACCAAGAAAGGCCAACTGGTGCCTCCTATCTCCTTCAATCCCTTGTGTTAGATTATATTTTTCTTTGTTTATCAACATGGTCAACAACCACTTGTCTGTTCATGTACATTGATGGATCACATTTTCTCTAGGAGCAGTAAAAGTGAACTTAGTTCATTGTAAATATTTGTGGATATGTGAATGTTGAATCGGCTAAGTCACAAATTGTCAAAGGTTGGTGGAATCGCCAAGATATCAAAGTATCTAAATATAGATGTCTCAAGTCAAGAATGCAACAAGAGTCAAGAGGGAGAGATAAATCACAAATCAAAGGTTGTACTAAACAACTTGTTTATTAATATGTATAAGAGCTCTATTTATAGAGCATATGGACAACAAAAAGAAAGAAGAAAGAAGATACTCCTTAGGAAGTGCTCTTGGACCATAGAGCCATTGGAGGTTGTAGCCCTCCAACAACTAAGGCTACGGGCCCCGGTGGTTGTGCCATATCAAACCATTACACGTGTTCTAGTAGCCCGTGTCATACCTATTACAATTAACACCCCCTCAAACTTACGATAGATTACCGAAAGTTTGTCTAAAAAGATCATAATTCAAATACAGTTTAATTCTTGTGTTTGCTTGTGAGAAGAATTTTCATAAAAATAGTATCCAAGTTGCCACACTTTCTTTTAAACAACTCTAGATCATCTTTCCACAATCAAGCTATCAATTCATTTTTCATCCTGCATTAAGATGAATGAAGTATCAATATATACATTTGCTCAATTTCTAAAAATACCAAGACAATTTATGATATCTAATCCAGATAACAAACCAAAAATGAGTCAAATAAGTTGATGAAGTTGATTTGCTCTAATTCAAGAAAGTCATTTGATAGAAAACATTAATATCATCCAAATAGGATTTCTTTAAACCTGAGTTTTAAGGACAAATTCGAACTCAAATAAGCTTTTTAAGGCAAAGATCAAAATCGTTAAGTCAAACAAACTTCTTAAGCAAAGCTTAGTGAAACTTTATGGGCTTATAAGAAAGCAAAGAAGGAAGTAAAAAAGGTCGTTAGTGAAGCAAACACTAAAATTTGGGAAGATTTATATAAAAAACTCAATTCAAAATAGGGTGAAAGATATATTTTTAGGATAGTTAGGGCTAGAAATAAGAAAAGTAAAGATCTTAATTCTGTTATATGCATCAAAGACGATCATGAAAAAATTCTAATGGCAAATGATGGTGTAAGAAATAGATGTTAAACTATTTTTATAAGCTTTTTAATGAAAATAAAGATGTTAGTATTAGCTTAGGAGAATTAGCCAAATCAGAAAAGTATATAAACCACAATTTATACTACATATCCAAAAGAATGAAGTCAAAGAGGCTCTTAAATATATAAAGGATGGTAAATCGATAGGACCAGACAATATTCCTATAAAAGTTTGGAAAATCATAGGAGAAACATGAATCACTTGGCTCACAAGACTATTTAATGAAATATGGAGAAACCAAAAGATGCCAAAGGAATGGAGAGCGAGTACACTTATACCCATATATAAGAACAAGGGAGACATTCAAAATTGTGTGAATTATTGGGGTATCAACTTAATGAGCTATACTATGAAATTGTGGGAAAGAATTATCGAACGTAGGTTAAGACATGTATCGAGTACAAGAGATAACCAATTTGGATTTATTTTAGGCAGATCTACTTTTGAAGTGATTCACCTTTTGAGACGTCTTATGGAACATTTTATAGTAAAAAAGAAAGACCTTCACATGATATTTGTTGATCTAGAGAAAACTTATGATAAAGTATCGAGGGAGGTTTTTTGGAGAATCTTGAAAAAAAAAGGTATCGTATTGACATACATAAACCTTATAAGAGATGTACGATGGTGCAAAAACATGTGTGAGGACTCATGAAGGAATGGCAAACTTCTTTGAAGTTAATATTAGGTTACATCAAGGATTAACTACATTTTCACCCGAATGTAGTGAATCAATTGTAGAGAGGGTTCCCACATCATGAACGCGTGTGGGTAAAGAAGTTAGACCCGCTACATTGCGGCCCGAATGTAGTGAATAATTTTCGCAGAGGGTCTCCGTATTTTGATTATGGATGGATGCGGGGGTAAGGAAGCTAGTCTTAGATAATAAGATTCGTATTGGTTATTGGAATATCGGAACATTATCTGTTAAGCTAATGGAGGTGGTAGATACTATGATTCGGAGAAAGATTCATATTCTACATTTACAAGAGACAAAATGAGTTAGAAAAAGCAAATGAGATAGAGGATATAGGTTTTAAATTATGGTACTCAGGTAAAGAAAAGGCTCAAAATGGAGTTGGTATTATCATAAATAAAGATTTAAAGGATAGTGTAGTAGATATACAACGATATGGTGACCGAATCATGACATTGAAATTAGTGTTAAGAGCAGAGGTTTTGAATATAGTTTATGCTTACTTACCCAAAGTTGGACTATAAGATAGTATAAAGACAACTTTTTGGGAAGAGTTAGATAAGGTGATTCAAAAGATTCTTCAAAGGGAGATGATTTGTTTAGGAGGAGACTTAAATGATTATGTCATTAAAGAGGCATTAGGATATCAAGAGATTCATGGAAACTTTGGTTTTGGGGATATAAATGAGAAAGGTAGAGAGATTTTAAATTTTGCTATGGCATTTGATCTCTTTATAATCAATACAATCTTCAAAAAATGAGATGAAAATTTAATTACTTATAGGAGTGGCTTATCACAAATACAAATTGATTACTTTATTTGTAGAAAAAAAGATAGAGCATGTTGTAAAGATTACAAGGTAATTCCAGGAGAAAGCTTAACCATCCAACATTGACTTTTAGTTATGGATTTACAAATAAAAAAATAGACAAAGAAGAAAAGAGTGTATCGAGCTATTCAGACTAAATGGTGGAACCTGAAAAGCGAGAAAGAAGATATATTTAAACAGAAAGTCCTTCAAGGAGATGTTTGGAATTATGTTAGTACACCTTGTGATATATGGAACAATATGGCTATACATATTAGGAAAGTGACAAAAGATATGTTAGGTGTATCTAAGGGAGGTGTACCGTCACAAAAAGAAGCTTGGTGGTGGAGTGAAGTAGTGCAAAATAAAATCAAGGCAAAGGGGGCATGTTACAAATTACATTATGCTAAGAAAACTAGTGAAACTTTAGAGGCTTATAAGAAAGCAAAGAAGGAAGCGAAAAAGGTTGTGAGTGAAGCAAAAGCTAAAATTTTGGAGGATTTATATAAAAAACTCAACTCAAAAGAGGGTAAAATAGATATTTTTGGATAACTATGGTTAGAGATAAGAAAACTAAAGATCATAATTATGTTAGATGCATCAAAGATGAGGATGAAAAAATTCTAGTGACAAATGATGATATAAGAAATAGTTGGAAAAACTATTTTTATAAGTTTTTTAATGAAAATAAAGATGTTAGTATTAACTTAGGAGAGTTAGCCAAATCAAAAAAGTATATAAACTACAATTTCTACCGATGTGTTCAAAAGAATGAAGTCAAAGAAGCTCTTAAACATATGAAGGGTGGTAAATCGGTAGGACCAGATAATATTCCTATAGTAGTTTGGAAAATACTAGGAGAAATAGGAATCACTTGGTTCACAAGACTATTTAATGAAATATGGAAAAACCAAAAGATACCCGAGGAATGGAGAGCAAGTACACTTATACCCATATATAAGAATAAGGAAGACATTCAAAATTGTTTGAATTATCGAGGTATCAAGTTAATGAGCCATACTATGAAATTGTGGGAAAGAATTATCGAACGTAGGTTAAGACAAGTATCAAGTACAACAGAGAACCAATTTGGATTCATGTTAGGCAGATCTACTGATTCACCTTTTGAGACGGCTTATGAAACATTTTAGAGAAAAAAAAAGTCCTTCACATGATATTTATTGATCTAGAAAAGCTTATGATTGGGTACCGAGGGAGGTTTTTTGGAGAACTTTGAAAAAAAGATGTATCCCATTGACATATATTAACCTTATAAGGGACATGTATGATGGTGTAAAAACATGTGTATGGTGCAAAAACATGTGTAAGGACTCATGAAGGAATGACAGACTTCTTTGAAGTTAATATTGGGTTACATCAAGGATCAACTTTAAGCCCATACTTATTTATAATGGTGATTGATGAGTTAACGAAATATATAGAAGATGAAGTACCTTGGTGTATGTTATTTGCAGATGACATTGTATTAGTGGAGGAGTCTAAGGAAAAAGTTAATAGAAAATTGGAACTATGGAGAGAAACATTAGAAAGCAAAGGCCTCCAACTTAGTAGAACAAAGACAGAATGTATGGAATGTAAGTTTGATCATTTGGTTACCTCAAGGGACATAGAAATTAAAATTGGCATACATTGCATCCCTCAAAAGGAAAGTTTTAAATACCTAGAGTCAATTTTTCATTGCGATGAAAGAATTGATGGAGATGTTTCACATAGAATTAATGTTGATTGGTTAAAATGGAGAAGAGCATCAAGTATTCTTTGTGATAAGAAGATATCATTAAAGTTAAAAGCTATATATTATAGAGCAACAATTAGGCCTGCCATGTTTTAAGGTTCGGAGTGTTTGGGCAATTAATCATCAACATGTACAAAAGATGACTGTGACAGAAATGAAGATGTTGAGATGGATGAGTGGTTATATAAGAAAAGACTGTATACATAATGAGGTTATTAGAAACAAATTAGGAGTGGCACCAATAGAGGATAAAATAAGAGAATATCGTTTAAGATGGTTTGGACATATAAAAAGAAGATCAAAAGAAGAACCTGTAACAAGGTATAAAAACTAAATTTGGAAAGTATTAAAAGAGCTAGAGGACGACCACAAAAGTATTGGAAAGAAACAATAAAGAATGATCTAGCTTAATTGAGTTAACTGCTAACATGGCACACAATAGGAAGTTGTGGGAACATAGAATCCATGTAGCTGATCCCATCTAGTATGGGAAAAGGCTTAGTTGTCGTTGTTTTGTTGTTGTACATCAAGTATTAACTTTAAATCCATACTTATTAATAATGGTGATTAATGAGTTAACAAAACATATTCAAGATGAAATACCTTTGTGTATGTTATTTGCATATGATATTGTGTTAGTGGAGGAGTCTAAGGAAAAAATTAATAGAAAATTGGAACTATGGAGAGAAACATTAGAAAGCAAAGGCTTTCGACTTAGTAGAATAAAGACAAAATATATGGAATGTAAGTTTGATCATTTGGTTACTTCAGATGACATAGAAATTAAAATTGGCATACATTGCATCCCCAAAAGAAAAGTTTTAAATATCAAGTGTCAATTTTTTAGTGTGATTGAAGAATTCATGGAGATATTATGCATAGAATTAATGCTGGTTGGTTAAAATAGAGAGGAACATTTTGTGATAAGAAGATACTATTAAAGTTAAAAGATAAATATTATAGAGCAGCAATTAGACGTGTCATGTTTTATAGTTCTGATTGTTGGGCAGTTAATCATCAACATGTACAAAAGATGTTTGGGACAGAAATGAAGATATTGAGATGGATGAGTGGTCATACAAGAAAAGACTATATAGATAATAAGGTTATTAGAAACAAATTAGAAGTGACACCAATAGATGATAAAATCAAAGAATATCGTTTAAGATGGTTTGGACATATAGAAGTAGATCAAAAGAAGAACCTATAAGAAGGTATGAAAAACTAAATTTGAAAAGTATTAAAAGAGGTAGAAGATGACCACAAAAGTGTTGGAAAGAAACAATAAAGAATAACATGACACATGATAGGGCTCTGTGAAAACAAAGAATTCATGTTGTTGATCCCGTCTAGTATGGGAAAAGGCTTAGTTGTTGTTGTACAAGTCATATGAAAGAAGTACCCGAATCAAGAAGTCAAAAAGTCATACCTTAGTTTCTTTAGTTGAAGAGGAGCAAACTGCTCCAACTGTTGCTTTTTCCTTTACTTTTTCTTGAAGTGTAAAGATGGAGAAGGAGGCTTGTTCTTCTACCTTAACCACTTTCTTTTTCAACTTATAGTAATTTGGCCTAATATGACCGACCTCTCTACAAAAGTGATAAATGACTTCTGATTTTCATTCTTATAAAACATGCTTCACTAGTCCCGCAGTTCTCGTTTGATACCTGATAAAGAAAATCTTGGCTAGCCTCACTTGCCGTTTCAATTTTAAAATGAGGAGGGCGAAATGTCTTGATATTTGCTCCGAGTCTATATGCGGTTAAGGTGGGATCTCTTTCAAGCCTAGCTTCATTCATTCTTGTTTCTGTCATTTGAAGATCAATAAGAACCTCTTCCTTAGTTGGAAAGGGTTTTTGATGGATGAGGGATGATTTTACCTCTTCAAATTCTTGTCGAAGACTTCTTAAGAATTGATACACAAAGTTCTCATTGTTTTCACATTGTTTTTCTCTAAGACATTGTATACATTTTTTTTATATCCATACAATTGATTCCATATATTGGAATATTCATCAAAAAATTTGTTCACCCCTTTATCTCCTTGTCTAAGAGATGTAAATTTATCTCGTAATACCATTTTATGAGCAAATCGCTTTGAACATGATATTTTTTTTAAATATTTTCATTCTTCTTTAGCATCAGTGAAGTTGATAAAATTGTTCTTAGTGTGCTCATTTACATTATTCATGAGCACTCATAGGACCGTTGAATGACCTTCTTCATATTCTTTCTTTTGCTAAAGCATGGCATTAACGGGGGTTCTACTTTCAAACCACTTATATAGCCCTATAATTTTTTAAAGTATACATAAATTTTCATAGATTAGGCCTATGTTTTATAGTTTGAGGGTGTTAAATGAAAATTAAATCATCATTTCTCATCCATATTTAAAGAAAAATATATATATAAAAGGATAAACTTATAATAAAGTCAAGAGCATTGTCGGCATGCTTTCAAAGGTGACCGATGACATTTCTATGATCGAGAATGACTCTGATATCATGTAATAAAGATGATGCTTCAATATAGTAACGAAGATGAATAAATATCACCATAATGTAACTATTACAAAGCCTTAGAAAAGGCTATAATCTCACCAAGTGCAATGAAGGCACAACCAATAGTGAAAATTGAATATTATTAGTCAACCAATAAGGTAGAATACAAGAGTGTACATTAGGGAGATTTATAAGAAGAGAGGAGAGAAGAATGGAGAGGGATTGCATTAAGCGAGACAGAGGTCCCCAATGACTACCTGAACTAGTTGTAGTCATTGGGAGTATGGTGCCCTGACCTTGGTGGTCTGGCGCCAAGGGCCCTTTTGGCTAGGCCCTTGGCTCTAAGGTCCTGGTCTTAAGGACCAGTATTACAACTTTACATTATAAATATCTCATGTTTGGGCATCAGAACATGATGGGTAGGATTGGTTAGAAAATCAACCACCTGTTGAGAAAACAAGCCAATGTCATGCTGTATGTAGTGAACATGAAGTGAATTGGATATAGGTAAACAAGCCAATGTCATGTTGTATGCAGTGAACATGAAGTGAACTGGATCTGGGTTCAACTTTAATAATGTTTTTGTTAAAGATGAAATATAATAGGAGACAGACCACTAGAGCCTATTAAACTTGGACTAACTGACCTGGCATTAGGGCCAGGGCTAGTTAGTGTTGTTGGCCCAACTAGTCGTTGGCATCCCCATTTACTTTCCTTCTTCCCTCAAATGTTGTAAATCCTTCTTCCTTGCTTTATAAATAGAGCGCTTTTATACATCAATAATATGTTGCTCTTTAGCACTACTTTGACTTGTGTTTTTGGCTTGTTCTTGACTAAAAACACCCATTCTAAGGTGTGTTTGTATTTGACTTGTTTGTTTAACACTTATGATACGTGATCGGGTTGCTTCTAAATAGAAATATCAACAATTGTTTACATGGTATCATAGTCTCGTTTTGAAAATCAAGTAGATTAGGAAGCGTGCCAAAATTTAAAAGCTCATGATATTGGACGCTTCACATTTCAAACTTAGGTAACATCAAAATCCTTGTTTATTTATTAAAATGAAAAGTAAAAATGAATCTTTTAAATGTATTCTTGACCCAAAATGCTATAAAAGTTGGGCAAAAACTATGTAATAATATTTTTTATCAAAAGATTATTGAGATTATATAGATGGAAGCATTCAAGAACCAAAGTTATCTTTTGAAAATTTAGATGACGATGATGCTTTCAAAGCTAAAGAAAAATACAAACAAGATTTAAAAAATTAGGAGAAAATGAATATGAAAATAGCATGGATTATTTATCAAAATGGTGATGACAATTTTAGAAACTGAATTAGAATATTTAAAAGCACCTTTGAAACTTGAGAATATTTTAAAAAGATTAATCCTTAAAATACTTTTTTTCAAATAGATTTAATTAATGAAAATAATGATAATGCTTAAGGAAGGGAACTTAAGGCTTAGATAGATTCAACTTTAAAGTTTTGATAAGTTTGGAAACTTAAAAAAATAGACTAATTTCAAGAATTTTTGAATAATTAATATTTTTTTCTATTTATGCAAGGTCTTAGGGATGAATTCAAAAAAATTATATCAAATTTAATTCATAGAAAACCTAGACTAAAAGGAGATTCTTTCTTAGTTGATGTAGTTATCGAAGAGATTAGATTGAAAAACTTAAATGTTTTAAAAGAAATCATGCTTGCCGCTTTCAAGCTGAGAGCAAATATTAAGACGTACAATCATATCCATGTTAAAAAATTTGAAGGACAAAAATTTAGTGATGGTTCAAGCAAAAAACCAATAGTGTAATGACCAAACAAAGACATTATTTGCCACTATTGTAAGAAAAATTGTCATATTAAGACCACTTATCTCCTTATTCAGAAAAGATATGGAAACGTGGGAGCTATGGAAGATAAAGATGGAGAAACCTTAGCTTCAAACATCAAAGCTTATATAAAAGAAATGCTCAAGGAGAAGGCAAGCATCTCCGAAAATGTTTTACTTTTATCCACTTCTTAAGGTATGCCATGGTTCTTAGATTTTGGTGCTTTTTTTACGACTCGTGATGAGAATTCTTTAAAAAATCCTTAAAATACTTTTGGCGAACATGTCTTCACGGTTAATGGTACAAAACTTCAAATTGAAAAAATTGGGAACCTTGAAAAGAAAATTTTAAAATTCAAAATATAAGTTTCATACAACAACAACAACAACAACAACAACAACAACAACAACTAAGCCTTTTCCCATACTAGACGGGGTCGGCTACATGGATTCTTTATTTCCACAGATCCCTATCGTGTGCCATGTTAGCAGTTAACTCCCAATAAGCTAGATCATTCTTTATTGTTTCTTTCCAACACTTTTGTGGTCGTCCTCTACCTCTTTTAATACTTTCTAAATTTAGTTTTTCTAACCTTCTTACAGGTTCTTCTTTTGATCTTCTTTCTATATGTCCAAACCATCTTAAACGATGTTCTCTCATTTTATCCTCTATTGGTGCCACTCCTAATTTGTTTCTAATAACCTCATTATGTATACAGTCTTTTCTTGTATGACCACTCATCCATCTCAACATCTTCATTTCTGTCACAGACATCTTTTGTATATGTTGATGATTAACTGCCCAACACTTAGGCCCATAAAACATGGCAGGCCTAATTGCTGCTCTATAATATTTACCTTTTAATTTTAATGGTATCTTCTTATCACAAAGAATACCTGATGCTCCTTTCCATTTTAACCAACCAGTATTAATCCTATGTGTAACATCTCCATCAATTTTTCCATCACTTTGAAAAATTGACCCTAAGTATTTAAAACTTTCCTTTTAGGGAATGCAATGTGTGTCAATTTTAATTTCTGTGTCCTCTGAAGTAGCCAAATGGTCAAACTTACATTCCATATATTCTGTCTTTGTTTACTAAGTCGGAGGCCTTTGCTTTCTAATGTTTCTCTCCATAGTTCCAATTTTCTATTAACTTTTTCCTTAGACTCCTCCACTAATACAATGTCATCTGCAAATAACATACACCAAGGTACTTCATCTTGAATATGTTTTGTTAACTCATCCATCACTATTATAAATAAGTATGGACTTAAAGTTGATCCTTGATGTAACCCAATATTAACTTCAAAGAAGTCTGTCATTCCTTCATGAGTCCTCACACATGTTTTTGCACCATCATACATGTCTCTTATAAGGTTAATATATGTCAATGGGATACCTCTTTTTTCCAAAGTTCTCCAAAGAATCTCTCTCGGTACCCTATCATAAGCTTTTTCTAGATCAATAAATATCATGTGAAGGTCTTTCTTTTTTGCTCTATAATGTTCTATAAGACGTCTCAAAAGGTGAATCACTTCAATAGTAGATCATGTCAATTTCTACAACATGGATTCAAAATATAAGTTTCATACCGAAATTAAATCTAAATCTTCTTTTAGTTGCTCAGATTTGTAATAATGGTTGTATAGTTATTTTCTCATCTAAGAATTGTGTGGTGCAGTATCACCTATCGAAGAAGGTAATTGGTTAATGCTATAGAGAAAGTGGACTATATAAAATAGATAGTTTAGTTGTGCCATACTCTTAACTTTGGAATATAGTCCATGATACTTACTTTGGCATAAACGACTATATAATTTTCCTTTGTTGAAAAAGAATGAGATTCATAATTTTGATGATAAAGAATGTATTCTGGAAAAATACATCATCTACCCTTTGGTAATAGAACTTTTGTAATAAGTAAACCTTTTGAATTAATACATTCTGATGTTTGGGGACTTACCCGTGTTGTTTCAAAGAGAGAAATTAAGTATTATGTGACCTTGACATGATTTTACCCGTTTTACTTGATATATCTATTAAACATAAGTCGGAAGTGTTTGAAAATTTATGATATTCCATAATCTGATAAAGGCTCAATTTAATGTAACTATTCAAATCTTTATATCTGACTCAAGAGGAGAATACTTATCCAAAGAATTTCAAAATCTTGTTGAAACAAATGAGATTTTTTTATAAAAAATCATGCACCAAAATCCCTTAATAAAACGTCTTGGCTGAAAGAAAACATAAGCACATATTATAAACTTGTAGAACTCTTTTCATTGCGAGTAATATTACTAAGTTTTTATGGGCGGAAAGTACTCTTACCACCGTATACCTTATTAATAAAATGTCTTCATCAAGACTTAAAAATATCTCTTTGTTTAAAAAGTTGGATAATATCCCTCCATATTATAAAAGATTAAGAGTTTTTGGTGATAGATGTTTTGTTTACACTAATAAGAGTGGTAAATTGTCTCCTGGAGCCATCAAATGTATTTTTCTTGAATATAGAATTGATAAAAGGGATTAGATGTTTTAATCCGATTAATGATAAACTATATGTTTCTAAGGATGTTAAATTTATTGAGAATGACTATTATTATAAATATACTTCGATTGAAAATGTCAAAGAATCCTTCTCACATGAATTTTTCAATATGAAAGATAGTAAAGATGGTAGTGATTTTGAAGACAATCTTGATACCCTACAACATGAATAGAATGATACTTAATGAAAGTTTTGATACTCAAGAATTCCTCTACATTACACTAGAAGACCTAGGAAGCAAAATAAATCTCATCTAGAACCTAGAATTTTAAAGCCTCCCAAATGATTTGTATCTTATGATTTATGAATCTTTTGAACTTAAACAGAAAAATTTGATTGCAACCATTTTAACAATAAAAAAGCCTACGTTCTACCATCAAGCAAAGGACATACATGAATGGGACGATGCTATGCTCGAAGAACTTAATACATTTGATAAAACTTACACTTGGTCCATTGTGCCCAAACCTAAGGATAAGAAAATTATTGGATGTAGATGGGTTTACAAAATTAAAATACATGATAATGATAATATAGAAAGATATAAAGTTAGATTGATAGCTAAGTGGTATGCTCAAGAACATGAAATTGATTATTGATTATGATGAAATGTTTGCTCCTTGTCAGAATGACCACTATAAGGATTCTTATAATCCTTGGTGCTATCCAAAATTGGAACATATTTCAACTTGATGTTAAAAATATTTTTTTGAATGAAAAATTAAATGAAGATGTTTATATGACTTCTCTCGGATTTGACATCTGCAATATCATATTCTTAAACTTAAGAAGCCTTGTATGGTTTGAAACAAGCTCTCAAAGCTTCATTTGATCACTTGGAAAATTCTTGCATTTACGTAACTTTGTTTCTTGCTATACTAACAATGCTTTGTTTATAAGAAAATTTGATACAAACATTATTATCTTACTCTTCTATGTGGATGATATGATCATCACTAGACGTGATAAAATAGGAATTGCATAAGTTAAACATGATCTTCATCAGGAATTTGACATGAAAATCTTGGTCTTTTTAGTTATTTTTTAGGTATCAAAATTGTTAAAATTAATCAAGGATATCTTATGTCACAAACCAACTTTGCAAATGAAATAAATCGATAGATCTAGAATCACTGACAAGCATGTTGATACCCCCGAGCCCCGAGATCCTTGGCACAAAGTTAAAAGCTATAGATATTAAAAATTAGAAGATTCAACTCCCTATAAGAAACTAATAGGTACTCTAACCTATCTCACCATCATCCATCTTGATATCTCTTATGCAGTGCATACAACTAGTCAATTTCAACAAACACCTACCACTATTCATATGAGTGTTGTTATGACAACTATTTGCTATGTAAGGAGCTCTATAAACAATGTTAACTTCTTCATCTTTTGATTTATCTATATATATATTGATGCTGACTAAGGTGAATATATCAACAACAAACATTCTAATGTTGGTTTTTGTGTGCTTTTAGGAGAATCAATGATTTGATAGAAGTATAAGAAGCAGCAAAAGGTTTCACTTTCCTCTACTGAAATTGAATACCGACTTATGGCTACCATTGCTACAGAAATCTCCTAGATTACAAAAGTATAGAGAGATATGAGAATCATGTTACGACAACCATCTATCATATTCTATGAGAATAAACGTGTCATGTACATCACCTCCAATAACACTTTTCATGAACTATAAAATATATTGAGATGGACTGTCATTTTGTTCATTAAGAATGCTCAAAGAAAAAGATTAGTTTGTTTTATGTAACATCATAAATGCAACTGGCATGTTTCTTCACCAAAATTCTATCAGCAACTCGTTTTAATTTTTTGTTAGACAAACTTTATGTATGTACATCGTAAGTTTGAGGGAAGGTGTTAAAGATGAAATGTAATAGGAGACGGGCTATTAGGGCCCATCATACTAGGACTAATTGTTCGGGCCATTAGGGTCAAGGTTAGTTAGTGTTGCTGGCACCAACTAGCCATTGGCATCCCCATTTTCTTTCCTTCTTCCCTCAAATGGTGTAAATCCTTGTTCCTTGCTTTATAAATAGAGCTCTCCTATATATCAATAATATGTTCTCTTTGACAACACCTTGACTTGTGTTTTTGACTTGTTTTTTACTCGAAATACCCATTCTCGGGTGTGTTACTTGTTGGTTTGACACTTGATGATATGTGATCGGGTTGTTTCCAAATACGAATATCAACAATTGTTTACAGTTTCGGAGTTTCCAGATCTAAAACCTAAGAGCAGCCTGCAGTGATTGGGAGCATGACAATAGCTTGAACGATTCAAAATCAAATTGATGACCATCAACAACCACAAGCTGATATTAGGAGCACTAGCTATCATTTCCTTTGCACAGTGATACAGCGAAGAACTATACCCAAACTATAGTAGGTAACAAGAAGGATAAAGATCACAGGACTATGTGACCATGTTCAAGAAAGCATGAATATAATCTATCTGTATGGAAAGGCTTTTTACAAGTGATAAGTGAAAGCTAAATACAAGCAGAATTCTTTTGCACAAAATCACGCTAATATGCAACAACACTGAGTTCAGATGAAAAATGTTAAATGTCATCCTGAATACGCACCTTATTCTCAATTTGAAATGTCTTTGCTATGTTCAGAAGCGTGTAACTGTTAAAATATGCCCCATAGAATAGTAATTTGTAATTTGATCTTTTTTAGCTTGTAGATTAGGGAAATTAATGTACTCCTTTTGTTTTCAGGTCAGCAAAGGGCAGCTTTAGTGTGACAACTAGATGACTGGCTGCTACACACACTCTCCAATGGCTAATCATCTAGCAGTTGCCTTTTCTGGCCCTTCGATGCTTGTAAGTTCAGCCCTATATTAAGGGCACCAGCAAAAACAACAACTAAGCCTTTTCTCATACTAGATGGGGTCAGCTACATGGATTCTTTGTTTCCACATAGCTCTATCATGTGTCATGTTAGCCGTTAACTCAATATAAACTAGATCATTCTCTATAGTTTCTTTCTAACACTTTTGTGGTCATCATCTTCCTCTTTTAACAATTTCCCAATCTAGTTTTTAATATCTTCTTATGGGAGCGTCTTTTGGTTGTTTTTCTAAATGTCCAAACCATCTTAAATGATTTTTTCTCATTTTATCCTCTATTTGTGCTACTCTCAGATGGTTTCTAATAACCTCATTATGTATACGAGGTCGTTCTTTTCTTGTGTAACTACTCATCTATCTCAACATCCTCATTTCTGCTATAATTATTTGGGATACTCAGAAGGATTCTTAAGGACCCTAGTTCACCGCTCCCCTCAGAGATCAAAGGTTTCCGTTCTAATATATCATCCTTGATCATATCCAGTTGTACATTTTAGTAGTTTCAGTCAGTCATATCAGATGATACAGCACAATATTATTGTATATTGGTACCTAGATCAATACGATTTAACTAACTATATGTTGCCCCCATTGTACGACACAAGTCTGTATTGCATTGTATTTTAGTTTGTTATCTTTTTAAAGTTATCAGTGGCGGCGACTGTGGGTGAGGTTTAATCCCTTCAAACATATGAGAGACTTTCTGAGCCCTCTTTCTCTCATAAACCGTTCATTTTTTTGTGAAATTGTGATGAAACTATTTTTTTGAAATATGAGCCTTTGTTGCATGCTGAAACTAATTTAACCATAAAATCCCTGGAAAACCTTTAGGGGAATTCTAGCTTTCTCACCTACCTAAACCTATTTTGCCATGAAAACGTGAAAAGTTATAGAGTTTGTAAAACCGAGCCCCATTGTGAAGTATTTGGTATTTTGTTGGGAAAAATCGTTGGTGTAGAGTTTCATGTTTCAATCTCCAATGACCTCTTCTTGTAGTGATATAGTTTGGGATTGACATGAAGGTCATCTGACCAGGATGAATTTGGATGGCAGAGCCGTGTTGAATGGTGCCGACATATAAAATCCTACCTGCTTCAAGAATTGAGCAGTACGGGAGCAAGAAGAGAAGAAAGATTTTATGCTTATGTTATCCCTGATCTTAAATTATAATCACACGTTGATAATGATTTTTTTGTTGGACACTTGTTCGTTTCTATTTTTGTAATTCCCTATATCAGGCTCTGATTGGTGTTGTATTGAAAGGGTCTATATGCATGCTCTGTTGAACTGAATAAAGGCAAGGAGCAGGTGCTGTGGTTTGGACTGAAGCATGTTGTGACATTATAGACTAAAACATGTATTATCTGGGTCTGGTAAATGAACCAAGATACAACGTGGTTTGGCTCCATTTAGCTTAAGATTAACTCATTCATGTTTGGTTCATGACGTAGAGAATTTTACTTTGGCGAAACTCATTCATGTATATTGAATTTTGCTGCACATATATGCTAGAAAAGCACGCTGTAACAGCCTGGCATCCTACACCCGCTCAGCCTCTTTTGACTACGTGGGTGTCGTAGCAGCTGCTTAATACGTCAAATACGACTTCTATGGGATCATCTCTTAAGGAGGTATTGATAGTGGCTTGGATTCACTTATAAGCGGGTTAAGGTAGTGAGGACTGTCAGCTAAGCAACACGTTTTTGTTGTTTTCTGGACAGTATTATGTCAATGCTGCAAATACTATATTACGAGTTCATTTCCAGACTAGAAATTCATTTTGAATCAGGTAATAGTGGTTTCCTTCATGTTTGCGTTCCCTTATAGAGCTTTTGGAGGACTGCTTTTTCTTTATGTATTTCATTAATGTGAAAATTATTGTCAGTCACCGGCTGGGCTGCGTCTATATAGGCTCATTTCACTTTTGAAAGCTCGTACACATGGATAACTGCAGCATGCATGTATCTTTCTCATTCTATATTTTTGCTCTTTTATGTTCTCAGCACGTGAAAGATGAGGTAGCCCAGAGAACACCCCCGTGTCTTCATGGCGTCTCAGATGGGATGGTGGCGCCAGATCTTCAGGCATCCCTCAATCACGAGGCTTTCAAAGCATCGCTTGCTAGAGTTGCTAAAACCCTTCATACTGAGAAATGAACTGCAACATGGTAGATACTTTGCTAGTGGATCAAATTGATTGTCAATTGAACAGTGAGAGTGAACTGCTCGAAACTTCGAATGGAGCCATTTGCCATCTGTATCATGATGAAATTGGCGTGCATACTATCAGTGCTCCACAGTAATCGAAGATTGGGATTTTTATTTAACAGCTAACCTACATGGCGCGGAAGAAGTGTTCACTTTCTTCTGTGGCTGCTACTAGATATAAAGGCGCAACACTCCAGAAACCAAGTCCTTCAACAGATCGAAAGGTTTCTTGCCTATTTCATGTAATATACATGATTTACCTGTTTCATGTAAGATACCTGGTTTACCGGCTTCTATTCATCGAACTGCTAGCGCTGTTCCAAGCGTTGCAAAAGTAATTTCGTTTTTTATTTTTTTTATGATAAATAAGTTGAGTACCGTTTGTTTTAAATTAACATCTGTTCATCCTCTTACCTTGTTGGCTATATGCTTTCTACTGTTTAGTTTGTCATAATACAAAAAGGCAATTGCAGTTTCTGTTCGTTTGAGATGTAAATCCGCACACTCGGTGCACGTGTGTTGTGATTGTAGCTTCATATTTGGGTTCCACGCAGACACAGCTTCGCCCAAAACGCACTGAAAATTCCAGTAGCTAGAACACGAGACTGCAATTTGTGCAATTTGTTAAGGCATGGGATATTTATTTCAATTCTCTGCCTATTTATTTTCTTACGTACCAATTTTCCCTTATGTGTCCACCTCTTTCTTTAGGTCAGTAGTATATCTGGATCTCCGATAGCTGATGTTAGAAGTTTGGAGCCTCCTCATGGAGACAACCCCTTTTGCTTATATTACCTCCAACAAAGTTATAGTGTGTAAAGGGACACACAACGTTCTTTCTATTCAATAAAAGTATTTTTTGCACTATTTGCTTTTGCTCCTTTGCGAACTCAAAAGAACTCATGCGAACTTAATGTTCTTGCTTTTGCACTGTACATGAATTCGAGTTAAGGTTGACTTACACCGGTTTCGTTTAAGTGTCAGTCACATGTCAAACCTTCTAACGTGACAACTTTAGTATCTGAGCAAGATTCGTTTAAAAGCTTGGACATTAAATTGATGGTTGTCGGTGTTAGGAGACATTGGCATGACATCGGCTTCGGAGGTGCAAGTGAATGCTTTACAATCAACTCAAGTAGAGGGCCGACGGGAAAAGGGAAAAAGTAAGAAGGGCATGTCTAATGTGGACTTACATGTTGTCACGGTTTTGGAAACTCGTTTGTACATGCTTGAAGAGGAGGGTGTCTCCTTATGGCAGTCATTGGCACAGGTTGTGGTTGGCAACCATAGATTGAATGTAAAGTTATTTGACGATGAGACATTCCTACGGGATTATGTAGATAGTCTTGAGACTATCTAAAACTTTCTTTTGGCTCATTTTATAAAGGTCGAATGAAAATAGAATTTTGGTGGGGAGTCAAGGCCCCAGATTGAAGGTGAAAGGTCTAAAATCGTATACAGGTATAAGGGATGAAAAAGTAATTGAGAACTTCCTATGTCAGTTAGATATTTACATTGAAAATCTCAATGATGAGGAATAGAAGATAGCAATAGCCTCAACTTTTCTTGATAACGGTATTTACTTTTGGTGGCATTGGATGCTCAAAGAGATTGAGAACGACGATTGCAAGTTGGAAACATATGATGCTTTCAAGGAGCTAGTGGACCATTTTCAACCCCGTAATATTGAGGAGATAGAGAAATGAAAACTCTCTAACTTGAAACAAGCAGATTCAATTCACGACTATATCAAAGAGTATCAATCTTTGATGGACTATGATAATGGAAGACTGGATCTTTTACTTCCTAAACAACTTGAAGTCTTGGGTGGAACAGGAGCTTTGTTGTGTAAACCCACATACATTATATAAAGCTATAAAGGTTACGAAACAACTAGTGGATTGTCGTTGATCCAATGCAAAGAAGACCTTCAAGAAAAACTATGACAGGAAGAAAGGTTTCAAGTAAAAGGATGGAGACCGTTGAGATACTCGGGGTGATGCATTGACAAAGAGATCTAATGGCAAGGCAAAGTCTAAGTGTCCTTATGAACTTGAGTTTTGGTTATTGGGAGGCCCACACAAATTGAGTGATCAAAGAAAAATGAAACTAGACGTATAAATGCAATGCAGCAATAAGACTCGGTTGAGTCGTGGATATGAGCTCTCCAACAAATGAATGTTATGAATAATGCTAACACACTAGTTTTGACAACACCGTTACACAAAGAATTAATATACTTATATGTTTTCATCAATGATACAAATGTGAAGTAATGATAGACATCGGAGGAACATAAAAACTTTATCATGCCAACAGAGGCCCATTTGGGTGTGAAGTATACGAAATGGAAGAGTTTGATGAAGGTCACAAATTTGGCACCCATGAAGACTTTAGTTAAGGCAAAGGCATTGCCAATCCAAATTTAGAATTGTGAAGGTATGATCAACTTCTCCATTTTCACGATTTTAGGGCTACATTTCTTTGGGAGTGTGATGTGGATATACAATCAAAGCGGGGCTTTATATCACTGCTTGAAGGGGACTCACCATACATGGCCAAACTGGAAGTGTTTTAAGTGGGGTCAAGGGAAGGCTTGAGCCGTGTCATATCTGCACTTCAACTTAAAATGGATCTGAAGAGGTGTGAAGAGACATTCTTCGTGGCTATATGAATTGAAGAGAAGCATGGGGCGCACCCGAAACTTGACAAAGTGCTAAGGGAGTTTGAAGAACAAGTATCCCTTCATTTGATTGCGAACTTATTTGACCAACTTGGACAAGGATGAATCTTTTTGAAGTTAGATTTATGTTTGGGATACTAGTAGGTATGAATCTCTAAGGGAGATGAAGAGAAGATAATATGTGTAACTTGTTATGGTACCTATGAGTTCTTGGTGATGTCGTTTGGACTTATGAATGCTCCGACTATATTCTCAACTTTGATTAACAAGATCTTTTATTCGTTCCTTGACCAATTTATTGTCGTCTACCTGGATGACATAATAGTGTATAGTGTTTCCATGGATCAACACGTTCACCACCAACGGGTAGTCTTCAAGCTATTGTAGGAAAACAATCTCTATGTCAAATGGGAGAAGTGCCTATTTGGACAAACTGAGATCGACTTTGTAGGTAATATAATTAATAACGAAAAAATGTGGATGGACAAGAGGAAGGTTCATGCCATAGACGAATGACAACCTCCAACCAATCTAATGGGCTTACAATCTTTTCTTAGTTTGACTAACTATTATCGATGATTCATCAAGGATATATCGCTCTCGTAACCTCCTTGATGAATATGTTGAAAAAGGGCCAAGCTTGGGAGTGGAAGGAGTCATGCCAAGAAGCCTTCGACAAGTTGAAGGAGGCGATGTCAAGAGAACCTATGTTGAAACTGTAGGATCATAACCAACCATTTGACGTACAAAAGGATGCTTTAAACTTTTCCTTAAGCAGGATGTTGATGCAAGATAGGTACCTCATGACATTTGAGAGTCGAAAGCTCAAAGATGGAGAAAGACGGTATTTAGTTTATGAGAAAGAAATGGCGGCAGTGGTACATTGTCTTCAGTTATGGAAACACTACCTATTGGAGAATCACTTTATAATGTGAACAGATAATATGGATGCAGGCTACTTTTAGACCAAAAGAAGTTCATGGCAAAATAGGTACGCTGATAATGAGTAGACGTAAAAAGTTGGTTGCTCTTCAAGCATATGGTGAAATTTCAATGGTACATGTGTAAAGTGACTTAGTAGACCATATTTGTGATCGCTTGGAGGCAAACGAGACTGCGAGATAGCTCAAATCATTAGTTGATGAGGGTAAAACTAGACGATTTTGGGTTGAGGATGGCTTGTTGTTGATAAGAGGGGATAAGCTATATGTGCCAAGGATGAGGAACTTATAAAGAAATATCCTAAAGGGGTGCCATGACTCAACTTAAGTAGGGCACCCGGGTATGGAGTGGACACGAGCTTTGTTGGAGAGGGTCTATTACTAGCCCAACATGGGGGATAATGGTTTCCTACGTGCATACTTACCACATTTGCCAGCAAGACAAGGTTGAGAACCAAAGGCTGGTAGGACTCTTGGAACCATTACTCATTCCAAGTGGACTGTGGGAGTGTATTCATGAACTTTATCTTGATTTTTTTTGGGTCCAATGATTGTCAATTCATCTTGGTGGTAGTGGATAGGTTTTTAAAGTATCGGGTATTTATGGCAGCCCAACTGAAGTGCACGACCAAGCTTTTCATCAAATATGTGGTGAAGTATTGGAGAGTCTCTTCCAATATAGTTAATGGTCCTGATGCCCAGTTTACAAGCAATTTTTGGTGGAAGGTCTTTCAGGAGACGGAGTTATTATTATCAACAAGTTGTCGCCTGTAGATTGATAGCCAAACGGAAAAATCAATCCCTTAGTGGAGTGCTACCTTTGGCACTATGTTTGTGTCAACCAAAATGATTGGACCGAGTTGATGGATCATACACAATTTTCATATAACTTACATGTTAGCAAATCTATCAGTAGGAACCCCTTTGAACTAACAATGGGATAACAACCCCAAACTCTTCAATCATTGGCGACAAAGTACATTAGAAGAGTGCAATCAATGTACTCGTTCATGATGGACATTCAAGACAGGCATGATCTCGCACATGTGCTCCTTGTGAAGGTAGCTAAACGGATGAAGAAATTGTCCAACATTAAACGTCATGCAGTCACGTTTTCATAAAGGAGTGACAGACTCCTTTAAAATTAATATTGGTTTACATCATAGATCAACTTTAAATCTATATTTATTTATATTGGTCATTGATGAGTTAACAAAATATATTCAAGATGAAGTACATTGGTGTATGTTATTAGTAAATGACATTGTGTTTGTTGATGAGTCTAAGGAAAAGGTTAATAGAAAATTGGAACTATAGAGAAAAACATTAGAAGCTAAAGGCTTTCAACTTAAGAGAAAAAAGACCAAATATATGGAATGTAAATTTAATATTTTGGGTATTTTAGAGGACATAAAAATTAGGATTAACACACAATGCATCACTCACAAAGAACGTTTTAAATACCTAGGATTAATTTGTCAAAGTGAAAAAAATTGGTAGAGATATTATGCATAGAATTAACGTTGGTTGGTTAAAATGGAGAGGGACATCGAGTATTTAGTGTGATACCATTAAAATTAAAAGGTAAATATTAAATAACAACAATTAGACTTGCTATGTTTTATAGTTCTGAGTATTGGGTTGTTAATCATCAATATGTGCAAAAGATGTCTGTAGCAAAAATGAAGATGTTGAGATGGATGAGTGGCCACACAAGAAAAGAACGTATACATAATGAGGTTATTAAAAAAAATTGCGAGTAGCACTAATAGACGATAAAATGAGAAAAAATTGTTTAAAATAGTTTGGACATTTAGAAAGATGACAAAAAGATGCTCCCATAAGAAGATACAAAAAATTAGATTATGAAAATGTTAAAAGAGTAAAATGACAACCACAACAATATTAAAAAGAAACTATAAAAATGATCTAGTTTATATTGAGTTAATCCATGTAGCCAACCCCATCTAGTATGATAAAAGGCTTTTGTTGTTATTAGGTGAAGAACAAAACTCTATCTAAGATCTTCGTGCTTAAAGTTGAACTATGTAGATGAGTTTTCAATCAAATTCATGCTTTTTATTTTGATTATTTTTTAGATTCACAAAAAAATCTCAAACGTTTAGGTTATAAGGAACTTTTATAAAATAGAAACCTCTTGGTTTCTGTTTCGTTCCTTGATTCAATCTCTCCATAAGAGAGTAATCCTTTTCTAATTTCTTGTGTTTATAAGAAGCATACCTCAAGGCTAAAGGGAGCACCGACGACTCTTTGTGTTTTGATACCAGTGAAGAGTTGTGATATACCTCTAGTAGCAAAACTTAGTGCATAAGCGAAGAAACGAACACGAGAAAACGAAGATGAGAAGAAGATGAAGAGAGTTTAGACGGTTATCTATAGAGAGTTTTCAAAACAAGAAAGATATATTTTTGGATACATAAACAATCTCATGTATGCTTATACTCATGTTGCTTTTCTCTATGTGCTTTTCGTTAAAATCATGAATTACTGCAAGAGGTTTTCGTTATTTTTTAATAAAACTGTTTTGTTTTTATAAAGACCTTTCTTCTCGCATTTGATTGGACGATAAAGTAGCCACCAATAACTTACACAGCAGCTGCTCCTTAATTCACATCATCATCAACAATCTAACTGCACTGCATGAAGTTGCTCCGGATTGAGGACGGCCCTTCACCTCGCGTTCATCGTCCACATGCAACTTGGCTCATTATGTGGCCGCAGAAGTTTCAAGATAGATAAGCTTGTTGTAACTAACCTTGCAATCATGATTGTTAAACATCATCTATGAGTTGGTCAGAACGAATGGCATGGGATGATGACCAGTATCTCAAACAACCTGAGTAGAACTAACTAACGTCTCCCGGCAAGCGCACGTGCTTGACACAATGCAACGGAATTGGTTTGAAACAGTGAAACACTTCAAAGGTCCAAAACACGGAAAGGTCACAATTGTGTGCGTGGATCCAGTTTCACAAGGTTTCTGAACCCAGACCCGAAAAAGAATCAGAAGAAAGATCTGTCTTCTTCTCTATGTGATCATCAAGAAACCGACAAGCATCGTCACCACAAAAACAAAAAGGGACTTCACGTTCTGAGGGGTGGGCGTCGCTTGTTGGTCTTATCCGCTTTTGATTTCGTTCAGTTGCCTGCGTTGGCTTATCAAAGGGAAGGAGAGGACGCGTCATTAGGGCAGGCGAGACCACAGATGCAAACCCGTACAAAAATGAACAACCCATCGTCCTCCTCTTCGCCTTCTTCTATCTGGAAAAGTGATAAAGATAGAGAGACGATGAACAATTCCGGATCCAAGAAGAGGCAGCGTGTGGGAAGCAGCAGCTGCCTCTCCTCCTACGCCGCCGATTCTGATCTTCAGAAGGCCCTTCCTGAAACCGAACCCTCCCCTGAACCCAGGTCCTCATCCCTTCGTTGCATTCCCGGCGGATTCAACGACCCCCTCACCGCCGATGTGGTGCTCCACCTTCAACTTGAATCTCCCCTAACGCTCTCCTTCCCCTCTCCTTTCCTCTCCTCTGCCGATGAGCAACCCTCTTCTAGCCTGTCTGTCAAGGTTTTCCTCCATTCCTCCCGTCTCGATCGCTCCAAGTATTTTTCCGCCCTTCTCTCGGACCGGTGGATTCCGCAGCACGAGGATGGACATTGCCGTCTGAACCTCCAAGTACCGCCCACCGCATCCCTGGATTCCTATCTGACCGTGTTTCAGCTCTTCTATGCCGAAGATTTCTCCACCACTATCATGAGTGCCAGCGTCGCCCTGTCGCTGCTCCCCGTCGCCCTATCGCTCCTTTTCGACGACTGCATCAGGGCCTGCGTTCGATTCCTTGAGGCGGTTCCGTGGACGGAGGAGGAGGAGAAGGCCGTAATGTGCCTCCTACCTCTTCTCCCCAAGGAGGACTCTGAGGAGCTCATGACCCGGCTTGTGCCGGCCAAGGTCGACTCTTCTGAGGACATGCTCCACGGTTTGATCCTCGCCGCCATTCACAGCCTTCCTAATGTGGCGACCGTGAAGGCATTCGTTGCCAAGCTCCTGCGTGACCACTCGTCACGGGATTCGGTGGGGCGCGTTCTGCAGTCGGCGTTCATGACCAGCCTGAAGTTGGTGAGGGAGTTGCTGGAGGAGTATTCGAGCCCCAACGTGCGTGGTGACCACGACGAGATGGAGGCGCGGCAGAGATTGAACCTACACACTGCGGTGGTTAACGCGCGGCATCTGCTGTGGCTGGTGGAGAGGATGATCGAATTGAAGGTGGCGGACCCTGCGGTAAAGGAATGGAGCGAACAGCCCTCTTTCGCTGCCGACCTCCAGAGAGCATTCAGGGATGACGCCTGGAGAAATATATCTCCGGGTCTTCCTGCTCTAGTCCTCAGATGCACCTGCCGTCTCGCCAACGCCGTTGCAGCAGGTTCCATCTTGGCCGATCGACAGGTACATAGAATCCCGTCCCCTTCCTACTTTTGCGTTTGGTTGAAACGCTAAACTTTTATAAGATGGTGCATCCGTAGGCGTGCTTTTTCATGTTGTATCTATATAAGATTGTACCAATCATTGATTTGTCAAATTACGTGAGGGTTGAGCATTCGTCCAGATACGTCTCCCATTTGGTTTGGTCATTTCTTCCATGGCAGTTTGTAATGTGACGGGTTCCATGGAGGCATGCTTCAGAAGATAACTTGTTGAGCACCAGTTCGGACGTACTAATGAATCTCTTTTGTCTAGTTTTCTGGTCTCTGTGTTGCTCTTTTCTTGGCTATTTATCTCTTTAAGTTAGAATTTTGAGAGTCGCTAATGGGTTTTCTAATAGATTGCATGGTTGCGTTGTGCTGGACGGGTGAGACTGCAGAATGTGTTAGAGGCCTATCCCGATCAATAAGTCTACTAATTTACTATTAACTCAGTGTTCTGTAGCTGCTCGATGATGTTGTATATGAGCTGTTTTTCTCTATTTTGTCACTCCTTGAGACACTTCTTTGCTTATTAGGTGTCTGTGCAAATTTGAAGGAGGCTTTCTTGTCGAATTGTTAGCATTCCTGCTGAATAGTCTCTTTATCCTAAGGTTTCATTTGCATTTACAGTGTATCGAATATACATACTCTATGTATTGAATAACTTATTAGATTTTCTAGTACAACTAAAACCATGCGCTTTTTACCTAAATCCCTTGTTGTGCTAGAGATGAGTCACATTAAAAGCACATACAAGGTGAAACATAAGAACTTCTTGCCCTTTTTCATGAACCTTTGCCACTAGAACTTCTCAAGGCATCACTTTAGAGCTCATCACCTTGATCTTCAAATCCTCGTGCAATCGCCTGACATAGATGCTGAAGACTCCTTTATGTTGAAGTTGAGAAACCATTTGGTTTAGTATTTTCGGCTTAGATTTAGTAACTATGGACACATACCTCATCTCCCTCACTCTAGCATTACATATGTTTTGGTATGTATCAGTATTATCTCTATACGTAATACACCATATTGTATCGTTAAAGAAAAGTTATCGGGCCAGCGTGTATTGCTGGTATCTTATGATAAGGGCGATAAACCCTAAGCCTTTATAAAAGGCTTGGTGGTTGAATAAAACCCCATGTTTCTCAGTGTTTTTAGCTTCCGTTTGTGTCTTCGAGAGGCTGCCTGTTAGGATGAGGCATCTCAAGGCAACTTTTGTGGAATAGGTTTAGAAGTGATTGTCCAAGCTAGAGAGATTTTGCAATAAGTATTCTTTAGTGTAACTGGTTGTAAATGTTATTTACTAATCATTATCGCATGCAATTACAAAAGTTAAATAGGGAGAATCAATTTGATTCAAAGTCTAAACAATTTGATATCTTAAAGGAGTAGATTATGAAAGATAATGAAGTAAATACTGTACTAACTTGTCCTAACTCAAGAAGACATTCAATGGATTAATTCAAGAAGGAGTGCACCAATATCATCAAGTTTTGATTTCGAAGTTGAAGGTGATCATGATGCAAATACACTCTTAAGTGGTATGTATCATAAATATTATTTAAAAACTAGAAAACCTTGAACAATCCAAAAAAAAATTTATAGATGGCCTTGGAGACAAAAGCATTAAGCAATTTTCCCGCCATCAAAAGGTTCACCTTGTTCCACTACCACTCTTCCTGCCTTCTTTGATCCACAGTCAACATCGAGACATTGTGTAGTGAAGAAAGATGGTCCAAAAAATTTTCTCCTAAAATCTCATATGGTGGTATCTCTATGAGCCGGCCCTCCCAGACAAGTGTTAGGTGCATGCTTGGACATAGTCTCTCTCTCTCTCTCTTAAAATAACCAGAGCAGAGGGAAGGGGGTGACTCCTTTTGGTAAAACACAACACTTACATGGAGAAATCTTGAATGTGGTCCTTTTCTAGTACATCTTGTAAAATCATTGACTTTAATAACAAAAGTAGGTTTTGTTTGAAGTTTGAACAATCCGTATGCCCGTTTAATCATAAGATACCTATGAGGTGGGAGCTATTTGCTTATTGTTTAGGTATACATTTATACAGTGTTGTTTGACGTGTATCGTTCATGTACCGTTTTTGTCCACGATACGGGTATATCGTATCATACTTTAATATTAACAACAACAACAACAACAACAACAACTAAGCCTTTTCCCATACTAGACGGGGTCGGCTACATGGATTCTTTGTTTCCACAGATCCCTATCTTGTGCCATGTTAGCAGTTAACTCCCAATAGGCTAGATCATTCTTTATTGTTTCTTTCCAACACTTTTGTGGTCGTCCTCTACCTCTTTTAATACTTTCCAAATTTAGTTTTTCTAACCTTCTTAAAGGTTCTTCTTTTGATATTTTTTCTATATGTCCAAACCATCTTAAACGATGTTCTCTCATTTTATCCTGTTCTCTCATTTTATCCTCTATTGGTGCCACTCCTACTTTGTTTCTAATAACCTCATTATGTATACGGTCTTTTCTTGTATGACCACTCATCCATCTCAACATCTTCATTTCTGTCACAGACATCTTTTGTACATGTTGATGATTAACTGCCCAACACTCATAACCATAAAACATGGCAAGCCTAATTGCTGCTCTATAATATTTACCTTTTAATTTTAATGGTATCTTCTTATCACAAAGAATATCTTATGCTCCTCTCCATTTTAACCAACCAGCATTAATTCTATGCGTAACATCTCCATCAATTCTTCCATCACTCTGAAAAATTGACCCTAGGTATTTAAAACTTTTCTTTTGGGGGATGCAATGTGTGCCAATTTTAATTTCTATGTCCTTCGAGGTAACCAAATATTCTGTCTTTGTTCTACTAAGTCGGAGGCCTTTGCTTTCTAATGTTTCTCTCCATAGTCCCAATTTTCTATTAACTTTTTCCTTAGACTCCTCCACTAATACAATGTCATCTGCAAATAACATACACCAAGGTACTTCATCTTGAATATGTTTTGTTAACTCATCCATCACCATTATAAATAAGTATGGGCTTAAAGTTGATCCTTGATGTAACCCAATATTAACTTCAAAGAAGTCTGTCGTTCCGTCATGAGTCCTCACACATGTTTTTGCACCATCATACATGTCCCTTATAAGGTTAATATATGTCAATGGGATACCTCTTTTTTCCAAAGTTCTCCAAAGAACCTCCCTCGGTACCCTATCATAAGCTTTTTCTAGATCAATAAATAACATGTGAAGGTCTTTCTTTTTTTCTCTAAAATGTTCCATAAGACATCTCAAAAGGTGAATCGCTTCAATAGTAGATCTGTCTGGCATGAACCCAAATTGGTTCTCTGTTGTACTTGATACTTGTCTTAACCTACGTTCGATAATTCTTTCTCATAATTTCATAGTATGACTCATTAACTTGATACCTCAATAATTTGCACAATTTTGAATGTCTCCCTTGTTCTTATATATGGGTATAAGTGTACTTGCTCTCCATTCCTCGGGCATCTTTTGGTTTTTCCATATTTCATTAAATAGTCTTGTGAGCCAAGTGATTCCTATTTCTCCTAGTATTTTTCAAACTTCTATAGGAATATTATCTGGTCCTACCGATTTACCACCCTTCATATGTTTAAGAGCCTCTTTGACTTCATTCTTTTGAATACGTCGGTAGAAATTGCGGTTTATATACTTCTCTGACTTGGCTAACTCTCCTAAGTTAATACTAACATCTTTATTTTCATTAAAAAGCTTATAAAAATAGTTTTTCCAACTATTTGTTATATCATCATTTGCCACTAGAATTTTTTCATCCTCGTCTTTTATGCATCTAACATAATTAAGATATTTAGTTTTCTTATCTCTAGCTCTAGCTATCCTAAAAATATCTCTTTCACCCTCTTTTGAGTTGAGTTTTTTATATAAGTCCTCCTAAATCTTAGCTTTTGCTTCACTAATGGCCTTTTTTGCTTTCTTATAAACTTGTAAAGTTTCACTACTTTTCTTAGCATAATGTAATTTGTAACATGCCCTCTTTGCCTTGATTTTATTTTGTACTACTTCATTCCACCACCAAGCTTCTTTTTGTGCCGGTACACCTCCCTTAGATACCCCTAACACATCTTTCGTAACTTTCCTAATATGTATAGCCATATTGTTCCACATATCACAGGGTGTGCCAACATAATTCCAAACATCTCCTTGCAGGACTTTCTGTTTAAATATATCTTCTTTCTCACTTTTGAGGTTCCACCATTTAGTCCGAATAGCTCGATGCACTCTTTTCTTCTTTGTCCACTTTTTTATTTGTAAATCCATAACTAAAAGTCGATGTTGGGTGGTTAAGCTTTCTCTTGAAATTACCTTAAAATCTTTACAACACACTCTATCTTTTTTCTACAAATAAAGTAATCAATTTGTGTTTGTGATAAGCCACTCTTATAAGTAATTAAATGTTCATCTCTTTTTTTGAAGATTGTATTGACTATAAAGAGATCAAATGCCATAGCAAAATTTAAAATCTCCCTACCTTCCTCATTTATATCCCTAAAACCAAAGTTTCCATGAATCCCTTGATATCCTAATGCCTCTTTACCAACATGTCCATTTAAATCTCCTCCTAAACAAATCATCTCCCTTTGTGGAATCTTTTGAAACACCTTATCTAACTCTTCCCAAAAAACTGTCTTTATAGTATCTTCTAGTCCTACTTTGGGTGCGTAAGCACAAACTATATTCAAAACCTCTGCTCCTAACACTAATTTCAACATTATGATTCGGTCACCATATCGTTGTATGTCTACTACACTCTCCTTTAAATCTTTATTTATGATAATACCAAATATGATAATTGCAAAGAATTCATATATTGGAAAATTTATATATTGTAATAAGGATCAACAACAATATTTATCTTTTCCTTGCTAAATATTCTCACAACTTTCTGCTTCAAAATCAAAATTTTCATCTCCTTGATAATGTTGTTGCACTCCGTCCAAATTAATCCATGCAACTTCTTCAGTTAGGAGGATATTTTATTCGTTTTCTTCCATAATCCAATCTTCTAATATATCAAAATTATCAAACTTATTGGATCAAATTGGCTTTTTTCTCTATTTACCTTTTTTAATTGCCTATATGAAAGAAAGATAAGTGATTAGTAAATAACATTAACTGTTGAAGTCAAACAAAATATTGAATTGAATTTTTAAGTACTGACTAATACTAGATTACCTTTCACAAGACCGCATGTTACAACGGATGAAAACTAAGTCATTGAGTCGCTTATGTTTAAACCTGTTGCGCTTTTTTGTATGGATGTGTTCAAAGATACTCCAATTCATTTCAGAACCTGATGTACTACAGGTTTGACTCAGAACTTTTACTACAAAATCTCTAAGGTTTGGGCAATCACTTTCAAACCTACTTCAGCAAACATTTGTAAAAAAGACAAACATTAGGTACTTAATCCACAATAATATAAGATTTAAGAAATTTAAATACGGAGATAAACAATTTAACTAGGCGCATATTTGTGCGGTTGCGAATTGCCATAGACAAACCCATTAAGTGAAGAGCATTATCATAGTTCTCTGTCTCCTAATGTATAGCATCAGCTATACTCTTTAGGGACTAATATGTCTATACAATCAATCATGCCTCGATTAACCTCACCATCTCTTTTGAAGCTTGTTGTGTACCTCAATGCTGGGTTTAGATAATATGCTGCTGCATCAATAGGTTAATTGTTTGTTCCATCTATTATCTATAATTTTTCACACGGACATATAGTCTCTTTTTTTCTATTAAAATTATTTATAATAGCTTTTTTTGCCCTCTCCATGATTTCATAAAGGTAGCCCATAGATGGTTTCTTCTCGCTATCAGTCAATCTCAAAACCTTCACTAAAGGACATTTAATCCTCAACAGTCTAACACATGTATTCCAAAATATATTCCTAAAAACTGTCTCTAAAATCTTATTCAACTTTCTATTTCTTTTATTTTTCAGGTAACTCTACAAATTGTTAACACTCATCTGAGGAGAACATTCTCTTCAAGGCTTGCTTCTGTCTCACAATAATTTGTACATATAAGAAATTAGTTGCAAACCGAGTTATAACTGTACGAAGAAGCTCTACACCATCTGTATATCTCATTATCATACATAATACAAAGGCATAATTGTAGATAAATTTGGTGATATCTTGGCACACTCAGTTGCTGCTTTCTTCTCATCCATCTTATCAATATCTTCGAGGATGAGATCTAAACAATAGGTTGCGCATGGTATTCAATAGAAAGTCCCTTTTGTATCCACTAACTCATTTCCAACTGCTTTATAGTTAGTTGCATTATCTGTAATGAGTTGGACTATATTCTCTTCCAACCTCGCATATCACTTTATCAAACTATTGCCTTACGATCTCTACAGTATGTCTCTCCTTTCACATGTCTAGAGATCTAAAAAACATAAGTCTCTTTGAGACAACAGACAAGAAAGTTTAACAAGGTTTTTTTCGCCTATCTGTGTCCATTTGTCTACCTTGATAGTGCATCCTGTCTCCTTCTATGGCTCTTTCAAAGTCGAATAATATTCTTGCACTTACGGTCTTATCTAATAACTTTTCTCTCAACTTCTCGTAAGAAGGCATCTTGTATCTTGAACTAATATTAGTAACAGTGTTGTCTAACGCATATCGTATCGTGTATCGCTGGGCTCCACGATACGGGTGTATCGTATCGTATCGTATTGTACTTTAATATTAAAATAATGCAAAAATTAATTAAAAATCAATAAAAATTAGTAAAAATAAGAAAAAAAATTCAGGAAAAATCTGGTAATTGCTTTAAATTCATATATTGTAAGTTTAGTACAAATTGAGCATTCAACATTGAACAACTGGATCCAAATTTACATATTTTGAATCCAAAAAATGAAATACAGATTACAAACACAATTACATTTTACAAATTGTAATCAGGATCATCAACTAAATAATCTTCATCTTCTCCTTGTTGCAGATCCTCATCATCATCATCATCAGTGACACCTTCTTCTTGGAAATCAAATTCTTCATCTCCTTAACGTTGTTGTTGCGCTCCTTCTAAATTAATCCAAGCAACGTCTTCTTCAGTTAGGAGGACATTTTCTTGAGTGTCTTTCATAACCCAATCTTCTAATATATCAAAATTATCCAAACTTGGTGGATCAAACTGACTTTCTTCTCTATTTACTTTTTTTAATTGCCTACGATAAACAAAGATAAACAATTAGTAAATAATATTAACAATTGAAGACTAAAGTTAAAAAATATTGAATTAAAAATTTGAAAGTAATACAATATTACCTTTCACGAAGGCGCATGTTACAACGAATATAAACTAAATCATTTAGTCTTTTGTGTTCCAAGCTGTTGCGCTTCTTTGTATGGATGTGTTCAAAAACACTTCAATTTCTTTCATAATCTGTTGTACTACAGGTTTGACTTAAGACTCTCAATGCAAAATCTCTAAGTTTGGACAATCAGTTCCAAACATGTTCCACCAAACATCTGTAGAAAAAGATAAACATTAGAGATATAATCCACAGTAATGTAAGATTTACCTGGATGCATCGTAGTGTGGTTGCGAATTGCAACAGGCAAACCCATCAAGTGAAGAGCATTATCATATATCTCCATCTCTCGATGTATCGCATCTGCTATGCTCTCATCAGGGACTAATCTGTCAATACATTCAATGATTCCTCGATTAACCTTACCGTCCCTTTTGAAGGTTGCTGAGTACCTGAATGATGGATTTAGATAGTAGGATGCTACATGAATAGGCTGACGCAATTGTTTATTCCATCTACTATCAATTATTTTTCACACGGGCACATAATCTCTCTTTTTTCCATTAAAGTTATTTCTGATGGCTTCTTTTGCCCTGTCCATGGCTTCATAAAGGTAGCTCATAGATGGTTTCTCCTCGCTGTCAACCAATATCAAAACTTTCACTAAAGGAAAAATAATTTTCAATAATCTGACACATGCATTCCAAAATGAACTTCTAAAAACTGTTTCTGCAATCTTATTCAACTTTTTATTTCTTCTGTTTTGAGGCAACTCTACAAATTGTTGCCACTCATCTGAGGACAACATTCTCTTCAAAGCTTGCTTCTGTCTCACAATACTCTGTATAGATAAGAAGTTTATTACGAACCGAGTTGCAACTGTGCAAAGAAGCTCTGCACCTTCTGTATGTCTCCTCATCATACACAAAACAATTGCATGGTTGTAAATGAATTTTGTAATATCTTGGCAACACTCAGTTGCTGCCTTTATTTCATCCATCTCATCAATATCCTCGAGGATGAGATCTAAACAATGGGCTGCACATGGTGTCCAGTAGAAAGTCCCATAAATGTCAGCTAACTCCTTCAGAGCTGCTTTGTAGTTAGCTGCATTATCTGTAATCAATTGGACTACATTCTCTAGCCCAACCTTCTTTATAACCTTATCAAATTCCTGTCGTAGGATCTCTGCAGTGTGTCTCTCCTCTAACATATCTAGAGATCTCAAAAACATGAGTAATTTAGGACAATATACAAGAAAGTTTAGCAATGTCCTTCCTTGCCTATCGGTCCATCCATCTGCCATGATAGTGCATCCCGTTTCCTTCTACGACTGTCTCAAAGACGAACAATATTGCTGCACTTTAATGACGGTCTGATCTAATATCTTTCCTCTCAACTTCTGATAAGAGGGCATCCAGTATCCTGGACCAATGTTAGCAATTGCATCTGCCATTGCTTGAACTGTTTGCTGTATTAAATGGAATGCATGCATCATAAAACCATCTTCCCACTGCAAGGTCTGCCTGATCATGCAGTTGTTCTGAAGCCATAGCAACACGAATTTGAGGTTGAGCGCCAGGTGTAGTGGAAGGAGGAAATAACGAATGTATGGTAGAAGAAGTTCTTACTCTACTCATTCCTGAACTTTCTCTTCTGCCACATCCAAAGTCTTCAACTATAACCCTCTTTCTCCTGTTAGGTGCTCGTGAACTGCTACTATCAATCTCTGTTCTAGCATCTGAAGACAAACTATCTGTGAATCCAACTCCAGTGGCAGTAGCATCATCAGCTTTTTCACACGTCTGGAAATCATCCTTTTGTTGTCTCCTTTCCTGTATGCTCTCAATCATCTGCAGGCATTGACATTTAATACCTTCTGACAAACTTCTAACTCTGCCTGTGCATAAAGCAACTTCTTTTCTGGTTCCTACTAGGTGGTGTTTTAACCTTGAAATTCACCACTAACCACCTTTTCACAAAATAAGCATATAATCTTTAACCTAGAACCCTCAACTGGTATACATCACTGCCATGCCGGATCATCAGACCGATAATGGGAGTCTCTACCACCCCTTCCTGCCATCTCAATGGAGTACTTTAATTCAAACAAAAACCTGAAAATAAAAGCACTTCGTAAATCCCCCAATCTTCAAATAATACTCAAATGGAGTGTCTCCCACTTCATAAATGTAATAAAAATCGTATACACACACTTAATAACTTCATATTTTGTCATTCAAAAAAAATATAAATGAAATAACACAAAAAACAACAAATATAAAAGAAAAAAAATGAAAAAAATATTAAAAATATATCTAAATCCGAGTTTGAAGGTTTGCACGGACACCGTAGAGCACGATTTTAGAGTTTTGAACACCAAGGAGGCGAAAATCAACTCTTAGGGAGCTTGAGAAACCCAAAAAGAGAGGAAACCCGCTAAAAATCGCAGGTTTCGGTCGGTTGAGGACCCTTTATAAGGGTCCCAGGGCGTATCGCCCGTATCGTACGATACCGACGATACGCACCATATCGTACGATACGGTGCGATACAATATCTTCCACGATACACCTACCTGTATCGTAACGATACGTATACGGATAACACTGATTAGCAATTGCATTTGCCATTGCTTGAAAATGAAAATTGTTTGCATTCATTAAATTGAATGCATGCATCCCCATTACAAGGTCTGCCTGATCATGCAATTGTTATGAAGTCATAACAACACAAATTCTAGGTTGAGCACCATGTGTAGTGCTAGGAGAAAAAAATGAATGTATGCTGGAAACAACCCTTCTTCTACTCTACTACTACCGATCTCTGTTATAGTGTATGAAGGAATATTATTAGTCAATCTAATAACAATATCATAATCTTCCTCAAACATCTCTAAATCATCCTTTTATTGTCTCTTCTCTTGTATGCTCTCAATCATCTGAAGACATTGTCATTTAATGCCTTCTGGTAAACTTCTAACTCTGTCAGTGCAAGGAGCAACTTCTTTTTTAGTCCCTTGTAGGTGGTGTTTCAATAGTGAAATTCCACTACTAACCACCTTCTCACAAAACAAACATATGATCTTTGATTTAAAACCCTGAACTGTTGTACCCCACTGCCATGCTGGATCATCAGACCGACATTGGGAGTCTCTAACACCCCTTCCTGTCATCTCAATGGAGAACTTCAATTTAATCGAAAACCTGAAAATAAAAGCACTTCATAAATCCCCAATCTTCGTATAACACTTAAGTGTCTCTCATTTAATGAATACAATAAAAATCATATCCATGCACTTAATAACTTCATATTTTGTTATTCAAAACAAGAAAAGCGCAAATAACACCAAAAAATAACAAATATAAAGAAAAAATTCTGAAAAACACTCAAAATATACCACAATCCGAGTTAGGAGGCTTGCACGAACAATGTAGAAGTGTAGAACACTTTTTTGAGAGTCTTGTACACCAAGGAGGGAAAGAACCACTAGAAGAAGGCTTGAACAACCGTGAAGAGACCTCAGAAACCCTCAAAAATAGGGTTTGTGTTCGACCAAGGGTCCTTGGCCGCGTGCCGTATCGTGGTTGCTCAATATGATACGTATCATATCGTATCTTACGATACGATGCGATACAACTAACACTGCATTTATATCAAATATATGTATAACTAAACAATAAGGAGGTTTTTGGTAGAAAACCCGAGAATCTTATGTAACTTATGTTACAGCCCTTAATGAAATTGATCTTGATGCTCCTTATAGAAGCGATAAAACTGACCTTGATCCCATGTAAAAAGGATGTGGTTGACTCTCCGGTGGTCTTTCTTGGGTAGGAAGGACGTGATCAACTCTCGTTGATAGTCTTCACGTTGAGAGTGCTCTTGGCTGGGAAAAACCTTTGCTTGATTTCCAATATTCATGATTGGTAAAGGGAGGTGGAGATGGATTTGGCGCTCTTGGGAGGAAGAGGATTCACCTTCTCTTTTGAGACAAGTGGTTCTCGAAATACTTCAAGGTCTTCAAGATTACATGCAAGGTGAGTTTAATATGAATCACTTCAAAGGAAATATGGATATACTGTGGAAGGCTTAGGTTCATGAATTATGGAACCACTTGGGCTAGGATTTAGCAGCTTAGTTTGAGGACCATTCTTGTGAGTCATGATGGATTCTTTTGATATGATAGGACGAGTTTAAGCTTTAAATTCCTTTTTCATACCAAATCTTGTTTGCTATTTAGATACACAACTGATCAAAATTAGGTGGAAGATTTGGAAAAGGTAAGACTGTAGGGAAAATGTAGGTCTTGGTTCAGGTTGGGCTTGATGTTTAGAGGGGGGGGGGGGTGATGGGGACCAGACAAGACATGGTTAGGAAAGGAGGTTCTGGCAGCACAACTAAGATGTGGGTGGACGTTCTTGAGCTCAGAGGTTAGCAACTAATATCAAGTGGAACCAACTATGGAATTTGGTCCAACATGGCTCGTTGGTTCTTGCTTGGGACCCAATTCGTGAGGCTTGGATTGTGGGGGAGAGAGGAGGAGTTGAAACTTGAAAGTAAGAGTAGAACAAATTATATTTCTTTTACAACAAAGATCTGTTCAATGGTGAGGAGTCCACTTGGGAGAAGCACCAGTCTATGAGCTCTGTTCAAGTCTGTGTGTGGGATCTCCACAGCTGACCTTAAATGCATTTTGCTGGAAAAATGCGGTATATTTAATTCAAAATCAACATTAATGTTGGTTGTTCTTTGGGTCTGATGCCACTAGGTTGATCTTCTTGGACGGTCAAGGTGAGGCTCAAAAGCGGACCCACCAACTCCTCTTATGCTGCCACTTTCTTGAGTAGACCATGCTTGTCATGAGTAGCTTTTCCTTGTCACATTTGATAAGTCTCACTTGACTTATGGTGGTCTCCTAGTTGGCACGGTGTAGTTGGCGTAAATTAGCCTAGTAGTGTAGCTGTTGGGAGCTGTTGCTCTCACTCTTTCATTTCTCTTACTTGTAATAAATCTTCTATTTATAGAGGAGGTTGTACAATTAATAAAATCAGAGCTTTTTGTGTTCACTTGACGTGTTTGGTATTGTGCCTATTCGGTTTGTCTCTTGCACCAAGTGTTTGGTGATTTAACTTGTAAAAGATCTTGTATGATCATTTGTGTTTGTCTTTGTGGACATTATTCACAACATTATAGTGCTATTTTTATACATACTAAACATATACTTCTGCAAAAGTGTGATGTACTTTTGCAGGTGTACTAAATGCACCTTTTGCTTTATAAACTCAATGATCTAGCTCTTGAGATGGATAACCTTTCAGATGATGGTTGAGACAGGTAAGTATACTGTAAATATATAAAGTGACCGAGAGAGAGAACCTGGTATATGCTAGCCACCTTATATGTAAATCTACCCAAACAATTTTAGCCCATAGATCAAGGACTGGGATTCGAAATTCAAAAGTAAAAGTTAACAATTTAATCAAGCACAATATGTTAAAGTGCAGTTGTATCTTTCACCTTTTGAATTTTTAATCTCAACCTTCGTTTCTCTTGATTCAAGGGCTATAAAGGGTTTGGTTAGGTTTGCATATAAAGTGGTTAGTGCGCACACATATACACATATACTGGTCCGCCATATTTCGATGTCTGCTTCAGTCTGCACGGGCTTGGTCCATTTTGATAGCTCTACGTAGAGCGGTGCATCTATTGTGTCAGAACAAGGATACCTGGGTGCCTTATGTCGTGGTCCAGGTGCATCCCATAGATAAATTATTGAATTTATACGAACATCATCATCATCACTTGAGATACGAACATCATCATCATCACTTGAGATAGGATTGAAAATTTCAAGAACCAGAAAATGAGCAGGTCGGCACCCCTTGGCTGTCGTGACCTCCCACAGGGTTTTCTTATTGATTCTTAACCTAATTACAAGCTGGGTTTTATAATCCTAATCTAACTTAAAAGACCTTAATACCCTTACTTAATAACTAATAGGACTAGGTTATCCATTAGGATCCATATTACAAATGACTAAACACACTTACATAAAACATAAAAGACACATTAACTTAAGCTTAATTAACACAATTCAACTTGATCTCTAACACGCCCCCTCAAGTGGAATCTTGAAGACTTGTAACTTTTAGCTAGATAAGAGCTTTTTGAAGTCCACTGGCTGAAGCAGGTTTGGTGAAGATATCCGCCAATTGATCTTCGAAGCATACATAAACTAGTTTGAAGATGCCTAGCAAAATGTTTTCTCTTATGAAATAGCAATCTATTTCAATGTGTTTGGTTCTTTTATGAAAAACATGATTTAAGGCTATTTGAAGGGCCGCTTTACCTTCAGTAAAGAAGGTAACATGTGTATTTCCTTTAAAACCAATTTATGCTAAAAGTGATAAAATCCATAGGCCTTCACACATGCCAAGGGCAATTGCACGATATTTTGCTTCTGCACTTGATTTGGTTACCACCGATTGTTTTTTACTTTTCCATGATACCATATTGCCTCCCAAACATACCACATAACCAGTTTCGGTTTTTGAACCTACCCAATCAACATCTGAATAAATTTTTAGATAAGAGATGAATGTGGAGTATATAGTAAGCCATAAGTTATTGAAGATTTCAAGTATCTGATGATATGAAACACTGTGCTCATATGATGTTTGGATGGATAGTGCATCCACCAGCTAACATATCCAACTGCAAAGCTGATGGCAGGACGTGTTATGGTAACATATATTAACTTTCTCACTAATCTCTGGTACTTACCAATATCCTCGTATGGTTTAGCAGACTTATCATTATTTTCCTTAGGTGTTTTCATAGGAATAGAGCATATCTGACAGTCCTCCATCTTTGTTTCCTTCAATAAGTTTAGAATGTATTTCCTTTGACTTAAGAATAAGCAATCATTTTTATTTATCACTTCTATTCCAAGGAAGTAATGTAATCTACCCAAATCCTTAAGTCAAATAATATACTTAGTCTCTTCTTTAAGTCAATTATTTCTTCAGTATCATCACCTGTAATGATGGTATCATCAACATATACTAATAATATGATATTTTTCTGACTTTGCTTAATAAAAAGAGTATGATCACTGACATACTGCTTAAAACCCAAAGTCATTACACCATCACTAAACTTTTCAAACCACGCCCATGGGGATTGTTTCAAACCATACATTGATTTCTTTAATTTACATACCTTACCATGTTTGTGCCCATGAACATACCCAAGTGGGAGGTCCATATGCCTTCCATGAGGTCTCCTTGAAGAAAGGCATCTTAATGTCTAACTGTTGAAATTCAGGATTCACGTAACAGAGGATTAAACAACAAATATCAATAACATTGAAGCAAAATATGAGAGATTGAAGAAAGGACGGACCTCAAATCGAGGCCGCCCCCCTCTTTCTCTCTCCTTCTTACTCAGAACTTCTTAACCCAAATACAACCTACCAACCCTTATATAAGGAGGTGTAAAACAAAAAATGACCAAAATGCTTAGTACAGAAAATTACCAAAATACCCTTAGTACTTCGGGCAATTACAATAATACCTAAAAACATTATAAATTATAAAACTAACACTAAGAACACTAAATATGCATATTCTTCAACACCCCCCTCAAGTTGGGAGTGAGATACTTCAAACTCCAAACTTGCCAAAAATCTTCATGTGTCTGCAACATTCTTCATCTGTCTTTAACATTCTTCATTTGTCTTCATGACTGATCTAATCTTCAACAACTTCTTTAGCTGCAACAACATCACCTCAGCCTTCGTAACTGATCAACTCAACTCAGCCTTCCTGGCTGCAACAATATCAACTCAGCCTTTCTGGCTGCAATAACATCAACTCAGCCTTCCTGGCTGCAACAATATCAACTCAACCTTCCTAGCTGCAATAACATTAACTCAGCCTTCCTCACTGCAACAACATCAATTCAGCCTTCCTCACTGCAACAACTTAAGCAGTATCTTTGGCTGCAACATCAACTTAGCCTTTCTGCCTCTAACAACATTAACTCAACCTTTTTGGCTGTAACAACATCAACTCAGCCTTATTGGCTGTAACAACATTAACTCATCCTTTCTAGCTGCAACAACATCAACTCAGCCTTCCTGGCTGTAACATTAACTTAGCCTTCCTAGATGTAACATTAACTTAGCCTTCTTGGATGTAACATTAACTTAGCCTTCCTGGCTAATCATCTTAAGCAGCTACTTTAGCTGCAACACACATTTTAGCAGTCCTCATGACTGCAAACTTCACAATAATCGACAAATTGGAGACATTCCATCCAACCTGCCCACAACTCTACTTCTGTGCCCACACATGGCTACCTCTCTTTCTTACTTAACTCATCAATATGACAATCCATCAAATCTTACTCTTCTGCAACACGTACTAATCCTCTGTACTCTTCTCCTAAAATTTCCAGTTCTCTTAAACATTTCCACAAACACTTGATGCGCAAGTAAATCATCTCTTCTTGAGCATTTTATCAAATAGGTGATGTGCAGGTAAGCATTTCTCTTGTTGCCAAAAAAACTTCACCATATCTGCATTCATCCCATCCTTTGTGGAGCCCGAACAACTCATCATCTTTATAAAAAAATCTGGTTTGTCTAGATCATCAACCCCATCACTGTAAGAATGCAGGGCTATATTTTTGTCCTTTGTTTTCCTTGACCACCTTCCACATATTGTGCGTGAACAACACAATCCAAGCCACCAACAAGACCTTGGCCACCTAGTTTCTGCGCAACTGCTCTTTCAGTCACAAATATAAGCCCAGCACAAATTTCCCATACGGGCTTCCCCAATTTTATGAAGTTACGCAATGCTGGAAACAAATTATGGTATTCAGCAAGTTTTGCAATGGTGGTGCTCTCTTGAGCATTTTATCAGACACTTTCTGAGCATCTGCAAGCCTACCTAAGTGCATCAATCTATGATGACTCAGTTTTCAATTTCAGTTGAGTAATCTCATTTTCAAGCCTTTGGATGTCATCTCTGTACCGCTGGTAATCCCTTTCTGCTTCCATACGTATTCCATCTTCCTTCTTCAATGTTTGTAGTCTGGCCAAGAGTATCCACACATGCAGGTTATGTGCACACAGCATGAAACCTTTTGTAATGGCAGCTTACGAGGTATTTGATTGAACAATTGATATGCAGAGTTAACATTGATGCTTTAACCACAGCTCGGGCCTTTGCCCACTGCTTCTGTAACTCTGCACTTCAAGTGCACTTGATCCATGCGGAAGGTGCACATGCAACTTATGCTTCACAGCAACCCTTGCAAAGTTCTCGTTATTTACAGCTGCTACCCGCAAATCAGTTAATCGACCAGGTGGCAGATTAGTGTATGTGAAGAAAAGGTGCCTTGTTATCAGATGATCTAAAAACAGCATCTCCAATAAATTCCAAGCGTCAATAGCAAGAGACACTAGACGAAGGACGTGAAGCACGAGTCATTGCTTCCACCAACAATCCTCTCTTTGAACTTTATAACTAATGAACCTTCCAGTGAATCAAAATCTATACTTCGTAAGATACTATCCGGAACTTTACAAGGCACGCGTACCTCATGTGGGCTGAAGTCAATAGGAATACCAATCAGTTAATTTCACTTATGACGGGTGAGATCCTGTTCCTCTCTGACGTATCAGCCTCTTCTTCAGCTCATTGAGCTCCATAACAGCAGCATCTCCTTCAACCTTGCAGAAGTCATAAGTGACTGGCCCCTAAGATTTAATGATCATGTCAGATTGGGGCTGTAAGATTTAATGATCACACCCCTGAAACACCATAATGATGCCCCCCCTAAGACTTAATGGTCCTTCACGGTTTAATGATTTTCTTGGAAATATGAATAGTGCACCCATGTGCAATAAATACAGCTAAACATTTTTCTTAACTCTGCCAATTAAGCCTCTCTCACCCCACCTTACCTCAAAGGACATAGAAATTAAAATTGGCACACATTGCATCTCCCAAAAAGAAAGTTTTAAATACCTAGGGTCAATTTTTCAGAGTGATGGAAGAATTGATGGATATGTTATGCATAGAATTAATGCTGGTTGGTTAAAATGGAGAGGAGCATCAGGTATTCTTTGTGATAAGAAGATACCATTAAAGTTAAAAGGTAAATATTATAGAGCAGCAATTAGGCCTGCTATGTTTTATAGTTATGAGTGTTGGGTAATTAATCATCAACATGTACAAAAGATGCCTGTGACAGAAATGAAGATGTTGAGATGGATGAGTGGTCATACAAGAAAAGATCGTATACATAATGAGGTTATTAGAAACAAATTAGGAGTGGCACCAATAGAGGATAAAATGAGAGAACATCGTTTAAGATGGTTTGGACATATAGAAAGAAAGAAGATCAGAAGAAGAACCTGGAAGAAGGTTATAAAAACTAAATTTGGAAAGTATTAAAAGAGGTAGAGGACGACCATAAAAGTGTTGAAAAGAAACAATAAAGAATGATCTAGCTTATTGGGAGTTAACTGCTAACATGGCACACGATAGGGATATGTGGAAACAAAGAATCCATGTAGCCGACCCCGTCTAGTATGAGAAAAGGCTTAGTTGTAGTTGTAGTAGTAGTAGTTGCCAATTAAGCTTCCCAAGGTCTTTCACGGTTTAATGACTTTCTTGGGAATACAAATAGTGCGGCCATGTCAGTCACATTCATTATACAATTCAGAATAGTATCATAAACTTCCTTGGTGTATTCCGCATCATTGCTGCCATAAATTCGTTGGTAATAATGCTCTACTAGTCTCATCGAGAATCCAAAAATAACAGCCACAATCATAACTATGTTACACAAGTTCCAGTACCTTACACCACTTTCTCCAACATAGGTTTTGTATTTGTCAGGAAAATTTGATACGAAATCATGCACATTTAGCCAATTTCGCTGCATTTTCAATTTCTCCACTGCTGTCTTTTCCACCAAGGCCATACGCTATGTTTTTCTCTATAGAGCAATTAAAGAGCACAGGCTCCTGGCTCACTATGCTGACCTGCCTGTGAAGATGCTCATGTGGATATAAAGAAAACAAATTGGCCACACATAGCAGGAGCACATCACATCGGCACTCAAATGTCCAAAGATCAAACTCTCTTTAATGGCCTCAAGGTACACCATCGACTTTAACTGTTCTATCTCGTAAAGGTAAGCTACAGAGAAATTCAAGGGCAAGATAGAGGCTAGGCATTAGATTAATCAATACTCTGGAGGGATGCTGCTACATCTTCAGCAGTGGACTTGCCTTTGCCTTTCTCAGCAGCCCTGCCCTTGGACTTCCTCTCTAGTAAAGCCTTCCTATCCTTGTTGGTCACAATCACCTTGGAAGGATTAAGGCCGACATTTACAGTGTTACCATTGACCTTTTTCCTTGTAATGCGCTCAACGTGAATAACCCACTTCCTCCGTTTATCTTGCACAATTTTTCCTTCTCTTTCTTTGTATGTTCTTCTGACAACCTGCACCTCATCATCTTTTCGGACTGGAACTGACCGAACATTATACTTATGACGAAGTTCAGGGGACAAGGGTGCACTCATAAGAATGCGTCTGACACTGGAAGGTGCTGTGAAGTGTGCCTTCCGGCACTTCCTTCGTGAGCTTGTAATTCTTGGGTTATACTTCATCTTGATCACTTACTCTAAGGCCCTCTTTCTTGTCTGTCTCTCTCAAACTCAGGGACTGAGCAAATGAAGAAGGGCAGCAATTAGAAAATGGCTTGGCGACAATGTTTGGTTGTGTATACGCCTGTTAATGCTATGATACCATGTTGAAATTCAGGATTCACATAGCGGAGGATTAAACAACAATATCAATAACATTGAAGTAGAAACATGAGAGATTGAAGGAAGGGGTGGACCTCCAATGGAGGCCCCGCCCTCTTTCTTTCTTACACAGAAATTCTTAACCCTAATACAACCTACTAACCCTTATATAAAGAGCTGTAAAATAGAAAATGACCAAAATGCCCTTAGTATAGAAAATTACCAAAATGCCCTTAGTACTTCGGACAGTTACAATAATACCTAAAAACATCAGAAATTATAAAACTAACACTAAGAACACTAAATATGCATATTCTTCAACACTAACTGCCATAATTCCCATCCTTTATTGATTGTAAGGCTTAAAATAATTCTGATGGTGTTAATCTTAGCCACTGAAGCAAATGTTTCTATGTAATCTATGTTGTATGACTGACTGTATCCTTTAGCTACTAATCTTGCTTTATATCTTTCTATATTTCCATCAGCTTTATACTTTACAGAGAATACCCACTTGCATCCCACTGTTTTCCTCTCTGATGGTAGATCTGTCAGTTCCCACGTCTTTTTACGTACCAAGTTTTCTCTTCCATTGTTGCCTTCCATTCTGGATGTTGTTTTGCTTCTTCAAATGTTTTTGGGATATAAGTAGTTTTTGCATTCATCACAAACAATTGATATTCTCTGGGATAATTAGAATATTATACCATCTTTTCCAATGAATATTTGACAACATTACGCTTTCCCTTTCTAATTGCAATAGGTAAATCATCTAACTCTATCTGAATTCTGAGATGTTGAGCTAGATCTGATTCAAGGTGAGGATTTTGATTTAGGATGATTGATTGATGTGGGTGAAAGACGTTTCTGCTACCTCTGTTATATACTTGTCATTCATTCTCTTCATGGAGTATCATCTTCTCTCCTTCCTCTTCATGTATTGGTAGAATTTCAATCGGTGGAAGTGGTGTCACATGAGAGGATTGTATATCTGATAAGAGGTCTTCCTACATATTATAAAATGGTGTAGGTAACGTCTATTGTTACATATAATTTTCTTCTGGAGGGATCATAGTACTTGTATCCCTTCTGAGTGGATGAGTATCCCAAAAAAATGCATTTGATTGATCTTGCGTCTAATTTATCCCTGAGACCATGATGAATATGAGTAAAGCATATACATCCAAACACTCTTGGTAATAGATGAAATTATTTCTGGGATGAACATAATGAATGGAATAGAGTATTATCATTGAGAACTCTGCTTGGCATATGATTTATAAGAAACATTGCAGTTAAGACTGCATCACTCCAATAACATTTTGGAGTATTACTTTCAATTAAAAGAGTTCTAGAAACTTCTAGAATATGTCAATTTTTTCTCTCAGCTACACCGTTCCATTGAGGAGAATAGGCACAGGAGGTCTGGTGCAAAATTCCATGATCTATGAAATATGAGTTCAGTACTTGAGACAAACTCACCTCCATTATGACTGTAGAAGACTCTCATAGTACGCTGAAACTGAGTTTGCACAAACTTACAGTATATGGAGAGAATATTCTTCACTTCATCCTCATTTTTCATTAGATATATCATAGTAAATCGAGTGCAATCATCAATGAATGAGATAAAATACTTATATCCATGCAAGGAGGTAGTAGAGCAGGGACTACAAATATCAGAATTAACAATTTCAAAAGGAATAGAGGATTTTTCTTCACTAGAAGGAAAGGAAATACGATGATGTTTTGCCTTCTGGTAAGTTTTATATTTCAAAAATGTCCAAGTCTCTGGTGCTAGCGTGGTAGTTCTTCCTTCATTTTTCCTGTAATGACAGGTGATTGCATGGCTGCTCCCTTATTCTCCTCACAAAAGTAGAGACCTCTCCTTACACTACCCTGACCAAAGATCCTTCCTGTCCTCTATTCTTGAAAGAAACATCCAGTCGAATCAAATATCATACGATATTTTATATCCCGAGTCATGTCAAAAATTGACAATAGATTAATTGATATATTTGAAACATGTAAAACATTTTTCAATATGCCAAAATATGTAGTAATACTTCATTTTCCAATTATTGGAGTGTGAGAACCATATGCCAGTTTAATGTTAATTTGTTCCTGAGTCAACTCATAGTTATCGAAAAAATCTCTCTTGCTGACCATGTGATATGTAGCACCAGAATTCATAACCCATATCCTAGAATGAGGAATACTGATATTACCCTGAGTCAAGAAGGAAAATGGATATGCCAATGCAGCTTGGGAATCACTACTCGAAGATGTAGATGGAATATGGGAATCTGTTAAGCGAGCTTTAAGCAATTCAATCTCTTTCTTCATATCTGCCAATGTGGTTACACTGTTTTCACTGCTTTGTTTTTCATTTTGATCACTGCTATAATAGGCTTTGTTAGGTCTATTTTGAAAGTGAGTTGGCCTGCCAACCAGTTCTCAACATGTCTCCTTTGTATGTTGTGTCTTTCCACAATGGGAACAAGTTAATTTATCTTTTTCTTTAGAACTAAGTGCAGATCTACCCCTGCCTCGTCCAAAAACTCTTCTTCCCCGAGAGAAAGGAGGGGTTGACGCATTCCTTCCCACAAAAGCCGATGTCTCTAAATTGATTTTAGTTTCTTTCTCTAAGTGTTTTTTGTCTTCCCGAAGTAGAAGAGAATATACAGTACTAAGGATGGAAGCTCCTCTCTGCTGAGAATATTATTCTTGACAACTTCATATTCTCACGAGATACCCCATAGGAGATCAAATACTTTTTGTTCTTCAAATTCTTCATTGCGCTCTTTTGTGTAATTTTGACACTTTGTCTTGGAGTAGAGATGCAGTTCTTTCCACAAACCTCTGAGTTCTGCATAATATTCATTGACTGATCTTTTTCCTTGCCTGCATTTTCTGATTTTCTCTATAAGATCATATTTCTTGGTAATGTTCTTCCGTTGGGCATAGGCATCCTGTACTACTAACCAAATATATCTAGCACTTTCCAAAAATATAAATGTAGTTCCAATAGAAGGTGTCATGGATTGAATCAGCCATGCACTCACTAGTACATTTTCCCTAAGCCATCGGGAATAAAGAGGATGTGTAACTGGAGGTCTTGGTATATCATCAGTTAAGTAATCCCATCGCCCCCTTGCCATAATAGCCAGTTCAATAGATCAGGCCCACTAAAGATAGTTCTTGCCATCTAATTTCAGATTTGTGACTTGAAATGATTCTCTTTTGTCTGAAGAGTTGTGTTCGCTTCCATCAATAATTTTTGTCCTTTTCATACTGATTTAAATTTTGTATTGCTAAAAAGATTTCTCAAATAATCGATTTTTAGTTCCAATAGTAGAAGTCCAAGATCATTTAGAAGCCCAAATTTGCATATACACAGCTGAAATATAAATTGAACTTGAGGATTTTCAATAATGGATAAGAAATGGACGTATGTAGTCACAATATTCTCTGCAATAAACTAATTGTTTGCTGAAATTTTTCAACCAAATAGGTTAATCCAAAAAACTACTGAAGTCCTAAAATAATTCTGAATCGGCTCTCCTTGATTCACATTTTGTTTAGACTAGATATATCCTTGTCAAATGAAGATCCATAGGTCTATTTCAAGAGGTGAAAAACACGTGCTTGTGTGTTTTCCAAGATTCACAAACATTTAAACGAAAAACCCATACCATAAAACTGTTCCTTGTTGCCACAACTTTCAAGAAATTATTTACCTCGGAAGCTAGATGGCCTCGATATGCTCTAATACCATGTTGAATTTATACGAACATCATGAGATAGGATAGAAAATTTCAAGAACCAGAAAATGAGCAGGTCGGCACCCCTTGGCTGTCGTGACCTCCCACACGGTTTTCTTATTGATTCTTAACCTAATTACAAGCTGGATTTTTATAATCCTAATCTAACTTAAAAGACCTTAATACCCTTACTTAATAACTAATAGGACTAGGTTATCCATTAGGTTCCATATTACAAACGACTAAACACACTTACAGAGAAAACATAAGACACATTAACTTCAGCTTAATTAACATGATTCAACTTGATCTCCAACATAAATACGATGGCAAAGTTGGGACATGAGAGGCGTAATCATTGTAACATGTGGCCATGACAAGGCTAAAGAGTGTGCCAAGCTTGAGAGCAAAGAAAGAAGCACTATGTCAAGGTTGAATGGCCAAAGGTAGGCCAAGCCTCATTGGTGTTGGATGACGAAAGGTGTGTTGGACGACATAAATGGCCTGAGTCACAACTTGAGTTGTTCCAATCTTTCCGAGGTTGCCACTATTAATCTGTAATAGGTATGCTGGGCCATTAGGAACCAGCAGGATCTTTGGGACTAGGCCTTAAGGGCCAGTCTCTGTCTCAACGGTTACACAACTAGCCATCCCTACCTCTCTCTACTCTCTCTATTATTACTTTTAAAGCCTTTATAAATAGAGGGCACATGTTATTAATAAATTTAGAGCTTTTTAATGCTAACTTTGTTTGTTTATATGCAAAGTGTTTGGTGGTTCATTTGGTGATTTGGCTTGTTCAGGATATTTCAGAATTAGTTGTGTTTGAGTTTGTTGATGATATTAACAAGATATTTGTGTTAATTTACATGATATCGGAGCTGAAAAGGTCTGATTAAGGTTGCATTGGGATTTATATCGATCCTCAAAAGTCAGGAATTGTTTGATCTTTTCAAGAGAATCAAGGTACTCTTTATTTTTTTTATTATTGTTGAGAAGAATGGAAGAGAAGAGTGAAACTTTGTGCCCAATTCTTATCCAAGTTGGGTACTTATCATGAAAAAATATTTTATTTCTAAAGATTATTGGGATTATGTTGATGGTATGATCAACGAACTCAAATAGAGGAAGAGTGTGATGGTAATGATTTTCTCAAATTATAAGAGAAATATAAACAAGAGTTGAAAAATGGAGAAGTACAACCCAAAATCACTTGGATTATTGGCCAAAATGTAGATGAGAAGCTTTGTTTCCTAAGACGATTTCGTGTTTCAAATAATTTACAAGAATTGTTCAAAAGGAGTCCATATAATTGAGAAATAATAATTCTTTAGAATAAGCATGAGTGAACATTTTGTGAAACTCCTTGGCCCCCAAACTTGGAGTATCCTGCTTTCACATGATTCACAGGGTTTAGTTTACTTGAGTTTGGAGTTTGCGCTTGCTTGCCTTATATACAAAACTTGATTCTTTGCCTCATTGGGAACAAAACACTCTAAAATAACACTATTGTTCAGAAAACATTTCGCTACGCTCAACTCAGCCTTGTACTAGATCTTCCTTTTGTCTGATAATAGTTTAGCCTACCCGGTCTTCCATGTTCTGTTGAGCAAAGCGAAATATTTTCTGAATGTAGTTTTATTTTTGTAGTGTTTTGTTAAGCGAAGCGAAATTTCTATGTTCGAAAAATAGGTCAAACATAGAAATCACATAACTACCATATCGAGTATTCTTCGAACCCAATCATTATGAACAAGCAAAAAATCATCTAGAATGGAGGAAAGCGATGAATGTTGAACTAGAAGCTCTAGAAAGAAATGATACTTGACATATTGTTTCGAAATCCAAAGAAAAGAAAATTATCGAAAGGTACAAATGCATGCATATAATTCTCAAATCTATCAAATCAAGTTATAGGAGCTTGTTTGAGTTCATATAAAGCCTTTTTAATTTAATAACACAGTTACTTGGAATAATTGAAAGATCTCAAACTTCTTAATTACTTCTTAGAAATAGAAGTAACTAGTTTAAGAACACAATTACTTGGAATAATTGAAAGATATGAGACTTCTTAGTTACTTCTTAAAAATAAAAGTAACTCATAATAATAGAGGTCAAACAAAGTTTGTTAGTGATATTGCTAATAGGTCAAGTTTGACAGATGAGGTGATGGGGACCAACCTGAGAACCACATATGGAAAAAAATTAGAGGATCTCACTCCTTATCGATAGATGTTAGGAGCCTTGACGTATCTTATCATCACTCAACCAAACATAGCACACGAAGTAAATGTGACAAGTTAGTTTCAACAAGCCCCCACCAGTATACACATGAGTGCGATTATGCGGATTGTAAGATACATAAAGGATACACTAGAGAATCATTCTAACCTCATCATCTTCTTTTAAAATAACTGCTTATACTGATGTTGATTGAGGTGGGATGTTAACCATAGACATTCTACCACTGGATCTTATGTGTTTTTTGGTGATTATTTGATTTCTTGGCGATGTAAAGCAACAAAAGGTAAAACTACAGTTGATGGATTTCTTTGCTAAGTATTTGTGAGCTCCTAGATTTATATTTTTGTTAGACAAACTTTCGGTATATACACTGCAAGTTTGAGGGGGTGTTAATCTGTAATAGATATGTTGAGCTATTAGGACTCAGCAAGATCTTTGCGATTGGGCCTCAAGGGCTTTTTAATGATCACTTGATTTGTTTGGTTTGTTATTCGTTTGGCTTATACACCAAGTGTTTGGTGTTCATTTGGCGATTTGGCTTGTTAAGGATCTTTGAGAATTACTTGTGTTTGAGTTTGTGGATGACATTGGAAAGATATTGGTGTTAATTTTACAACCACAACTTCATACTATAGCTTTGGACAAGTGATTTTGAGTTTGAAGCTAAGTCACACAGACACTTCTAAGAGGTGGAGTGTCAACCTCGACATGGGTGCGATACCGACACTAACACCGACACCATGTCGGTGCGGCATGAAAAAAAAGCAATTTTTTTTGTAATTCATGGTTCTGCCGTCTATGGTGTATTTATCTTGGAGAACCCGATCAAAGAGGGAGTAATCTGTGAAGACGATGAAACCGAAGTCTCTTAGTTGACTCGTAACCTTATCTCCCATAATGACCACCCTAGTTACCTTATCATAGTTTCCAAAATGCTCCTTCAGCTTGTCTTCCATCATCTCCCATGAAACTCTACCGATGAACATTGAAAAATATTTTAATGTGGACCTTTTTTACTTTCTTTTGTATGGATATTCCACGCTTCAAAATTTGATATCGATTTTGAAGTTTGGGTTTTTTTTGGATAAATGGGTCCGTATAGTGAAAATTGATTTGTGTATTATGATAAAATTAGTAGTTGTTTATTGTTTATGTGTTTTGCTTTAATATAAAGTTGTGTACTTGCTATTGTTGTCTCACTTGTTGTAGCTTGAATATTATATATAATATATAAAATTATATACCCTAGGCGTGTCGCTGCATCCAAAATTTTTGAAATTTACCGTATCCCGCACCCGTGTCCTCACCCTCACCTGCAACCGCACCCGTGTGACATAGGTTTGAAGCTTATGTTTGGCTTCTGCTAAGTGATAGGATGAGATTAGGCATGCTGAGGATTGTATGGGTCGTTTCTTATACACTTTAACGGATGGTCCATGTGTTGTACAGGGTTTGTTGCGAAAAGTTGAAGGCATTTTGCCAAGAACATTTATCTTATGACATTTCACCTTTTATAGAAACCTTTTGTACAAGTTCCTTCGATTTAGTCTTTGCTTTCCTAACTTTTTCTTCCTTTGCCTTTTTATGGACCTTCAAATGTTCATGATTTTTACTTTTATAGTGCACTTTCTAGTACGCTCTCTTTGCCTTCTTTTGGACTGCTTTATTTTTCATCAAATGCCTCTATGTTATTTACTTGCGTTCCAGTCATTTATGAACTGATTGAAGTTTCATTTGCTGCGCTTTCTTTGCTTGTAAGCCAAGAAGTCTTCACATCTAACTGTAGTTGGTAATGCCATTTAGTGTAACCAAGATCCTCATTTCACATTGATAAATGAGTTATTTCTTCTCTGCTTTGCACAGTGAATCATATACCATTTTCCCATCATTGTTCATATACCATTTTCTTTAATTGGAATGCAAAATCCCAGCCACAGATATTGTCCGAGGTCCATGCAGATAAAAAATCTGGATAACCATACTGCTACATCCATGCACCCAATTTTACATGGCTCTTGTTTTGTTATCTTAGAAGGTTTTGCTTGGTTTGAGGCAGCCAGGCTTATAAGATTCGTAGAAGACGTGGATTCTTCTTTAAGCGACAATGTTTGCTTGTGATGTTCTATAAAATGTTAAATTCCAGCAGCTCTATGCCTTATCTTTACCAAGTGATATGCTTTATCATTCTTTCGATGATAGTACGAGGCAGCCCATTTGTAGTTGCCAATTGGTAGTTATGATTGAAACTGTCTTGCAGGTAAGGTTGAAGCTCGTAAAAGACTGGCTTCCAGTGCTTTTGGTCTGCAGAGAGAATGTATCGCCGGTACCGTCCAGTCAGAAACTTCTGTATCAGGAACTTGAAGAAAAATTTTTGCAGATAATTTCCACACTGCCCATGTCAGAAGCCCAGGAACTGCTGCAGCAGTGCCTTAGTTTTTCTACGCGCAATGTTGACGAGTGTCCACATTTGGTTTCTGCATTCAATACCTGGTTCCGCCGGGCTAGACGAGAGTCCCTTGATAAGCTGCATGTCAATAACTGAATCCTCCTGACCCGCAATGTAAAAGATTGTACTAGTACAGCTGCATTTTGCCCGATGACAGTCTCTCTGCTGTTGTTGCAAATAAATAAACAACTCTTTGGACAAGTACATCTTGCAACTTGTTCTGTAAGCAACCTGGTGCTAAATTGCCCGACTACAGCTGCATTTTTTCCATGACATTTTCTGCTTTTTAACTTTTGATTTTGAACTGGGGGAAACCATATTTTAATGGGGTTGAACTACCCAGCATAAAACTTCACGGCTAGGGCCAATGCCTCCAGATCGTATGCTAAGCATAGTCTTTCATAAAGGATTGGCGTCCATGAGATTTGAACTCCTGACTGCCAGTCTAGCAGCCATTCTCTTATCATCATGCTAATTCTCCTTGGAGAAATATTCCCCAAGTTACATTTAAAGAATTTGTGGAAAATCGCATTGTCCATCTTGTTCTTTTAGCTCTAGGAGGATATGAAATACTTGTCGACTCTCTTCACTTGAGGGCGTGAGCGCAGAGACTTCCTAGATACATGGTTAAGAGCCATCCCAGGAGCCTGCTGATGTGTCGGATATTTGAAAGAAAAGTTTGTTGTGAATCTGCAATGCGCGAGCAGGGATGAATAGGAGAAATTAGACTTAGTAGGCTTACTTACATCGACCAGACTGCAAATGTGCAAACTCTGGGCAGAGGTTCTCTCAGTACCAGTAAGCTAAGTTGACTATGCTGATCAAGGAAGCGAGGAAAGAGAGCGTTATCTGAGATGAGGCGGATAAGACTCCGGGGCATGATTAGAGATGTCAAAATGGACATGGCCCTGGAAAAGTGTCTGGCTGCCACAGGTTCATTGGATATTGGACCAGGTCTATAAGACCCAATTTGAATCTTTTGAAATTCAAATTCAACCTTAGTATTTCAAGTTTCAACAAGACACACAGTCTATAAGTTGACTGTGTATGTTTGATTACTTACACCCACCCACACACATATATATAGATTTTTATTACATATATGCATATATATATATATATATACATGCATATAAACTCAACAGCCTCTATCTTTACAATATGTGGTGAAATACATATATGTAATTAAAATTTATAAGAGTGGCTTATCACAAACACAAATTATTACTTTATTTGTAGAAAGAAAGAGCGTGTTGTAAAGATTGCAAGGTAATTCTAAGAGAAAGCTTAACCACCCAACATCGACTTTTAGTTGTAGATTTACAAATAAAAAAATGGACAAAGAAGAAAAGAGTGCTTCGAGCTATTCGGACTAAATGGTGGAGCCTTAAAAGCGAGAAAGAAGATACATTTAAACAAAAAATCTTTTAAGGATATGTTTGGAATTATGTTGGTACACCCTGTGATATGTGGAACAATATGGCTATACATATTAGGAAAGTGGCGAAAGATGTGTTAGGTGTATCTAAAGGAGGTGTACTAGCACAAAAAGAAGCTTGGTGGTGGAGTGAAGTAGTGCAAAATAAAATCAAGGCAAAGAGGGCATGTTACAAATTACATTATGCTAAGAAAACTAGTGAAACTTTAGATGCTTATAAGAAAGCAAAGAAGGAAGTGAAAAAGGCCGTGAGTGAAGCAAAAGCTAAAATTTGGGAGGATTTATATAAAAAACTCAACTCAAAAGAGGGCGAAAAAGATATTTTTAAGATAGCTAGGGCTAGAGATAAGAAAACTAAAGATCTTAATTATGTTAGATGCATAGAAAACGATGATGAAAAAATTCTAGTGACAAATGATGATATAAAAAATAGATGGAAAACTATTTTTATAAGCTTTTTAATGAAAATAAAGATGTTAATATTAGCTTAGGAGAGTTAGCCAAATAAGAAAAGTATATAAACCACAATTTCTACTGACATTTCAAAAGAATAAAGTCAAAGAGGCTTTTAAACATATGAAGGGTGGTAAATCGGTAGGACCAGATAATATTACTATAGAAGTTTGGAAAATACTAGGAGAAATAAGAATCACTTGGCTCACAAGACTATTTAATGAAATATGGAAAAACCAAAAGATACCTGAGGAATGGAGAGCAGGTACACTTATACTCATATATAAGAACAAGGGAGACATTCAAAATTGTGCGAATTATTGAGGTATCAAGTTAATGAGCCATACTATGAAATTGTGGGAAAGAATTATCGAACGTAGGTTAAGACAAGTATCAAGTACAACAGAGAATCATTTGGATTCATGCTAGGTAGATCTACTGTTGAAGCGATTCACCTTTTGAGACGTCTTATGGAACATTTTAGAGCAAAAAAGAAAGACCTTCACATGATATTTATTAATCTAGAAAAAGCTTATTAGGCTACCGAGGGAGGTTCTTTGGAAAACCTTGGAAAAAAGGGGCATCCCATTGACATACATAAACCTTATAAGAGGCATGTACGATAGTGTAAAACCATGTGTAAGGACTCATGAAGGAATGACACACATCTTTAAAGTTAATATTGGGTTACATCAAGGATCAACTTTAAGTCCATACTTATTTATAATGGTGATTGATGAGTTAACAAAACATATTAAAGATGAAGTACCTTGGTGAAAATTGGAACTATGGAGAGACATTAGAAAGCAAAGGCTTCTGACTTAGTAGAACAAAGACAAAATATATGGAATGTAAGTTTGATCATTTGGTTACCTCAGAGGACATAGAAATTAAATTTGACACACATTGCATCACTCAAAAGGAAAGTTTTAAATAACTAGGGTCAATTTTTCAGAGTGATGGAAGAATTGATGGAGATGTTACACATAAAATTAATGCTGGTTGGTTAAAATGGAAAGGAGCATCAGGTATTATTTGTGATAAGAAGATACCATTAAAGTTAAAAGGTAAATATTACAGAGCAGCAATTAGGCCTGCCATGTTTTATAGTTCTGAGTGTTGGGCAGTTAATCATCAACATGTACAAAAGATGTCTGTGACAGAAATGAAGATGTTGAGATGGATGAGTGGTCATATAAGAAAAGACCGTATACATAATGAGGTTATTAGAAACAAATTAGGAGTGACACAAATAGAGGATAAAATGAGAGAATATCGTTTAAGATGGTTTGGACATATAGAAAGAATATCAAAAGAAAAATCTATAAGAAGGTATGAAAAACTAAATTTGAAAAGTATTAAAAGAGAGAACGACCACAAAAATGTTCGAAAGAAACAATAAAAAATGATTTAGCTTATTGTGAGTTAACTGCTAACATGGCCCACGATAGTGATATGTAGAAACAAAGAATCCTTGTAGCCGACCCCGTCTAGTATGGGAAAAGGCTTAGTTGTTGTTGTGTGGTGTATATATACATTTAATAGAAAACTATATATATGTAGTATATATATACATGTACATATGTAATTGAAAGACTATACATATATATGTAGTATATATGACTCATATTCATATATATATATATATGAGCCGTATATACTACACACATATATGTATATATACATGTATATATGAGGCATATATACTACACATATATACATATACTAAGAAACTATACATGTAACAAAGAAAACCTTACATATATAAATGTAGTTGAAAAACTATATAATATATAGATTTATATGTGGGCCACCCCGCAGTCCTGCATGGGCTGGGCGGGCAAGCACTTTAGCAGCCCATATAAAATGTGAGCCTGCCCACATTTTCAAGGCCCAGCCGGCCCATATTGATATCTCTAGCCACGATGGACTTACTGCAGCCTTCTTCCAATCTCAGTGGACTCATATAAAACCAGCACTGGTAGCATTTGTGAAAGGTATGTTGGCAGGTGACGAGATGGAGGAGGAAAGAAGCAATTTTATCAACACCTTAATCCCGAAAAAAGAAGCTCCTAATTATTCTGTTCTTCACAATTCCTATTCATCACCAGTTTTTATTTCTCTTTGAAACACAAACCAAATTTGTATACGGAAAAGAAAAAATATTCCTTTCTTATTGAATGTGATGGGTATTCACATGAGGAACCATAGTCCTTGGATGGTGGAGCAAAGACTGAGGAGAGAGGCATAAACGAAAGAAGTTGTAAGCAAAGAAAAGTACCGTCGGGCCGCCCCCATGGAGCATTAAGGTGCAATAGCGGTGTGCGAGGATGGATGGTGAATCAACTATGTGAGGATGGGTGGTGAATCAACTATACCGAGGTGTTGCATGCAGTAACATTCAGACGGTATTCAGCAACACAAGTTTAGCCACCTAGCAGAACTGAACAAGAGTTTTTGCAACTCATTTCGAGGTAAAAGACTAAAACAAATGAGGCGATGCGAGAAATAAGGAATCCTAGAAATACTGTAAGGCTGATTGATTACCCTTCAACGGATTTTGGAAGCTTACAGTAAAGGCTTTCTTTATCGCAGGAGACAACCCGTATCTTGAGGGGTCCTGCATGTCTATGGGGGCAACATCTAAATGTGGACATTACATGTATGACACCGATTCATTACCCAGGGAGACCAAACCAGTACCACTACTCATTTGAGAATTGGATGAGGAACCATATAGGCTAGTGGGTGTCAACCCTACACTAAAGGCTTTCTTTATGGCACGAGACTACCCGTAGCATGGGGCATTGTATGTCTATGGGGCCAGATCTAAATGTGGAGAATACAACTCAACGATTAATTAGTAGATGACATTGTGTTAGTGGAGGAGTCTAAAGAAAAAGTTAATAGAAAATTTGAATTATGAAGAGAAACATTACAAGTAAAGACTTCTGACTTAGTAGAAAAAAGACAATATATGAAATGTAAGTTTAATCATTTGGTTATTTGAGAGGACATAGAAATTAAAATTGGCACATTGCAACAGGACAGTGGCAGTACACCAGCACCGACACCAGGGGAGGTTTCCACCTGTCATGGATTTGTTCTAACCTCAGCCTAACAGAGGTTTACACGAACCATAATGGCAGGTAAGGTCGTTCCCTACCTCAGTCCTTCTGAACTTCTGCTGGAAACTGTCCTACAGGAGGCTTCCTTGGCATTAGCTATACACACCAATGCCCAGTGGCAAGAAGCTTACCTCGGGTCTCCTGCTAGCACTCCAACACGCCACAGCCTCTCACTCAAGCTGACTAGGAAGCATGCAGCAAGGCAAGCCAACTCACGATCAATACACTCTCCAACTAGGAGCAGACTCCACTCTCTAGCGCAAGCCTAACCACTTCAAAATCTCGTCCACTACAAGGACTCTAGTGTATCTTCAATGAATTACATGACCCCACCCCCATGCTTCTATTTATAGCCATGGAGGTGGGGCTGGCCCAAGGGATATTCCAACGGAATATTCCTTTGGGTTAGCATGGATGATTACAGTTAATCACCAACCCATTATCTAGAAGTGTCCACCCCCTGCCTAGGTTTAGAGTATTCACACACTTAACTACGCTTCCTCCTAGGCTTAGCATCCAGTTAGGTCACCCTATTACAAGTGTACTAGGCTCACTGTACAAAAGTGCTGTCAAACAACTATTACAACTCGTTACATGATATTTACAATAAACGTGAACCCCTTCACACATGCAGCCGAATGCCATCAATCCTCTGATGCTCCGTATGCTTGCTTAGTTGCCTTTATTCGTGAATCTTTTGTGTGTAGATACGTCATGTCATGACGTTGCGTGGCGCTAATACTTCGGAAAAAGTCTCGTTACAACTCTCTACCTCACCCTCAAGGTCTCATCGTATGCCTTGCCCAAGGTCCTCCCTGGGTTGAGCATTGCTCACGGCTCTTGCTTCCTGCTCCAAAGCCACCTTCGGTTGCTGGCCTGTCAACACCCAGCATGGGTGTTTTCCTGTTCGCATGAAACTCATTCTGCATTGACCTCACCATCAGCCCTCGAGTGGTGGTAACCGACTACCCCTGCAATCTTGTTCTATCGCTGCCCCTATCGCCCAGCACCTGATGCTGTTGGGCTGACGCTGGCCTCCCTACCTGGGGAGGTTTACACCCTGCGCGTTGACTCCATAACTAGGCAGGTTTACACTCCCCAATTGGTCAGTTCCCTGCCCATGTACTGCCCTGACATGGTGCCTGATCCTTTTGGACAACCCCCTCACTTAGTGACCCTCGGCCCATCCAATGGCTTGTCATTCGTTAAGTACAAAGCAACACATGTTAGTGTCGCTGGTGCCTTACCTGGATCCACACAAGATCGAATCTCGACTGTCGTCATCTATGATAACCACCTCTTAAAGGTGCGGTGCAATGTGGGCATGGCTTGCACTACTACCATAAAGTCACACCCTAAGATCATCGGCACTGTTGTCTGACGCGTATCGTATTACATATTATGGGCTCCATGATACAAGCGTATCGTATCATATCGTACTTTAATATTAAAAAATAAATAAAAATTTAAAAAATCAAGAAAAATAAAAAAAAATCTAGTAATTGTTTTAAATTCATATAATGCAAAGTTTAGTACAGATTGAGCATTCAACATTCAACTAGTGTACCCCACTCCTTGCGCAGGTAGGTTCAGCCCAAGTCATGTTGGTACACCCCTTGTTAACCCTTGTTTAGCCCACAAGCTTAACATACTAAAAGGAATAAAGCACTAATCACTCACCTTAATCCCCTCTCTCTCCTCCAAGCTCCTCCAAGGCTTTCACGTGAACCCCTTCTTGGAGACCCCCTCACCTCTATTTATAGGCAAGTGAGGTGGGTCTTGGGTTTGGATATGGTTTGAGATCTGGATCCAAATCCAAATGTTATTTGGATCTGGATCTGGATATTTATGACCAGATCCAATCCAAATCCAAACATTTATATGGATATGGATCTAGATATTTTGGTTCAAATCCGATCCAATCCAAACACTATTTGGATCCAATCCAAATCCAAACACTATTTGGATCTGGATATTTATGGTCTAAATCCAATCCAACTTTTCTCTGAACAGTCCTTCTTGGCGTTTTGCGACGGACGATTTGTGTGGGCCCTGGCTATATCAACGCTCTGTCTTATGTTGGGTTTTCCCCAGTTTTGTCGTCCGAACTCCATCTCGCCTTTTTGGACTTCATTTTGCTCGATTTTCACCGTTTCGAGCTTGAATTTTTGCTGATTGGTGGATGTGTTTAACTTGGCTTCTGGGTGCATCAAGCTTGCATTCTGCATCTGGCCTGGGCCTTCCTTTCGCCTTTTGACCAGGGCTTTTATTAGTCAGGGTGTTGCTCTTGGGCTTCTCCACTTGTTTCTGAGGCTGCTTTGGGATGCAGGGCTTCACCTGTTGAAAATTTTCTTTTGCAAAATAGGGACTTGGTCCAATGTGTGCAATTTGATTTGAACGGGGTTTTAAAACAAAATTTGGAAGCTTTTACAACCCCTGGGTTTTCGAAAAACTCCAAAATTTGGTTTTGAAATGAATTATAAAACCCGGTGTTTTGGTTTTGAAATTCGTTTTATTTTGGGGTGTTTACAAAACCTTGTAGACACGCGAAAAATTTTCACTCTAGGTTCTTAGGCCTGAAGTGAACCTTTTCGTATCTACGTCGCTTTAGGGCGTGCCAGCTAGCTTACTCAAACTAGCAAAGTATTTTTGAAATATCTTACTTATGGAGCGATTGTGGACAAATGAGGTCTTTTCGTTATAAACCTTCTTGAATCGGTGCTCAAGGATCAGTTTAAATGCTTACAAAATATCAATTTTGAACAAGCATGGACTTTTGAAAAGATTATGAAAGTACTTGATCGATTTGTATGCTTATTTGCAGATTTTATTTACGTGGGGTTGCACGTATCTAAGTCTTTAGGTTTTATCTACTTAGGCGGGATGTGTGTGCATCAACGTGTGCGTGTGTGTTGTGTATAAATGTAAAGACAACTCACACGACTGAAATTTAACAACCCGGAATGTAGACATACACAGCTGAATCGGGAAAACTCACGCAGCTGAAAGTATATAGATATGTCTATATCTTAGGGGCTGCCAAGGCCAAAATGTGCATGAGTTTTGAGCAAGAGCTCGGGTGTTTTTGGGTGTGAGTGTGGAATATTAAATGACAACTCACACGACTTTTAAGTAACAACCCAGTTGAACGGGAGATATAGATATATGATAAGAGCTGAAGCTCAATGCACGCGTGTGTGTTGTGTATAAATTGAAAGACAACTCACATGGCTCTTACTAGAGTCTTTGGAGTAAGAGCGAAGGCTCAATTGTGTACGTGGGTGCTTGGTGTACAAGATAAGAGCTAAGGCTCAAGTGCACGTGTGTGTTTCGTGTACGAGATAAGAACTAAGACTCAAGTGCACGTATGTGTCTCGTGTGTCAAGCATCCATATTACATCCCGGGGGGAGACGACGCTCCGTTAATACAACCCCGTATCAAATTGAATTGGATATAAGGAAGAAGTAATGTAAAATACTGAATATTAAACACTTACAAGTGGTTTCGGATTTCTTCTCCAATCTACACGAACTTGGTTCACTTTGGCAGCCCCGAGGGTGTCCTCTTCGCCATGCTTAAGACGTGAGGTGCCTGGCCCGAGCTTGGAAGGGCTTGATTTGGCCAAGTCCTAGTCTAAGGGTTTGAGCTAGACTAGGTTAGGTCTTGGCTTAGAATGCAGGCGGGTCTTATGGGCAACAAGGGTGTTCACGGCACAAAATGGGTTGCGGGCTTAGGTGGGCGTGGGAGCTGGGTGTAGGCAATCGGGAGCGCTGCGGACAGGGGGTTCAGTGCGCTAGGCGCACGGGACAGGTGCGTGCTGAGGCGCGTAGGCAGGGCACTAGGAGTCGGCAGGTGCACAGGTGTGCAGGGGGTGTTGTCGGTTAGGCAGTGGAGTGAAGGGTATCCGGGGGAGTGTGTAGGGTGGTGAGGCGACTAAGGGAGGTTCGGTGGATGGCTGAGGCGGTGAAGTGGGTGAGGTGCAGGTGGTGGCTGGTTGGGTTATGGGCTGGGGCTTTGTGAGGTGCGGCTGAGGTCAGGGGTAGCAAGACACGGCCTGGTCTAGCAGGCCATGGGCTAGCTGGTTTCTAAGGGAAGAGAGGGAGTTGGGGACACGCAGTGGATGAGGCGGTTCAGCTGGGGTGTGGAGTGAAGTAGGGTGGTGGGGTGTAGGGTGGTAAGGTGATGTGGGTTAGGATTAGGTAGTCGGTGGGGTGGATCAAAGCAAGGCTCGGCCGACACTTTGGCCGAGCTTAGGTGGGTTTAAAAGGATGTGGTTTAGGTAGTTTAGAGGGTTAGGGAAAGAAGGGCTTAGGATTAGGATTTAGGCTTACCTTAGGGAGTTCAGTTAGGTCTAGGTTGCCACGGTCCAACCCACCTCGAGTCCTTCTTGCAGCCGGTCCACCTTGGTTCACCTTGGTGCAGCCCACTTTAAGTTGGTGCAGCCCACGCTAAACCTATTTAGCCCTCAAAGCTTAACCCACTAAAAATGCAATTAAGCACTAAAGACTCACCTTCACCCCTTTCTCTCTCTTCTCCAAGCTCCTCCAAGCACTTTCACATGTACATTTGGGGACCCCCTCACTCTTATTTATAGGCAAATGAGGTGGGTCTTGGATATGGGTTTTGGATTTGGGTCTTGGAATCCAGATCCAATCCAAACACTATTTGGGTCTGGATCTCAGATCTCGAATATTTTGGATCCATATCCGACCCAAATTCAAACATTTATATGGATACGAATCTAGATATTTTGATCCAGATCCGATCCAATCCAAACACTATTTAGATCCAATCCAAATCCAAACACTATTTGGATATGGATCTAGATATATATGGTCCAGATCCAATCTAAATTTTCTCTAGATGGTCTTTCTTGGCTTTTCGAGGCAGACGTTTTGTGCGGGCCCTAGCTTCATCAGCGCTTCGTCTTATGCTGAGTTTTCTCCAATTTTGTTGTCCGGACTCCTTCTGGCCTTTCTAGACTCCGTTTCTGCTTATTTTTGTCTTTTCTGGTTCAGATTTCTGTTGCTTGGATGGGATGCTTGATTTGGCTTTTAGGTGCTCTGGGCTTGCATTCTGCATCGGGCCTGGGCCTTCCTTTCACCTTTTGACCCTAGCTTTTATCAGGCCAGGGTGCTGCTTTTGGTCTCCTGCACCTGTTTCTGGGGTTGCTTTCAATTTGACCCTTTTGAGCTGCTTTCTGGACTGCTTCTTGATCAGGCGTCGTCTTCCATGCTTCACCTGTTTGTCTTTGGCTTTTTGGTGAAATGGGATTTCGCCTGAGTTTAAGAAATCCACATTGGATATGGGGTTTTAAAATAGAATTTACAAGCTTCTGGAAGCTTTTGGGTTTTCGAAAATCTCAAATTTGGCCTCTTGGATTGATTTTCAAACTAGGTGTATGTTTTTGCAAAATCGTGGGATTTTGGGGTGTTTACAGATGCCCCTCTTTGGCATTATCCAAATTTATTTGGATAATAGTAAAGACGACAACACCCTGTTCGCTTTCTCCCTAGATTTGTCCTCGAGAATATGAGATCGTCCCAGTTTTGAGAAAACATTTTCTTTAAGCCCAACAAGAGGGGATTTTCGACAAAGGGGACTAAGATGGTGCCAGTCCTGAATGCGATTGATGTAAGTGTCCATGCATGAATATGAATGAGGGGCATGGGATGATATGCTAGGAAGTATGGTCTCCTAGAGACTTAATGTAATGGTCGAACTTGGGAGTCTTATGAAGATCTACTACACCAAGTGAGCTGGTCTTATGTTGCTTGATGTTCGAGGTTTTCTAAAACTTGTTTTTGAAAGCAGAAAGCTCCTTTTAGCTTCAATCCTAAGGATTTCAGCTTTTCGTGTTTTCCCTTTACTTAATTCTTGACACTCGCTAATGTAACGGAGGTTTTATAAGAAAATCAAGCCATGTTTCAAATAAGAAAATAAGATGCGATTCAAGTAAGCAAATCCTATTTTTACTTTAGGATTCCTTAGAATGAACCTTTCTTCACCTTGGGATAAGTCGTAGGGATGGGAAAGAGTTTACCACGATCCCTTCTGGAGTGTCCTGTGGTTTGAGATATAGAGGCGGAAAACTGATCTTTATGAGCTTTTTGGCCTTTTTTTCTATTTTTCGTAGAGGGTCTCCCTTTGGGAGTATCTTTTCTTCATTCCCTCTTTTTCATAGAATACACGATTTTTCTTTTGATTCAACTTTCTTTTGGGAAAGAGACTTTGCAGGGATTTCCCTTTTTCTTTCTGGCCAAGTTTTCCTTTTAGGGAAGAGAAGCGAAACAGGGAAGGACTTATCCCAAGGATCTACTCGATTCATCCCAGATCAGCCTATTTAGAAATAGCACGTACTACTTGCAAGTATCTTGCTATTTTAAACCAGGCCTTTTTTTGTAAGAAGAAGGATTTTTGAAATGTGACCCATTGGTTTTGAAAAACTCTGCTTTTTCACAAGCAATCGAGTCTCTCATTCAAGGTTGCACGATTTGCTTTGATCCTTACTCACGAAGTTTCAAAAGGAGGTTTTCGAAACTATTTTCGAAATAGGGCATAGCTTAGACCCTACACGTAGTATTTTTTCAAAAATTGAGCATTCATAGGGTTGGTGGCTAAGTTCCTACCCTCAACATCGACTAGCCAGTAGGCGTTGTTCGTGGTGGTTCCACGTACAACATAAGGGCCATCCCACTTGGGCCGCCACTTTCCAAGTGGATGTGGGGCCACGATATTGGATGACTTTGAGCACAAGGTCTCCCACTTTGAAGTGGCGAGGTCTCATGTGCTTCTCATAATGTCGGGCTACCCTTTGCCGGTATGCATGTGCATGATCCATGGCAAAGAGCCTTCGCTCATCTAACAAGTCAAGTTCGGCCATTCTAGCATGCTGAAGCGTCTCTAGGGGAAGGTCGAGTGCAATGGATGTATGGAATGAATAAATTTTGTTATAAATGGGGAGAATGACGTTTGTGCCATAGACCAACTCAAATGGCGTGGCATTTGTGGGAGTTCGAATGGAAGTCCTATAAGCTTATAAGGCTTCATCCAGCTTCTGATGCCACATCCTACCCTTCTCTAAAGTTTTCTCAATAATGCTTATGAGAGTCTTATTGGTGGCTTCGGCTTTGCCATTGCCTTGAGGGTAGTAGGGCGATGAGAAGTGGTGAGTTATGCCATACGTGTTACATAACTTAACCATCCTCTCGTTTTTGAAGGGGGTACCATTGTCGGACACAGTCCTTTGGAACCCCAAAGCGAGGCAAAATATTTTTCCTAATGAATGCTACTACATGTTGCCCTGCACATTGGTCAGGGAGGTAGCTTCAACCCACTTGGAAAAGTATTCGGTAGCTGCTAGTATAAACCTATGCCCATTTGAAGCATGCGGAAATATTGGTCCTATGATGTCAAACGCCCACATGGCGAATGGCCAGAGGCTGACCACGAAATGCAATGAGGATGACGGGGTATGGATGGCGTGTCCATGCACTTGACATGGGTGACACTTCCTAACATGGTCATGGCAATACTGCTTTAAGGTGGACCAAAAATAACCCACTCTAAGTATTTTCATTGCCATCATATTGGCATTTACATGCCCTCCACATTCTCCATCGTGGAATTCATGCATTATTATCCTAGCCTCCTCCAGGTCGACACACCTTAGTAAGATGCCAGTGAAACTTTTCTTATAAAGAACCCCTCCCATAATCAGATATTGGGTTGAAGTTCTGAAAATCCTCTATTTTCTAAGAAACTTTTTATGTCTTGAAACCAAGGTTTTTCAATATCAATTTGGTTGTTTTGGCAAATCTCAAGATCGTATGTGGATGGAGTGGGCGAATGCCATATTTCTAAGGGTCTGGTTCCCAAAGTGGGATCGACCCTTAGGGCTTGTCCCAAGGATGAGAGGGCATCAGCTACGCCATTATCTTCTCTCCCTACATGTGTAAGTGTACACGATTTGAACGACTCGACCAGCTTGGTGGCCAACTCGTGATATGGAAGAAGTTTTTCGTTTTTAACTTGTCAAATCTTTAACACTTGGTTTATGACAAGTAAAGAATCAATAAAAGACTTCAATACATGATGCCCCTAGAGTTTTCAAAAATTTTAAGCCTTGTATGAGTGCTTCAAACTCGACTGTGTTGTTGGAACACTCGAAATCTAGGTGAATGGCTATGAGTATTTCTCTCTTTTCAGGGGATATGAGGATGATGCCTGCCCCAACCCCTCTTTGGTTTCGTGCCCCATCGAAGTGCATTTTTCACACTTGGTTTTCGTTTGGGTAATTTGATAAAATGTGATTTTGAAATTGGTTTTGAAATATGCCTTCATCGGGCATTTTATCAAGTGTGGGATATATAGTCGGCTAGGGCCTGCCCCTTGATGGAAGTTTGATGGTGGAATTTCAGATATACTCCATCAAGAGGAGCTGCCATTTACCTAGCCTACCAGTGAGGATAGGTTTTTTAAATATATGCTTGATTGGATCAAGCCTAAACACTATCCAGATCTCATGATCTAGGAAGTAGTGCCAAAATTTCTAGCAGGCCCACACCAAGGCCAAGCACGTTTTCTCCATGGCTTTATAATTTTGTTCATAAGCCAATACAGTTTTCGAAATATAGTAGATGGGATACTCTTTATGGGTATCATCCTCATATTGAGCTAATAATGCACCCAAAGCATTCGCATGCACAGAAATGTAAAGTAACAGAGGTTTTTCTTGTTTTATAGGGTTTAAAACAGGAGGATTAACCAAATACGCCTGTAAACACCCCAAATCTTCTATATTTCAAAAACTCTCAAAAACACCAAAAAGCTCGTTTGAGCCAAAACGGCAACCTGTTTTAAAATGTGAAAACAGGCACAGAAGGCAAAAAGAGACCCTAAGCCCGAAAAGGATTCAAGCCCAGAGCTTCAGAAGCCATTCCCTCATAAAAAACAAGAGAAAGCAGAGTCCGTTTGAAGAAAAGCCAAAAATGATGAAAATCAAGAAAAACGGAGTCCAGAACGGCGAGACGGAGTCCAGAACGGCGAGACAAAGTCCAGACGACAAAATTGGGGAAAACACAGCACCAAACGAAGAGCTGATGAAGCTAGTGCCCGCACAGATCGTTCGCCTCGAGAAGCCAAGAAGGACTGTCCGAAGAAATTTTGATTTGGATCTGGACCATAAATATCCAGAACCAAATCCATGTAATGAATAGTATTTGGATTTGGGCCGATCCAAATAGTGTTTGGATTTGGATTGGATCCAAATAATGTTTGGATTGGATCGGATCTGAACCAAAATATCCAGATCCGTATCCATAAAAATATTGGGTTTGGATCGAATACGAATCTCAAAATATCTAAAATCCACGATCCAGATCCAAATAGTGTTTAGATTTGGGTCTAGATCCAAATCCCAAACCCAAACCCAAATCCAAGACCCACCTCAAATGTCTATAAATAGAGGTGAGGGTGTCCATGTAAAGGGTTCATGCAAATATTTGGAAGGAGAGAGAGGGAGTGATCGACCTAGCCATGTGGGCTCATTGGGTGAGGTGGGTTCAAGCCATGTGGGCTAAGTGGGTCAAGACCAAAGGGCTGCAACCAAGGTGGGCTGGACCAAGAGGTTGCAACCATGGAGACGTGGGCTCAAGCCAAGAAGGACCGGCTCCAAGAGGTAAACCTAACCCCCAACCTAGCCTAGGTTCGAACCTACCTAACCCCCAACTGAACCTAACCCTAACTGAACCAACCTAACCCTAACTAGACCTAACCTAACCCCAACCGCCTCAAAATATCCCGCAAACCACGAACCGAAACCCCCGGGCGCCTGCCGCGCGCCCCCCTGACGTTGTCGTGCACCTCTGACACTGCACGCCCCGCGCCACAGCGCACCCCGTGCCACTACAGCCGCGTCAGGCGCCTGTCTGCTGCACCAGGCGCCCGACGCCTTCCTGCCGACTTGACCACCCCTCTGCCGACCTGACCTGCACCCTGGCAGTGACCTGCACCCTAGGACAGACCCTAGGACACACCCTAAACAACCCCCGTCTTGGCCGAACCTAAGCTCCCCTATGGCCTTAACCGTGACCCATAGAACCTCTCTCAAAGCCACTTAGGATAACCCCTCTTGGCTGCCCAAGGTAAACCGTGAGCCCAAGTGCAAGCAAGTTGAACATGGACCAGCTATTTGTAAGTGTCTAAACTTGGTCTATTACATTAACTTGCTTTATATTCAATTAAATTTTGATACGGGTTTATAGTAAAGGAGCTTTGTCTCCCCCCGATTATAATAACGTGGTTTGACACACCCACACACACGTGTACTTGAGCCTTTCCGCTCTTAGTTGCACACTTTTGCATACACACACGGGCCTTGACAGCCCCTAAGATATAGCCTTATTTATATATATTAGGTTGCGTGGGTTTATATTCAGGTTGTGTGCGTTGTCTTTCAATTCCACACTCACACACATTGAGCTTTCGCTCTTACTCCCAAGACCTTAGTTAAGGCCATATTGCAATTATATTTGGGTTTCATTTCATGTCGTGTGCGTAGTATTTCAATTCTACACTCACACACATTGAGCTTTCGCTCTTACTCCCAAGACCTTAGTCAAGGCCTATTGCAATTATATTTTGGTTTCATTTCATTTCGTGTGCGTAGTATTTCAATTCTACACTCACACACATTGAGCTTTCGCTCTTACTCCCAAGACCTTAGTCAAGGCCTATTGCAATTATATTTGGGTTTCATTTACAAGTCGTGTGAGTTGTCTTTCAATATACACACAACACCCACGCACACGTTGGCGACCTTCGGGCCCATATATATTATAAGTATTTCCCTTCGGCTATGTCTTTTAGATTTGGGTTTTAAGGTTCAGTTGTGTACGTAGTGTTTTCATATATACACGACACACACTTGCACAATTGAGCCTTTCCGCTCTTAAGATATAACAATATTTCCCTTTTGCAATTTACATTACGCAATTTCCCTTAAGCATTGTCTTTTAATTTTGGGTTTTCCCTTGGAGTTGTGTGAGTTGCATTGCATACTCGCCATACTCGAGCTAGAGTGCATACCTGCATCAAAGCAAATCCCGAATCAATCGTGCAAACATGCCAAGACTTAGGCTATTTCGATGCACGCACATCGTGCCTAAGTAGATTAAAATTGAAAGATTTAGGGTCGTCCAACCCTTGTAAAATCAAAATCACCCAAAGTGCATGGTTTTCAAAAGGTTTTAAAATACTTCTTCATTTAAAATATATTTTGAGTTAAACTTGTTTCAAAACGAAGTCTCTAAGCGTACAGACTGACCCTTGCGCATCGGTGCAAGAAGGTTTGCAACGTAAAAATCTCGCTTGCCTACAATCGCCTTTTAAAAGTCGGATTATTTTAAAACATACTTTGCTAGTTAAAGTAAACTAGCTGGCACGCCCATAAAGAGAAGTAGATTGCGAAAAGGTTCACTTCAGGCCTAAGAACCCGTAAGTGAAAATTTTTGGTGTCTACAACGCCTTTAGTCTTTCGAAAGCCTTTTGGCAATCATCGTCCCATACGAATTTCAGGGTTCGCATCTTGTAGCGAGTTTCGAAATGAACCTGCGAATTGATTGGAGGCGACCTTGGAGGCTACGGATTTACGTAAGATTGGAGGGCGGAGACATGTCTATGATGGCTCTACACTTAGAGGGGTCGACTTCTATACCTTTTTGGCTTACCATAAAGCCCAAGAGCTTACCGGATTCTACTCCAAAAACACATTTTTGAGGGTTTAGCTTTACTTTGTAAAGCCTAAGCCTTTCGAAATGTTTTTGGTAAACATTCGATATGGGTGCATCGAGTTTTTGACTTAGCCAAAAGATCATCCACATATACCTCTACGAGCTCATGAATTTTATTGTGAAAGATCGTAGTCATAGCTCTTTGGTAAGTGGCACTGATATTTTTCAAACCAAAGGGCATGACTGTATAGCAGTATGTGCCCCAGGGTGTGGTGAAAGCAGTTTTAGCCTAATCTCTTAGGGCTAATTTGATTTGGTTATATCTTGAATAGCCATCCATGAATGAAAACATTTCATGATTTGCAGTACTATCGACTATCAAATCAATGTTAGGTAAAGGAAAGTTATCCTTTGGAGTGGCTTTGTTCATATTTCTAAAATCGATGCATATTCAAATTTTCCCATTGGATTTTCGAACTACAACAATATTTGACAACCAATCAGAATATGTAATGGGTTTTATAAAACCGGCCTTTAGTAGATCTTCTAAATCCTCTTTAACTTGCGCATGTATGTTCGGATGAATCTTTCTAAGCTTTTGCTTTACGGGTTTCGAATCCGAATCTAGGAAACGACAAAGCTCTAAGACTCTTGGGTCTATACTCGGCATGTCTTCATACGTCCATGCAAACACATCGATGTAGGTTTTCAAGAATGCAATGAATGATGATTTTTCATGCTCATGCAAACATACGCCTATCTTAATGTGTTTGGGCTTTGTTTCACTCCCTAGGTTGATTTCTATGAAATCCCCTCCTACAGAATTCGAAGGTTTTTCAAAATCGAGAATTTTATGAAACTCGGGGAGCTATGAAACTCAGGGAGCTCGAAAGTTGAATCCTCCTCAAGGAGAAGGGGATCTTTTTCCATGCTTCGATCATTATCGAGAATTTTGAATCCTAGGGAATTTGAACTCGATGCATGGGTTTTGAAAACACCTGGTTTTTGTTTTGAAATTTTTATAGGTTTCGAAGCTTTTGGTCTTGTTATGAAGACGATTTTCTCTTCGAAATCCTCGGCCTTTTCCAGATTTTTACCAGGAGCTGGTATATACAGATTTTGTTTTTGGGAATTTCTAATTTTTCATTTTTTTTGGATTTTTGTAAAGAAAGGATTTTGGGAACTATACAAACAACCCTTTTTTCGATTTTTTCATTTTTTCCACATGTTTTTGGTTTTTGAGATTTTTCAATTTTTTGAATTTCGAGATTTTTCAATTTTTTTGGATTTTGGTTTAAGAAGGGATCTTCCATCATACCTACAAAGGAAAACGCCACAAGTTAGACTCTAAATAAGAGGTCTAAATCGTAGGTTTCTGCTTCAATGGGTTCCATGGCACCCTTGACCCAAGTAGTCACAAGTGGTGGTTCTGGTGGTATTTTGGTTGTATAGCCGATCCCATGTCGGCTTGGGTTTGCTCTAGGCATTGTGGGCTCGAGACAACCTTGGTTTTGATTCCCTAAACTTTGATAGGGCATGTATCCCATGTTCAATAGCATGTTCCATGTCTTTTTGTTTTTTGAAAAGTTTGGATATAATTCATGGTTCTGGAACTTGCTATCGTCCATGTTATACATGAACGGTTTCTTGTCTAGGTTTTTAGAAAATAGGCGACACTTGGTCTTTCCTAGGATGGTAATGATTTTGAGTGGGCCAGCTTTGGGTTGCCCCTTGATATACAAGACCTTCCTAGGCTTTAGGAAGACGAGTTTGGTTGTCTCGACCAAGGGTTTACCAAGGTTGCCCTCGTAGTCTAGAGAAGCTAACAAGTACGGGAAATTTTGAATTCCCTGAAACTGAGGATGACTCTCACCTAGAATTACTACTATATGGTCTTCATGGGGGATTTTGACACACCTATGGAACGTGGATGGCACGGCTCGCAGGCTGTGTATCCAAGGTCTTCCCAGCAATAGATTGTAGTGGGGGTGGATGTCTAAGACATGGAACACCCCCATGTGGGCTATGCCCCCTGTTTCCATGGGTAATTCCATGGCTCCTAGTGGTCTAGATGCATTTCCATCGTATCCAGTGATTACGATGGGGCTTGGGTTTACGGAGGTCAAGGTGACTCTGATTTGATACGCCACATAGAGCGGAAGGATGAGACCTCCTCCCCCATCAACTAGGCACCTGTCCAGAGAATGATGATTCAATACCACCTCGATATGCAGGGCTTGGTTGTGGGTTTCATCTGATCTTTCGATATCCTCTTCCGAGAACACGATGGACATTTTTACACATATAGGCGCAACTTGGATCGACAAGGACTAGGGTTATACTTGAGCTAACCTTGGTTCTTTCTAGGATCTTTTCTAAGACAAGTCTATGCCTAGGCGAGGTTTGTATCAGCTCTAGGATGGACATGTTAATTGGAATCTTCGAAAGATGATTTTCAAAATCATATAAGGTTAAAACAATTTTGCCTTTGTCTGTTTTTGGCGAAACTCTAGGAATACATGCTTTTGAAGGGCCAGGAGTACTGACCACTTTTTTAGCACTTTATAGATGTGGGGGTTGATTGATCCTTTCGAACCTGGTCACCTCCCCCACGATCTGCCTAGGGCTCGCGCCTATTGTGGCTCTACTTGTGTGCTTGGGAGCACCTTGAATTTGTAAAATGGTTTTAACCGGGGACGGGACTCTAGGCGCTCCCCAGATTACTATTTGGGTGATTTTCCTATGAAGTATGAGAGATGGTGCACAAGTAGTAAAACCAACATGAGATGAATGCATTAGACTCTTTGAAGTCGAAAAAGCACATACCTCTTTGCCCTTCCCACTAGTGCTTGCGTGATTGGGGAAAGGTTCTTTGAAAATAGCTTGGACAGGCTCCTCAGTGACTTGGAGCCGACCCTATGCTATCAAGTTCTCAATTTTGTTTAAAAGAGAAAAACACTTGTTGGTATCATGACCTTTCAGTCGATACTTACAAAATCTATTTAGAAATTTCCCTTTTGGGGGTGTCCCCTTTGGAATTTCTGTGAGTGTAATCATCTCTTGTGCAAGTAGGAGGTCCAGGACCTCCGAAACAAGTTGCCCTAAGGGCGTGTACTCCCGATTTATCGATCTACTATGTGTAAATACAGCGTGCAAAATTTCAGAGTGTTTGGAGCAGGAGTTCCACAATAAAAAATTAAACAATCAATGTATACAGTGATACTCAAAATCAAATTTCAGATTTTTAGAACATACGTGATTGAAAACTCACACGAATTGAAGTGCAACAACACAACATCTCGAATTAAATTACTGAAGGGAAATGAATTAAAATATATCTAATAGCTTAAGCATAGAGGGGATTAGAAGATATAGAGTGTTCATAGCATATAAAGAGTAGAATCAAGAACTACACATAGACTGCATAAGCAAAGGAAATGAAAATTTCAAGCACATCTACTTATATTACATCATGGGGGGAGACAAAACTCCATTAATACAACCCCTTTTGAATTGAATATGAAGAAGAGATGGGGATGAATCAAGTTAGAGCAACACTTACCCAGATTCCCAAGAAAATCGGCCTCCCAAGGTGGTGCACGACCCTCACTTTCCCTCTTTTCGCTCTTGATTGCTCACTCAAACTCTCACTACCACTTTGCCTAAATCCTACACTCTCTTCTCTCTCTAAACTCTTCCCTAGCAGCCCACAATCTCTCTTAAGTAGCCCAAGATGCAGCACTCTTTACAATCACTCCAAGATGGGAGAACAGTTCCATCTTATGCCAAGGGGGGCCTTTTTATGCCCTTCTTCGAGGCGGGTGGCCCAAAGTCCATATCTCATCATGTTTACATGGAAGAGTGAGAGGAGTGGTCCTCTTTTGGCCAGCCATGGACCAGGGCTGGTTGTGGTTTGGATCAAGTGCACCTAACCATGGTCAGATAGGTGCTTGAGGCCTCCAAGTTCAATAGGTCGGCCCTTGCTTCCATCGTGGCTTCCTTTGTTGATTCTTCCATTTAATCAATGGTAGGTAGGAATGTGTTTTGATATTTTGGCCCAAGGATATAGGGTGAACAAGGCTAGAAAAATTCCGATATTGGTCGAATTAAAACATTTGATTCAAGATAGGCTTTATGTTTAATTCAAGCCAATCATGTCTAGGACTTGGTTGAATTGGGCTGGGTTTTATGAGACCGTCCACTTTTAATTTAATTTTGGATGAAGATATGCTTTGACTTGATCTACTCCCTTGATTTCCAGCTTGTCCTTCGCGAACCCGATTCTGGCTCGAAGCAGGCCCCACGTGTCAACCCAATTTATCTTTTTGACTTTAATTTGAAAACTTTTAAAATCTTTATTTTAACGATTTGAAATTTTCGTTTTAACGCCAAAAGATTAAAAACAAGTCAAGTTTTGAAGTTTAGAGTGTTTTCAGAAAAATTTTATTTAGGGTTTTTACAGGCACAAACTTACATGTTCTGGCACCTCCCCGAATATTCCAAGGAATATTTTAGGTGGTGTGTTGGCACCAGGCTGACGCTAGGTGGCCAATGCCCCTGGCTGGTGCCATGATGGCTTTGTCTAAACTTAAGTCAAACTCAAAGCTTAATTGAGTTGACTTACCTTGTGATGGCAAGTGGAACCATTTCAACCCTTCACACAAGTCCCGCACCCTTCCTTCTCTCTAGCATACTCACATACACTCTAGGCACCTTCTCCAAACCGGCATCACATTTGCCCCCTTGTCCCTTTCTATAGCCAAGGTGGGTGGTTGGATAGCCAAGGGAATATCCTTGGATATTCCCAACTGTGGGCTGGCACCAGTTGGCCAGCACCCGATTGGGAATATCCTAGCTTAGGAATGGATTTTCATGCACCCACATGCTGCCCCTTGGCTGGCATCTTGAGTAGCCAACTCAGCAAGTGCCTGGCTATCCCTTAGCTTGTATACCAAATTTTTATAAATTTAAATCAATCCCAACTAAAGTGAGTTTGCTTACCTTGTGATAGCACATACATCACCAAACATACCAAGGACGAGATGTGCATGCACTTGAAGCTAGAGCGCTAACACCAAAGAGGGAGTGCAAGCATGCATATCGTCGCGAGGAGTGAATCACTTGTACAACCCGTGTTTGGACTCACTGAATATTGTACATATAATGCACATTATGCATTAATGCAAATCTTCATAATCAAGAAAGATGTTTAAATAGAATTGAGCAAATATGGGGCTTGAAAATTTACAACTACCTCTCTCTCTCTCTCTCTCTCTCTCTCTCTCTCTCTCTATATATATATATATATATATATATACACAAACTAAAGTTGGAATTCAAACTAAAGTTGGAATTGGCTAAATCTAGGTTGATATTTCAAACCCAACCCGAACCTTAATAGAACACTTGAGTTGGTCGATTCTATTTAACTCTAACAACCACAAATCACTTCTGCCAATCCATGACTCAACTAAATTGGGATGGGGTCATTTAAGCTTTTGGTGTTGCACTCGATTTATGTGAAAGATTCATACCTGACCCAAATCCACTATTCACACATTATGGATTAAGCATGCATCTGCATGTACCGGTTACCTGTTCACCAAGCACACCCCACCTCTTAACATGTGTGGATGCATCCTATGCAAGTGCATAGACAATCATTAGCCCAATCCAACATGTGCACAAATTACAGTGTTTGGCACGTGACCGACACTCAACCGAAACCAGTTAAGCCAGCTTACTCTAGTTCGGGCGCAGCGCGGAAGCAAAGACACTTAGTTCGAATGAGTTTGCAAGATTACAAAAAGGCAAAAGCAAAGTGCACAAAGATAGCTTTATTGAACAGGAAGAGAGTTGAGTATCCCCCTTACACACTACAACTCAATTCGGGTGTCTGTACAATCGTTACAAGCCAAAAAGGGTTGTCTCCAAGAGGAGGCCCTAAAAACTTCTAATGGAAACTGCCGGGGGATCCCACAAGGGTGTACAGTTCTACAACCATAGTCATGTTCTGGGTAGTTAGAGGGTCACATTCTCCTCCACCGAAGCCGTTGGCATCCGCAACAACATTGCAATGCATTGATGGTACTTCACAAGCGCCTTTGGAAATTGCCTTATGGTATGCTCCTTTTCCTAAGTGGCTTGGTCCGCATCAAGTCCTTTCCACTTCACCAAGTAACGGGTCCGTCATTCAGCCAAGGTGCCAGGTATGTGGTAGAGGATCAACTCCACCTCTTTACTCCTCGAGGTCCTAAGGTAAGCTGGTGCCTGTGTTGGATCGCTGCACTGCTGGTCTTTCGCATATGCATGGTACGCCTTCAGGTTACTCATGTGGAAGACAGGATGCGTCCGAACATGACCCAGCATATCTACCTTGTATGCCAAGTTCCCTACCCTTTTTATGATCTTATAGGGTCTATCGTACTTGCGGATCAACGTGACATGATGCCCACGAAAATATTGAGAGTGTTTAAGATAGAGTTTCGCGAGAACGTGATCCCCTACACTAAACGTGGCAGCGCGACATTTTATGTCGACCCATTTCTTCATCCGCTTAGCTACCTTCTCAAGGAGCATGTGTGCCAGTTTCACGTCTCTTGAATGTTCGTTGCAAAGGAGTATACCGCCTGCACCCTCCCATTGTACTTCAGCGCCAGTGAATGAAGAGTTTGTGGCAATTGTCCCGTAGCCGGTTCAAAGGGGCTCCTACCAGTGAACTCACTAAGCTGCAGATTATATGAAAATTGAGTGAGGTCCATCCACTCAGTCCAATCCTTATAGTGCCGAAGATAGCATTCCACTAAGGCATTGATTCTTTCCGTCTGGTCATCTGTTTGCGGGTGATAGCTTGTGGAGAATAATAACTCCATACTCAACAACCGAAAGACCTCCCGCCAGAAATTGCTTGTAAATCGGGTATCACTGTCTGCCATGGTTGACTCGAAATCGGCAAAGGTTCCAAGAGTCTGCCGATTTCTGATTCTCAACCTTATCCTGTTGGCAAATCAAGCAAGTCTGCACGTACGCCACCACATGTCCCCCCATGTTTGGCCAGTAATAGGATCTCTCCATCAAAGATTTAGTCCGCTCCATACCCAGGTGTCCAGCCCAAGGCGTGTAATGACACTCCTTCAGGACGTCTCTTCTTAAGTTCCCTATTCTTGGCACATGGAGCCTATCCCCTCTTGTTAGCAACAAATCATCTTCAACCCAAAACCGCGTAGTCTTACCCTTATGGACTAACGTTTTGAGTTGCTTGGCCATCCCGTCCGCCTCCAAGCCGATGCGAATCTACTCCACTAAGTCACTTTGAACATGCAAATTTGAAGATTCACTGTCTCCCTAAAGAGCAGCTAACTCTGCCCGTCTACTCAATGTGTCTGCCACTGAGTTAATCTTCATCCAATGTGAAATTTCAGTCAAAAATTGCTACCATCGAGCCTGTTTTGCTGACAGTTTCTTTTGTGTCTGGAATTAACTCACAACGACATTATCCATCCAAACCGTGAAGTGGTTCCCCAGGAGGTAGTGTCTTCATAAGCGAAGATAGTGCACCACCACCGTCATCTCTTTCTCGTGAACTGAGTATCGTCTTTCTGCGTCTTTGAGCTTCCGACTCTCAAAGGCGATGGGTGTCCATTCTGCATGAGCACCCCGCCTAAGGCGAAGTTCGAAGCATCCGTTTGTACTTCGAACGATTGGTTGTAATCCGGTAACACCAACACAGGTTCCCTCGTCACTGCCTCCTTCAACTTGTCGAAGGCTTCCTGGCGAGACTCTGTCCAATCCCACGTTTGACCCTTCTTTAACCTATCCATCAAGGGGGCTACGAGAGCGGCATATCCCTTGATGAAACGACGATAATAATTAGCCAAACCGAGAAAGGAGCACAAGCCCGTCAGGTTGGTTAGAGGTTGCCAGTCTTTGATAGCTTGACGAGGAGAAAACGATGTGCGTAACTCGTTATGGTGCCTATGAGTTTCTTGTGATGCCATTTAGACTGACTAATGCTCCAATAACTTTCTCAACCTTGATGAACAAGATCTTCTATCCATTCTTGGATCAATTTGTCGTCATCTACTTGGATGATATAGTGATGTACAACACTTCCATGGATCAACACGTTCACCACCTACGGACAGTCTTTAAGCTACTGCGAGAGAACCGCGCTCCTTTCTTGGTTTGGCTAATTACTACCGTCATTTCATCAAGAGATACGCCGCTCTCGCAGCCCCCTTGACGAAAAGGTTGAAGACGTGGGATTGGACAGAGTCTTGCTAGGAAGCCTTCGACAAGTTGAAGGAGGCAGTGACAAGAGAACTTGTATTGGTGTATCGGATCACAACCAACCATTCAAAGTACAAACGGATGCTTCGAACTTCGCCTTAGGTGGGGTGCTCATGCAAAATGGACACCCATCGCCTTTAAGAGTTGGAAGCTCAAAGACGCAGGACGATACTTAGTTCACGAGAAAGAGATGACGGCGGTGGTGCACTGTCTTCCCTTATGAAGACACTACCTCTTGGGGAACCACTTCACGGTTTGGACGGATAATGTCATTGCGAGTTACTTCCAGACACAAAAGAAACTGTTAGCAAAACAGGCTCGATAGCAGTAGTTTTTGGCTGAAATTTCATGTTGGATAAAGATTAACCCAGTGGCAGATGCACTGAGTAGACGAGCAGATGGTTGCTCTTTAGAGAGATGATGAATCTTTAAGTTTGCATGTTCAAAGTGACTTAGTGGAGCGGATTCACGCCAGCTTGGAGGCAGACGGGATGGCCAAGCAACTCAAAATGTTAGTCCATGAGGGTAAGACTAGGCGGTTTTGGGTTGAAGATGGTTTGCTGCTAACAAGAGGGGATAGGCTCTATGTGCCAAGAACAGGGAACTTAAGAAGAGACGTCTTGAAGGAGTGCCATGACGTGCCTTGGGCTGGACACCTGGGTTTGGAGTGGACTAAAGCTTTGTTGTAGAGATCCTATTACTGGCCAAATATGGGGGGACGATGTGGCGGCGTCTTGCGGACTTGCCTCATTTGCCAACAAGATAAGGTTGAGAACCAGAAACCGACAGGACTCTTAGAACCTTTGCTGATTCTAAGTCGACCATGGGAGAGTGTATCCATGGACTTTATCTTGAATCTGCCTAAGTCAAATGATTATCAATCCATTCTGGTGGTGGTGGACAGATTTTCTAAATATGGGGTGTTTGTGGCAACCCCATTGAAGTGCACATGGCAAAACTCTTTATCAAGCATGTGGTCAAGTATTGGGGAGTCCCTTCCAACATCGTCAGTGACTACGATGCCCGATTTACAAGCAATTTTTGGTGGGAGGTCTTTCGTTTGATGGGTACGGAATTATTATTCTCCACAAGCTGTCACCCGCAAATAGATGGCCAGACGGAAAGAATCAATGCCTATGGAATGCTATCTTCGACACTATGTGCCACATGGATGGACCTCACTCAAATTTCATATAATCTGTAGGTTAGTGAGTCCACCGACAGGAGCCCCTTCGAACTGGCTACTGGACAATTACAGTACTCCTCATTCACTGGCAGCAATTGCAGTAGACATTTAAGAGAGGCGTGATCTGGCACACGTGCTCCTTGAGAAGGCAGCTAAGCGGATGAAGAAATGAGCCGCGTTTAGTGTAGGGATCACATTCCCGTGAAACTCTATTCTAAACACTCAATATTTTCGTGGGCATCATGCGGCGTTGATCACCAAGTATGACGAACCCTATAAGATCATAAAAAGGGTAGGAAACTGGGCATTCAAGGTGGATATGTCGAGCCATGTTCGGACGCACCCTATCTTCCACGTGAGCAACCTGAAGACATTCCATGTAGATGCGGAAGACCAACGACGCAACGATCCAACACGAACACTAGCTTACCTGAGAACCCCAGGGAGTAAAGAGATGGAGTTGATCATGGACCACGTACCTGGCACCTTGGCCGGACGACAGACCCGTTACTTGGTGAAGTGAAAAGGACTTGATGCAAACCAAGCCACTTGGGAAAAGAAGCATACCATAAGACAATTTCCAGAGGCACTTGCGGAGTAACATGGCGCATTGCAACATTGTCGCGGATGCCAACGTCTTCGATAGGGGAGAATGTGACCCTCCAACTACCTAGGACATGACTATGGCTGTAGAATCGGGCTCCTTTGTGGGATCCCCTGGCAGCTTTCGTTAGAAGTTTTTGGGGCCTCCTCTTGGAGACAACCCTTTTTGGCTGACACCCCAACTGAGTTGTAGCGTGTAAGGGGGACACACATCTCTCTTCGTGTTTAGACGCGAACCCCCCTCATAACCGTACGTGCGACTCTCACCGCATACGGCTCGCACAAAGACTCCTTCATCCTTCCCGCCTTGAACATCCTCGATCAAACTTGCCTTCCCCGAAGGGAAGGGGGCGAGGCGCGGGGGTCCTTCGCCTATCGTATCGGCTTGGCTTGTATTCCGACGCGGAAGAAAGGAAGAGCACGAGGCACTTCCTACTCGTTGGAAGTTCATGGTCAATAAGCGACTTGTAATACCAACTCTAACTAAAAGAATGTGTACCTCTTCTTGATCGACCCTGCGAGAGCCAAAGGTGAAGTGACTTGCCCACCAGAAATCCCTTGGCACAATTGACCCACTCAAACTCAAACGGTGCTCTCCGAGAAAGAACAAGCAATGATGGGGGCACTTCCTACACAACGTAAAACAGTCCCACAATAGTAAAAACACAAGGGTACATAGGTAAAAAGTCATTTTAAAGTAGCATATAAGCACTGATATTCAAATAGTTGAAAGAGAAGATGGTTAGCAAAACCAAAAACTCTATGCCATTGTAAATTATGGGCACTAGCAACCTGTGTAAATCATATACAAAACCAAAGTTGAATGGGGAACCACTGAGAAGTTTGCTTGGAGAAGAATTCATAATGATGGCCACATCCTCCATGCAAACGCTACACAATGAGACCATCCACCACTACCAAACCCACCTAAAGCATTATTGAAGCCCCTGCATACAATTTATTGAAAACAAGACATAATAAAGCCAAACTTACAAAGAAAACAGAAAATAAGGTTCATCTTCAGATTGAATGGAACAACCCCACTCAATCTCCGACTGTACACTTGTCTGATGTGAAAATGCCTAATCATCAATGTTAGAGTAACATGACTTCTCACGTTGCAGAACATACACTTGGTTATAAAAGAACAACACCATGGACGAAGGTTCTTACCGCAAGGGTCATTGTCTGAGCAAGGATTTTATATGACTCGTCAATAGGAGCAAATACGAGCAATGACATGCCCCAGCAACTCATCAACTGCACTACAAAGTCACATGAAGTTTACAAACAAAACAATCTTTTACCACCGAAAAACCATTATGCAATGTTTGGTCAATAACAACAGCAAGCACTAGGAACACACCTGTAACAAGTACATATCCCTTGGCACACCACCTTCTCTGGATAGGATCCATGATCACCAAACCTGATACTCAAAAGAGCTTATGGAGTACATTTTGTTATCTTTCTATTTTCTTCATTTTCTCTCTTCTTTTTGGTTATTTTCACTTTCCCATTTCCCATGGTCACCAAACCTGACACTCAAGAGAGCTTATGGAGTATGTTTTGTTCTCTTTTCATTTTCTCCCTTCTTTTCTTTTGGTTCTTTTTTACTTTGCCATTTTTCTTCTATTTTCCTTTTCTACTTTCGTCCTTTTCTTATTTTTTTCCTTTAAACTGTTTCTACTTTTGAAAAGCATATTCGGGACTTCCCAAACAATGCCTTCCTTTTTCATCGAGTACTTTATCAAGTATTATCTCTTGCAGACCATGTGTACTTTCTAACATGTCAAGCCTGTGCTGGTTCTCGAAGGTAAGCAGAGGAAAAGCCTGCAGAGGAAACAATGGATTTACAAACCACAGAAACCAGAATAGTTTACATGCTAAAAGCTCTACACTCGATCACACTGGGAAAATACATACAATCATAGTTTACAATTGTCAGTGAAAAACATGGTTGCACATCAGCATGATCACGCAATTCACTGGCTTGGTCATTTGGCCTCAAAAGTTTCATTCAGGTGTGCAACTGCAACCTACAAATTAAGACATAAAACTAATATTTAAATGTCTAAGAAATAACTTAAAGTAGTAAAGGAAAGTAGTTTCCTTGCACCTATAGACATGATTGGCGTTCACCCTTTGAGCATGTCATTAACACCTAAAAGAGTCACGCCACTTCAAAACAACTAGTGAATTCATTATCTAGATACAATTTTAATTTCATATGGCCTTTCAGCATATGATTGGCGTACACACTTTGAGCATACCTGTTTTAAACAACCTAGTGCACCAATGGCCTGGGATCATAAATGAACTCATGCACATGCATACTTGCACCATCGTATATCCTCACACTGGAAAACTATTTAACTTGACATTGTATGGTCGTCAAACGGCAAGTATACAAGAATGGATTCCTATTCATAAAACGGCAACCAAAATAGAATATCACAAACTGAACAACAGAAGAGTGACAATACTTACATTCGCACTTTCCATTTGACTCTCCCTTCCATTTCATTTTTGCTTTTCCTTGTTTTATACTTTACTTTTCTATTTTCTCCATTATTTCTCTTTTTTACTCCATTTCATTTCTTCCATGTGGTTTTCATTTTTCTTTTTCTTCCTTTTTGTTTTTTTCAACCTTTTTTCTATTTATCTTTTCATCTCATTTCTTCACTCTTTTTTATGTTATCTTCTTCTCTCTTTTTTCTTCATCAACATCATCCCTTGGCAAGCAAAGATTCATTTATAAAACTGAAGTTCAAAATAAAATGTGATAAACTCACTAACAGACAATTAGTTGGTACTTACATTCTCTCTGAGTCTTCCTTCCTTTTCACTAAGAAAAAAGAGTTTGACACGCCTTGTTGTATTTCTGATGCAGCGAGTGGGGCATACCCACGAGTTGATGAACCTACCAGAAAAGAGCATGTTATTAACAGTTGAAAAGTCACTGCAGAACAACTAGCAAATTCAGTATCCAGATACAATTTTCACTTCAACTAGTACAAACATGATTGGCGTACACCCTTTGAGCATACCTATTTTTAACAACCGAGTGAACTCACGCACATGCATACTTTCACCATCGTACATCCTCACACTGAAAAACCATTTAAAGTGTACGACATACCAGCAGTTGTTTTGTTGCTTGACATTGTATGGTCATAAGACTGCAAGTAAACAAGAATGGATTTCTATTCATCAAACAGAAAACAAAAATAGAATGTCACAAACTGAATGGCAGAAGTGTGATAGAACTTACATTGAGCCCTTCTATTTGAGTCTCCCTTCCGTTTTGTTCTTTCTTTTCCTTCTTTTATACATTGCTTTTCCATTTTTTCCATTGTTTCTCTTCTTTTTCTCCATTTCATTTCTTATCTCTGTTTATCACCTTTCTTCTCTCTTTTTCTCTTCATCAACATCATCCCTTGGCAAGCAGCTGCACCTGAACAGGAAAGGATTCATTTATAAAATTGAAGTTCAAAATAAAATATGATAAACTCACTAACAGACAATTAAGAGTACTTACATTCCCCCTGAGTCTTACTTCCTTTTAACTAATAAAAGAGAGAGATTGTAACGATGCCTTGTTGTATTTCTGATGCAGCCAGTGAGGCATACCCACGAGATGATGAACCTGCCTGAAAAGAGCATGTTACTAAATCACGAACACCATCATGCTCCAATCCATACATCTTGCCTTCTACTGCCAGAAGTCTACACCTATAAAAAGGAGGAGCAGAAATTAGAATGTGATCTTATCTTATATCATGGCATTCCGTATAACTTGATCCCTTCATTCCTCACATCCTACTGGAAAAAAACAGAAAGCCCCATATGGACTGAGCCAACTCCGATGAGGCCTCACAAGAATCGGAAAAGGAAAAGGTAAGAGGTGAAAAGCACTAACTCTTATCACCATAGAAAATGAATCATTTCTGAGAGGTGTAACATGGAAAGTGTGATGCAAACACAAAGAGTATAATAACCTCTTACAACCATGTTATTGTTTTCTTAAGAAACAAAAAATAAAAAAATAGTACATACAGAAGAAAATTACCGAGACCTATTTTGTGCAAACTGGCAACTACTCTTTCCGTTCCTCTAATAGTAATGTATTCCACAATTAAACCAGAATTCACAATAAACAACAATATCTTTAATTATGAAATCAAAGTTAATTATAAAAATATAAAAAGATAAAAACAAAGACTATTAATATAAAGAATAATTATGCTCACTTTTATAATCTTCCCTTTAGTGTTCAATTTCTCTTTTCTTTATCCTTTATTATATGCTTCTCTTTCTTTTTCTTTTTTCTTTTCCGTGCTTTTTTCCCACTTCATTTTCATAATATTTCTTCTTTCCTTTTGATATCTTTTCTCTTACTTCCAATATCTACACCGTTATAAAAAGGAATAAGAGGCGCAGAAATTAGAATGTGAAGGAAACTCTTATCTTGTCTCATCAAACACAAATAGAAACAACCAACTATTTATATAATATGTTCTTTGTGCAAATCACACAAAATAAAATACAATATAATAGGACTCTCTAGTTAACCATCTCTAAGTTAACTCCCAATAAGCTAGATCATTCTTTATTGTTTCTTTCCAATACTTTTGTGGTCGTCCTCTACCTCTTTTAATACTTTCCAAATTTAGTTTTTCTAACCTTCTTAGAGGTTCTTCTTTTGATATTCTTTCTATATGTCCAAACCATCTCATTTTATTCTCTATTGGTGTCACACCTAATTTGTTTCTAATAACCTCATTATGTATATGGTCTTTTCTTGTATGACCACTCATCCATCTCAACATTTTCATTTCTATTACAGACATCTTTTGTACATGTTGATGATTAACTGCCCAACACTCAGAACCATAAAACATGGCAGATCTAATTGCTGCTCTATAATATTTACCTTTTAATTTTAATGGTATCTTCTTATCACAAAGAATACCTGATGCTCCTCTCCATTTTAACCAACCAGCATTAATTATATGTGTAACATCTCCATCAATTCTTCCATCACTTTGAAAAATTGACCCTAGGTATTTAAAACTTTCCATTTGGGGATGCAATGTGTGCCAATTTTAATTTCTATGTCCTCTGAAGTAACCAAATGATCAAACTTACATTCCATATATTTTGTCTTTGTTCTACTAAGTCAGAGGCCTTTGCTTTCTAATGTTTCTCTCCATAGTTCCAATTTTCTATTAACTTTTTCCTTAGATTCCTCCACTAATACAATGTCATCTACAAATAACATACACCATACACCAAGGTACTTCATCTTGAATATGTTTTGTTAACTCATCCATCACCATTATAAATAAGTATGGACTTAAAGTTGATCCTTGATGTAACCCAATATTAACTTCAAAGAAGTCGGTCGTTCCTTCATGAGTCCTCACACATGTTTTTGCACCATCATACATGTCTGTTATAAGGTTAATATATGTCAATGGGATGCCTCTTTTTTCCAAAGTTCTCCAAAAAACCTCCCTCGGTACCCTATCATAAGCTTTTTCTAGATCAATAAATATCATGTGAAGGTCTTTCTTTTTTGCTCTAAAATGTTCCATAAGACGTCTCAAAAGGTGAATCGCTTCAATAGTAGATCTGTCTAGCATGAATCCAAATTGGTTCTCTGTTGTACTTGATATTTGTCTTAACCTACATTTGATAATTCTTTCCCATAATTTCATAGTATGACTCATTAACTTGATACCTCAATAATTCGCACAATTTTGAATGTCTCCCTTGTTCTTATATATGGGTATAAGTGTACTTGCTTTTCATTCCTTGGGCATCTTTTGGATTTTCCATATTTCATTAAATAGTCTTTTGAGCCAAGTGATTCCTATTTCTCCTACTATTTTCCAAACTTTTATAGGAATATTATATGATCCTACCGATTTATCACCCTTCATATGTTTAAGAGCCTCTTTGACTTCATTCTTTTGAATACGTCGGTAGAAATTGTGGTTTATATACTTTTTTGATTTGGCTAAATCTCCTAAGCTAATACTAACATCTTTATTTTCATTAAAAAGATTATAAAAATAGTTTTTTCATCTATTTCTTATATCATCATTTGCCACTAGAATTTTTTCATCCTCGTCAATTAAACCTTAAACTGCAATGAACAAAAATGGTTTCATTATGAAGCTAAAATTAAAGATAAAATATAACAAAAAAGAAAACAATTATGCTTACCTTTATTTCCTTCTTTTTATTCTAGGTTTTCTACTTCTTTTTTCCTTCCTTTTTTACACTTTCCCTTGCTTCCTTTTTTCTTTTTCATCTGATTTTTCCGTTTTTTCCTCATCATATTTCTTCTCTTTTCTTTTAGATATACACTTGTGAAAAAAGATAAAGAAATTAGATTCTCCAAAAAATGTTATCTCATCACACACTATATCCAAAGAATCAATAATTTGAAAACAAATTCTTACGACCAAACAAAATGCATTATATGGATGGATGAGTATCGTTGCCAATTATGATACAAACAAATATCATAATAACATCTTAAAATCTTGTTACAGTTTCCTGGAGAAACAAAAAAATAAAAGATATAGTAAATGAAAATTACCATCAAGCAAATGTTCGGTCCACTTTTCGCAAAATGAGGACTCTACTTTCGTCCTATAGTAAGGTAAACTTCTCACAGTTAAACCGTGATCTGCAATAAACAAAATGATTTCTTTATGAAGCTAAAATTAAAGATAACATATAACAAAAAAAACAATTATGCTTACCTTTACTCCTTTTTTACACTTTCCTTTTTACTTTTTCAAATTCTCTTTTTTCTTCAAATTTTCCATTTTTTTCCTCATCGAATTTCTTCCCTTTTCCTTTAGATATTCGCCTGTGAAAAAAAAGAAACATAAATTAGATTCTCCAAACAATGTTATCTCATCACATACTATATCCAAGGAATCAGTAATTTGAAAACAAATAATCACGACCAAACAAAACACATTATATGGATGGATGAGTAAGTTGTCAATTATGATGCAAACAAATATAATAATAACATATTAAAATCTCGTTATAGTTTCCATGAGAAACAAAAAATAATAAACATAGAAAATAAAAATTACCATCAAGCTAACGTTCAAGCCTCTTTTCTACAAAATGGGGACTCCACTTTTGTCTTATAGTAAGGTAAACTTCTCACAATTAAACCTTCATCTGCAATGAACAAAAATAGATTCATTATTAAGCTAAAATTAAAGATAAAATATAACAAAAAAGAAAACAATTATGCTTACCTTTATTTCCTTCCCCTAATTCTAGACTTTCTACTTTTTTCCCTCACTTTCGCTAGCTTATTTTTTTCTTTTTCATTTTCTAAATTTTCTTTTTTTCAATTTTTCCATTTTTTCTCATCATATTTCTTCTCTTTTCTTTTAGATATACACCTGTCAAAAAAAGATACATAAATTAGATTCTCCAAAGAATGAGTAATTTGAAACCAAATTCTCACGACCAAACAAAATGCATTATATGGATGGATGAGTAATGATGTCAATTATGATGCAAACAAATATAATAATATCTTAAAATCTCATTATAATTTTCATGAAAAACAAAAAAAATATATAGAAAATGAAAATTACCATCAAGCTAACGTTGAAGCCTCTTTTCTGCAAAATGGGGACTCCATTTTCGTCTTATAGTAAGGTAAACTTCCCACAATTAAACCTTAAACTGCAATGAACAAAAATGGTTTCATTATAAAGCTAAAATTAAAGATAAAATATAAAAAAAAAAAAACAATTATGCTTACCTTTATTTCCTTTCCTTTATTCTAGGTTTTCTATTTCTTTTTCCTCCTTTTTCATAATTTCGCTTTCTTCCTTTTTTATTTTTCATTTGATTTTAGATTCTCCAAAAAATGTTATCTCATCACACACTATATCCAAAGAATCACTAATCTGAAAACAAATTCTCACGATCAAACAAAATGCATTATATGGATGGATGAATAACGTTGCCAATTTTGATGCAAACAAATATAATAATATCTTAAAATCTCGTTATAGTTTCTATCTAGTTTATTAAGTAGATGTAAGTTTCTAAATGTGAGATTTATGATTATGTGAATCTTTGCTCGTATTAATCATAACTGCTTTTGGATCAATTAACACATGCAGCGAAAATCGATCCTGTTGAAGGTGTCTTTCTTTATGTTTTTTTTTTTTTTTGGGAACACATGTCCACAAACGATTAATCAAGTGGAGACTGAGATGCATGCATGTTTAGAGAATTGCAAAATATGAACATACAGCTAAAGAACATGTTAAATCATAGATGAGAGAAACTTCGATGGATTGACGCCAATCAAATCTTGAGACCCTTGTCAATATAGCAGGGGGGGGGGGGAGAGAGATTTTGCTTTAGAAAGAGAGAGAGGATTCAACATCAATGATTCGAAGGATGAGTGCTAAGATAACGAGGGAGATTGATTCTGTACAAAGGACAACATATGAAGACATAACCAAAAAGATCCAAGTGGTAATGCAAATTAATATGAGAAGTAGAAGGGGGCAGAATCAATGGCTCAGATCATATGATGTTGCAAGAGATGAGATCTTAAAGATCTATGCTTATTAGTTCTTTTTCTCATGTTCTAACGGAACCCGGCCTGACGAGCTTCGGTTCAATCCACTACGAGCACTCTTGTCAATGTCCTCTTATCTTCCCCCCTATTAGATCGCACACAAAGAGATCGGGATACAGCCGTCAACTAAGTCGGGTCTCAGATTTTTGTTCTCTAGAGGATATGGTCACATAAGAAGTGAATCTGGTGATCCTTAATATTGAAGAGTTAAACTATAATCTTATTATGAAAAATCCAGTTTTGTAGCATTTAATGAATTATTACTTGACTTTCTCATTCATTGGATCTGCATTAGTCAACCTTCTCGTTACGAAGTATTGCTGACGTGATTATGGATTCATTTGCGAGTGCTAAGCTTTGCCGTTAAAACAAAATGCGAAAACAAATCTGTAAGGTCTGGGCAAAAATTAGAGCATGAAAGGTAGAGTAATGAAGGCATCAATCAGAATTTGGATGTTGGGCTTATGGCATCAATTTAAGTATTCTTATTTGATTTTGTTATCCAATGTGAGCTAGTGAAAAATTTGATAGGAAATTAATATTGTGTAGGCTATCTGGTAGACGAACCTTCGATGTTATCTCTGATACAGAATTTATCTTTTACAGCATCCTTGTTGTCCTATCTCATGAGCTCTCTCATTCTTGTGATGTTTTCGTTCATCTGTAGTTCGACTTCTATCCGTTCATGGGGATGCACAAATTATTCAAGTGGTTGATCCTCATGGTGATTTAATTTTCGTGAAGTATAAAGAGGACGAAGGAAAAATTGCATTGTGCCATCATTTATTTAACAATTTTATCATGAGATTGGATGAACAAGGATGCAATGAATTTTACTAACCTGAATAGATGAACCCAAGTCTTGAAGACATATTGCGTTCTTGATCTGCTTCAAGCGCCATAAATGCATGATTGATCAAGATTTTAGAGCTATACGTGCATGAAAGATCTTTTAGTCAAGACCTTGTCGAAGCAAGTACGTTTACCTAACTATAGCCTTGACTGGAAATTGATAACCCCAACATGACCCCATTACAAGTCCTTAAAAAGTCCAGTAATACCTTCCGTTCGATTACATTTTCGTGACAATTTTGAGAACAAAGGTTCATGTTGATGAGCAATTTGTGCATCTAATGCCAATCTGGAGCAAAAAAACAAAAAAAACACTGCTTTATACGCGAAACTGATAGATTCAGGACAGTCTAAAATTAATGACAAAAAATAAGTATCATTAAGCAAGTTTCATAGCCTTTAGGTCGCCCTACAGGGTAAATTTTATTCCGCATTAAACTGGCTCACATAGGGGTACGGTGATTTCTACCTTTTGTTCAATCTTGAGCCGCGTGTCCTAGGCCCAAAGAGGCGTTTGGGATCATATACGCTCTACATTGGAGACAAGTCTTAATACCTTGTTCATAACCCTCGATTCGAAGCAGCTTAAATTAGTGAGGCAATTTTCTGGTTTTGTTGAGAGTTTACATTGAAGGCCAAAAGGCCGAGTTTATTTTGTATTCTTAAGGTCTTTCCCCTTTGATGAACATAATTTAGTAATTTCTAACGGCCTAGTCACTGACAAGCATCTTTGAGATTTCGATAATAGCATAGATAGGTTAGAATCATTAACTTGCTACTACGCCAGCCGAGAAACTGACGCTTAGTACTTGCACCAATGTCACATGTGATGAGTGAGGACTAAGTAACCATTATCATAATGAAGCAATAATTACAAGGATACACCGTCGGAAGTAATGATATAACATGGTCACATGTGGAAACTAGAAATTAAAAGATAAAATTAAACTAAATCCTAAGACAAACCATAAAGGCTTCAAATACTATCATAGATTCTTCTAGATGAGTCTTTATGTTATATTTGGTTAAATGTAATTTCTATAGTCATAAGAATTCCAGAATAAGAAATAGAATCAGTAAATTAAATAAGATTTATCCTCGGGATAAGATAGTATTTCTGTTGGTACAATTGAAAATGGCATGCGTATACGTGAGAGTGACATGATGCTTGTTTGAGTAAACATGAGATATAATGATACTGAATATAATGCTCAATGGTAATTTATTGCTTGAATAACTCATAGTCCAAGGAAAATAAAAAGTTGACTTGTCAGTCGATCATAGTTATGATAATGACTTCCTCAATGGATGTATTCACATGAATTGTACAACAAGATCTAATGGAAATAAGGATTTGGGCACAATCTCATGCGATAGTAGCTTAAATCTAGAGTGAAGAAATTACATTGGAAAATTTTTCAAGCGACCAGAGGTAGAAGTTGTAGCAGACGGGATTCGATAAGAACTTATAGGAAGCCGATATGAGTCAATAGAGCAAAGCTAGGGTAAAAGTTAGACCTTCAAGCCCCGTATCTTATTGCTAAAATTCATTTTCTCAAGTTAACATTGTTGGTCATTCCTTTGGCCTATTTCCTCGTTAGAACAAATATTCTTAATTCAAAGGCCCCAAATGAGTTTGTGAGATTGAAAATTTCCCACGCAATTCTTAAGTTTTTGGCTTTGGAAAGGAATCATAAATTTGTGGCATCGGTGAAGGAATGTCGATTCTAATTTTTTTTTTTTTCAAAAAATAAATTAAAAATAGGAAAAGTATGATATTCAAGGTTAAAATTGTGAGGGTGACATTCCATTCCTTAACATCGGGAAAATTATAAGGCCAATCTAGCCATGAAGATGTTTTGATTAAAGGCAGGTTGCGATTCAAGTGACGATGATCTAGATGCGGATAAGTTCCATAAGGATTAGAGGAAAAAGCTTACAAGGAATAATATATAAGATAATAAACAGATAAAGCATAGTCTGAAAATAAATGAGAGATAAAATAAAAATACAAAATAAAAAACAAAAGGTCATTTGCTTCACTAAATGAATTCAAACTAATTTTACTTGAGGAATGAGTCCATATCATAATTGCTCACCGTGCGCTCGCTTCAAACTAAATGTAATTATGACATTAATTGCATTGTCCTCACAGACCATTTCGCCTACGGCACCAAGCGTACGTACGCTAATTGGTGGCATCGCAAGGTAAGGTGCTCTCTATTAGCGTCACCAAAGGAACTCTCACCATGACGCGCTCACTCTCCATGTCTCGCATCCTAACCCAATCATGACTTAATTCTCTAGGTTCCGCCCAAAGTGATCTAAACATTCTCTGCGCAAGTCGAGATGTCATAGTTCGACGGACTTAATAAAATCATCTAAAGGCACTCTGGAGTTTTCTACCGATAAAAGTCACCAAGGAAAAGAAAAGAAACATTGCTGAGAGCTCTCTGCCATTGATAATTCATCAAAGAAATAGGTAAGCCTCAAAGGAATGATCACAGTTGCAAACAAATACCATGTATGACATTTGTTAAATGTGTTTGATAAGTTATTAGATATTGCCTCCATAATGCAGCTATCGAGAAGCTGATTTGAGGCAACTCTGATTGCATAGTTACGTATTACAATGTGCATAGGCGCAATATTTTATAGTTTATAATTAATAACGCCTTAATTGTCTTTTAGTGATTGAAAGGCTGGATTCTCGCCAAGCCATTTAGATTACCGTACATGACGTTGTCTTAAAGTTTCGTTAGCATGGCAATTTATAGCTTATATTTGATAGACGCTTTGTGTAAATTGCGATTGACTCAATATATCATTCATTTTATTATTATATAGTGCGTCGTATAGTTATAAAGGATAATGATATTATATAACTAAAGATGGAAATAAGATAAAATAAAAAAAAATCTTGCTTAAATTCTAAAAAAAGGCACGAATGGGTGGAGACAAAATAAAGAAAACCAAAATAATGATTTCCTACTATCCAATTTATCACTATCACTTGTTTAATGTTCAAGATATTAGTGGTTAATGCATGGGCTCGAAGCATGAGTTCATTTTCGCCCTCAAAATAAACACTCGCGTGCCCATCAATAAGTTTTAGCCGCACATCGGGAGCTTCGTAGAATTCGAGGAATCGATCGTAGATGGTGGCTGCATGAAAGGTTGGTTGCATTTAAGCCAAAAACTCAACAATTAGAGGAAACCACTATAGCCACAGAAGCATGGTGCTATTATTTCAGATGCCGTGTGAATCATACAGAGTCAAAAGATCATCTGAGCTATTAATTAACAGTACAATACTCCCAGTTTCTAGACGGCGTACAAAATCAACCAAACGCTAAGTTCGTTATGCAATCAGTTACGTTATCTCAAAATGAAGCCGAAGAGTAGGCACAGGGTGTTCAACCATTGTTTGCACGACACAATGATGATATTCAAATGCAATGGAAGTGTGGCACATTCCTGGCCTTAGTGCTGCATAAATCACATAGTGGAGAAATGCAATTTTTTCCATTCAAAGCAATATGGCTTTGTGAATCGTAAGTGTGCACGTGTTGGGAACTTTAGAAATCCAAGAGAGTCAATATTAGAAAATAAGTAATAGGGAGAAAGAAAATCTTTGATGAAAAATAAGAAAGAACTCCGATCAAGTCCCTTTATACCAAATTATGTTAACTGATATTAGAGCGATATCGGGTAATTCCACAATTCTCATTCACACTGTCATAATCGCTTATAATTTTTTTGAGATTTCATGTTTGGGTCAATAATAGACAAACTCCATAAGATTTAGAAGAAAGGTTCCATCGTAATGAGAAAGTTCATTCAATTTATAATTAAACAAAAGTGTAGAAACTCTTATGATTAAAGTTAAACTAGAATGAGCACACATCCACCAAAACGTGAAATCCCTACTCCATGAAGCTAGCTGTTTACAGTCATTGGCTTGAATTTAGAATAGAATGGGGCCCCACATGTCGTGAACTCAAGTAGAGTCATGTACCCAGTAGTTTATTAATAGCATCGAAAATCTACAGAACGTAACGATATCATAATAAAAGACTAAACAGGTGTTAGAAGATAATTGAGATAAAATAACGACATAAATCTTCCTGATAACATTCAATGGATTAAAACTACAATCGCCTAGCTTTTGAGGTACTCCACCGTGAGCCACGTATAGAAGAACTATACCCAGTTTGATGTAACTCTTGTTCTATCATTGCAAAGGATTTACCCAATTTGAACCATCCAAGGCTTCATTCTCAATAAATCCTAATTGCTTTTCTCGTCCTAAGGTAGATACCGGATCATCACTAATTACCTAAATTAAGTTTTCTATGTTCCTGATGCTTCAAGAGAACAATGTTAGTGAATGCGCTTCTTGAAAGGAACTTTCACAAACATAAAAGTTCTCTACCAGCCATAATCATGTAAGATTCGAAATCAGGAACATTTATGGGAATGGACTTGAAATACTTAAGAGTGGTTATCAAACTCTTAATAAAATTTTAAAATCGCATTAAGCTTTTTCCCATTATGAAAAATATCCACAATGATCGAGAAAATTAAATAATATGCCATAAGTCCCTATTTAAGGTCAAATTCAATGGGTGAACTACGGCTAAAGTTAGTTAATTTCTTCAAGATACAAGCATTCTTGATCAATTCTCCATTTCCTGTTTATGTGTAATTAATTTAAATTGCACCCATTCTCATTTTCGCCGTTTAGCTTGAATCTCTAAAAGGCAATTCTTATTTTTTTTAATTTAAATTCAAGTCTTATCATTCCAGTTTTACTTTAAATTTTATAATGAATCATAAACAAATTGAACTTCCAATTTGCATAGTTGAGATGCAAATTGTTCTTAACAAGAATATTCACAAATAAGAGCTTCCAGAATTATAATCAAATTCCTCCTTAAATTCTAAGATCTTGATAATTTTCTTTGATTTTCTAACTTTGAAATCTATTATTTCAAATGTAGCACTTATCCTGATGTATGCATTCTATTACTAGTCACTCTTTTTCATGTTTATCTTATGTTAGATCTGATTGAATTCCAAGAAGGAGCATTCAATAACTTCGATTGTTTAAGAACTATAGCCTAACTTCCATTTCGAACAGTTTCTCCACTTCAAATATATAATGATGCTATGATCAATCTTAGAACAAAATGCAAACAAAGCGATACAATGTATACGAAGCCTCCAAACAAAGAATAACCCCTCAATAAGTTTTCTATCAATGCACAAAAATTGGTTTTAATCGCTAAGATTTCATCGAGGATTAATGACTTCCAAGAAGGATAAGAATAATAATTAGCCACTAGAAACAAATTGCTAATTTTCGGTTTTATAAAGGGCCAAGAACCATGATTAGTTTCATTCCACGGTAAAATATCGCACCATTTGCTTGTATATAAGTAGCCATGTTTAACAAATTCCACTAATGAAGGCCATTGGCAAATTCCAGATCCTCTCTGAACTGAACTTAGGATAGTAATTAATCATTAGAATTACCTCAAATCAAGTGTTGCCACTCTTCCAACTTGAAGGAAATGTCACAATCCTATGCAATTTAATAGTACAAGGAGAAGAAACCAACAGACCGCTGCAGAGGTGTTAGGATATGCAGCCGTTTGAACTACGAAATAGGATGTGCCCTTTTGATGACTTTTCTGAAAAGCTAAGGCAAAAGCCATGCAAGCTTAAATAGAACATGAGAAAGAAATTTGGTCAAGTCCTATATAAAGTGCACCAATAAACACTGTGGTAGCTCTTTTGTTCTCGGGAATTTGTGCTTTAACAAAAAAAGCAAACTAAAACGGTCTACACGGATTGAAAAACTTCAATTTCTATTGCATTTAATGGACTTGAGAGAGTCAAAATTAAATCCAGGTTGTTTAAAACATTCATGGTTAGGCTTCAAATCACATCTCGAGCTACTGTGCTTCAAGATACTTCACTTGTCATTAAAGAATGATAGATCCTTCAAATAATCTCAATCAAGTGCTAAAGGTCATTATAATCTCTGACCCATTAAATACATGCCTATTAATAATGCACTACTATTTTTACTTTTATCGAATACAAAATGTTGCATGCACATGAGCAAATCCATTAGGACTATATCGAATAAATCAAGTTTTAGAGGCCAGGTTATTAAAAACATCAAAATCGAATCACTGTGATTATTCGAATAAAGCTCGTCAAACTGAACCGTTTAGTAAAAAGATCGGAATTCATAATGGTTGATTACAGGGATCATGCTCAAAATCATGTCGAATGGCATTTTCTGCAACCATGGGCAGCTATGATAGTTTTTCTTAACATCTGGACAATATTATTAATCGACTAACATGTTAAAGAATCAATTTCGAATAAATTCACGTTATGGGGCTCATGAATGATGGACTCCTTATAAAATAGAGAAAGGAAGTTTCCATGCTGGCTAACCAAATTTCCAATAAATTCACTAGAAAATAAAAAAACATATCTGCAATGGAGCTCGCATTCTCTTTTTTTCAAAGTGCTTTCGACATAACTCTCTCTGACTAAACTTAAGGAATATTTATAGATAAATATTTTTCTTTTCTCTAATTGGTGTTTTATTTTCTCGCTTTTTTTATATAATCAAATGGCTACTCATACGATATTTTCTTTCAAGGCTCGGCAGTTGCAAATCAACATCAAAGTATTCTTATTCAGGTTGGGTAGAGATGGTTTGCTTTTAATGCTCATAAATATGATTCGAATTCAATCTATTTGTCAAATTTCAAAGCCCAATTTTGGCTTCAAAATATGCAAAGTGATTCAATGATAAGTGAAACAATTTTCTAAGGTGGTCAAAGAGATGCTTCAATGATTCTCGTGTGACATTATGCAAGTCTTAGGCTCTTTTATGGGCAACGGCTAATGAAAGAGGGCGGAACAATTTGCATGTAAGCTGAAACATACAAAATAGCCGCTTAACGCTTCTACGAGAGTAGTCATTACATAGTGAAAACAAACAAGTTTAAATCAAGGTTAGAGAACAAGATAAATGTAAGAATATCATACTTAAAATACACAAAGATCTCTACAAGGTATTTCTATCTCATATAATGCAATATATTAATTTGTAAAATCACCTATCATTATAACTGTGAAATACTCTAACATTACAATGCTTTTTTATTTATTAAATTATTAAGATAATGCTTACTCAATTCTCGAAATTTAACGAATTTCAATTGCTTTTCTACCCCAACTAATTATCAAAAGTCATTTTTACCTCCCCTACTTAGTAACAATGCCTATGTAAACTTTTGTTGTTAATATGATACAAGAAACAACAACATCAGTTAACAAAACCTTCAATGAATGGTTTTTCTGGATCATCCATAAATGCCTAAGCCATTTTTGGCAGTGGTTATCAAGTTCAGGACCAAGAACCCAAGAAACGATGATCCAGATGGTAACATAGATCTTTCATGCAAAATTGCTTTAATCACACATGAGGTCATGAAGGACCGATTATAGAAATTTCATGCACAAAATGGTATGATAAATTTTGAAGAAAATCGACAAGTTCAACTATGGCATTTAAAACCAAAAATATCAGTACTCTTATCGACCTTTATAAATATCTAATGAGTTTTTCACTCCTAAAATGGGATCAAAGATTTACGAAACCCACCACGAGTGAATGTGGAACAACTTGGATAGAGTTCAATTACCTTTATGTCTTTGGGTGTGTAGAACCCTTTAAAGGAATCGGATCTTTGAAACTTAAATTAGCTTCTAATACTTCATTGAATCTTGCCCCTGAAGAAATGACTCCTTCTCCATGAACCACCAGGAAAGATCAAATCTCAACAAAAATGACCCACATTATAATCATCATGAGTCTTTAGAAGAAGAAATTTTTCCTAAAGAAGAATTAAAAAGTATGAAGATGCCTTAACTTGGGTTGCCTCAACCAACTGCTTTCATTATCAAGTCGATTGTTTTTTTGTCAATGACTTTTTGTAACCTCTTTTGATGTCAAAAGTAATTACTACATGAGTTAGAAAGAGAAATTTAGAATTGAACCAAATAATATGAAAAAGGTTAATAATTAAATGAAAGGATTAAATTAGTATTTGTTGGAGACAGTGGCTCGTACAAACTTTCGGAAGAAACTTGAAGAAACTGCTCGAATAATCGCTTCGATCAAACGAAGAAGATCGATTAGTCCACAGATTGGATGAAATTAACTGGTAAATTAAATTACGGAAGAAAGTGATGAATTGAAAGGATTCCATTAAGAACCTCTGAAGAAGACTTCATATACGAAATTAGCCGAACTCAGAATTTAGAATACTAAAACTTCCAATTTATCAATAGAGCAGGTCATCATGAAAATGGAGTGCTTCCAAGATCGAGTTGCACCACAAGAAGTCAAAGATAAATTCCCATTCGAATATGCCATGGATGATGTCTAAGAAAATCTGAAATTCAATATGAACAGGGACGAAAGCGAAATTATTAACTTTCAGGATGAGAGGAGAGCTCAACTTATCCGTCTTATGGCCAAGGAATGTAAACCAAATCGAAATGAGGTAATTTGAATTCCTAAATTCTTGAACATGATGAGTTACAAGATCACTTTGGTAATCCTCAATTACATCGAAAAGTCTTTAGAAACAACTACTCTCGTTTTATACAATCTTTATGAAACAATGGATATGGTTCTTTAGAAAATCAATTCTCAAGTGTCTTTACCCGGTAAATGTTACTTTCAGAATTGAAATTGAAAATAGAGCACCTGGGAATCATTCACATGCCATAGGTGCTTTAAGAATTATACGTCTTCGTCTTGTTCTTGTCAAGCCTTTATGCTTGAATAACGAATTGGTAGAAGTTACATTAACTGGACAATTATTCTTTCTCAAATGTATCACAAGAAGCATTAATCCTAGACTTAGCCAATTACTGGGCCTCGCATATTGATCAAGAGAGTAGTTAAAACATTGTTTACAAACATCCAAACCCGTAATCAGAGTTCCGTACATTGAAAAGATCAAGAACAAAAGCACAGCCTGCATTTCTTTGTGCAGTTACAAAACTACAAGCTTAGTCCATTACATAAAGGCCTCTTGTATTCAGATACCTCTATTTTCTGACTCCTTTGAGTGCTTTCAATTGGCTTACGCTTGACTGAAAAAGACGGATCGGGGGAAAAATAACAACTAAATGTTTAAAAGAATGGAACCAAAAATGGTTTCACCTAGGGTAGCCAAAGCATTATGGAAATTGCCGTCGACCTAAAAACGATAGAAAGCCGTTATTTGAAGCTGTGCTGGGCTGCGATTCCAAATTTGGATTCTATACTCGCCAGGTTATGGAGTAGCAATTTTGCATGCTGTTGAGTTTTGTCGACTGCGTTGGTTCCCATCCAGATGCCGTGAAACTCTAACCGAGTCTCTAGGTGCACTCTTTAAAGGCGGTCTATAAATCCAACCAATTGTGCAAGTGTATTCATTGTAATCCATTCCAAAAATATTATTCTTCTATTCCTTTATTCTGCCGTAACATACCCTAGCTTATAATACCAAGGTATTCAAAAATTTGAAAACAAATTTTAATGCTACTGAGAATAATAGTCTTGAAATTCGGATATTTGAGATATGCTTATGCATCCAACGGTACAATGTTGAATTCAAAATATCGTAAAAGCTATTGATATCGTCTTAATTGTGGATTAAAGATTTGGTAAGGCGTTCTTTGAGGAAAACAATTATTAGCGATTTTTAAATTACAGGTTATTTTAATCGGAAGCATTTCTTAAAATTGATACGGCTCTACAAGTTTATTAGGGATTCAATAAACTATTGATTTTATTGTTAAAACCCATCTTGAATGATCAGCTTTTCAAGATTCATTGTTATTGCCAATGATTTTGAAATTTTTACTTTATTATTCTTTTCTAGTTTCAAAAATGTGAAACTTGAAAGGAAAACATTTATCATGATTAACCAGAATTATCAAGATTGTCAAATCCTATAAAAGGGCAAGATGGGCTCTTGATTAAAATAAAATTTCTTCAAGTCGATTACCGATAAGCAAAACAATTTTATTGATCTTGCCATTATTTCTTTTCTTTTTTTTTCATTTTTTTATTTTTTCCTTTTTTTCTGTGGTGAAAGACAAAAATTTTTTTTATTTTCCTATTAAGGTTATTCACATTGCTCGGTGAAAAATTGAATCTTATTATTCTGGGATTTCAAAAAAATCAAGGGTGATATCCCTCAAGGCTCAAATAAGGGTGAACGGTAATCCTGGGTAGAACATTTTTTGCATTAGAAGTAGTGGTTCTTTAATAGGTTGAAAAGCAATTGACTAATTGCTTAAGTTTGAAGTGAAGTTATTAAATCGCAAAACATAGGCTTTCGAGAAACGTTCTAAACACAATGAAGAGGATAGTGTAAGCTCGAAAAGCGGATCAGCCTAAAGATTAATTCGTAATCGTGAGGCCATATTTCCGGACTAGGATCATTCTTTAGAAGGTCGGGAAGCAATGAGCATCGGGGGTGGGTACGGTATAGCTTCGGCCCTTTCAATTTCTTCTCGTTCTTTTGGTCCTTTCTAAATAAGCTTTTGAAATTAGTTTAAGTTTAGTAGAAAAGTTCTGAAAAATGTTACTTTACATGGAAACGTCATGATGGCGCGGTGCGAAAGCCAATGGTTTACAAAGATGCGGCATGATGGTTCATTTCGACATAAATGAAGATCTGAAGCTCCATATCAGGTATGGCATTGAAAGGTCATTGTCACAAAAATGGAGAATGGTTCAATGTATTGGTTGGAAAATGGCTTCCACCCATGTAGGAATCGGATAAACATCGGATTGCGGTGTTGTGCTATTGATCGTAGGTGTGAAGGGGTGGAATGAATAGGATTAATGCCCGGTGATTTTATACCCAAACAAGGATACGAGCTTCATGTGTGTGCAATATTTAATGGAGGTTTACGAATATGAGCTGATTTTGGTCCTCGACAAGCAAAATATAATTTCACATGCAGTATTAACAAAGCCAAAGTATTTAAAAACTTGTTCGAGTCAAAAGTTACCTTTCCACAAAGTCAAAATATAACCTGCAAAAATGGTGGTACTTTACAAGCCAAATAGGTTTACCGTCAGAGCTGGTTGGATGGTGTTGATTTACCTTTATTTGTGAAGTTGTTGAATTTCGAGAATGAAACTAAGGGGTTAGTTGATCTAGTCGTCAGTTGATCCAGGAAATGCAAAAGGTTGATGAAGAGGCCGAAATCACTCTGCGGGAGCTCCGAAAACAAAAAATAAACTTGCTTAAAAGTGGAACCACAAAAAGGGGCTTAACACAAAATAAAACTGGCTGAAGATTCTTTGGAATTTAGTGGGTGAAACTGAGAGACCGGTTGGTGAAAGAGTTTTCATTTGGATCATGTTTCAACTTTGGTCTATTGACTGTGGATACAGAAAGCCTTGTCAAGTTGAGCGAAAATGGCTAAAGATCGGAAAATGACAAGATGAAATGGACAAACCAATCTCACTTTTATAAAAATTGGAGAAGTGATGGTTACGGGAAGACAAACTTTGACCTAAAAAAAGTGAGGTAATAAAAAAATCTCAAGTTACTTTTTAAATAAATAGGCCATTTAAAGTTTTTGAGAAAAAGGTGAACCGCATAAAGATAGACCTTTATACAAAATTTCAATGAGGCCCCCCTTGCACTATGATGACAAAAAAAGTTCATGAAAATGTGCCACCGTCTTTCTACCGCTGGTGGTCATTGATGCACAAGAGCCTTCCGTCATGGATCAATCATGAAATGTAGAAATCTTCTATCGGATCCTAACGTGAAAGGCACAATAAGTGCTCGATGCATAATAACTGACAAGTTGATGATCAAACTAAATAGGAAGTAAAAATGAAATGAAGTGGTACGAAAAATTTGCTCTTACTCATCTTGGTCCATGTGATAATCCTCTTGAAAAGCAATGAGGATCAAAACTTTGCAATGTAACCTTGGGTCAACAGTGAGCACTACCAATATTATTTCATGATTTTAAAACTAGCTGGAATAATGCTTTCTTCTAAAACAATCAATTTGGGAATGATTAGAAAATGTAGCGATCAAGTCGATTTGGCAAAATTAAATGAATAGCCAAATTAAAATGTTAACATAATCACAATCGTGCGCTCGGAAATCCAAAATGCATTCTGCAGAATTAACACCTATATTCAATTTGTAAGCGAGGATAGACCCAAGAAAAAAAAATGTATTTCTTACTACCGTACTTAACAAATTCACTATTAAGGTTTTTGGTATGGCCTAAAGCAAGTCGTTCTAATTTGCCCAAGACTTTTCCTTTGTTTTTTTGACTGATTAATTTTTTTACTATTAACCATGCGCTTGATTATAATACTTGTTAAAAATGCATGGGTTTACTATGTTGAATTGCATTTATAGATTAGGTCAAGAGAATGAACCAAATTCTAGAATCCAATTTCGTAACATATTGTTGTTCACCCTGATTTGCAAGCTTTATTAAGCAATTTAAAAGATAATTCAATACAACGTAACTGTCAGAAACGGAAACAAAATGGTAGCATCTTGTTGCTTACGAATCCATAAGGGTCTGACATGAGATGTTATCAAAAGTGTTAAAGCACTTGAAAGAACTTAGTATCAAAAAGCTTTAATCTTCAAACTTGTCAATACCTTTTTTCTCAGTTTCCCGAAATCAAATTTCACAACTTGCGTACAAATCAACTACAAGCGGTAATCACACCCGCCACTTCATCTTAATACATTTCTATGCTTTGGGCTAAAAGCCAAATTTAATGAACTATCAGAATTTTGAAAAATTTAACAAAAAGTTTGTATGAATAACTTTGTGCCTTTTTCCTTAATAAACATGAACTCATATATTGACTCATAACCTGAAGCAGCTACCTTAATTCTAATTTATTTCAAGATTTCAAGAGCCGCCACTCTAAAAAAATCAAACATTCAAATTTTTGTATTATATTTCAGTCAATCTGATACAAAAAAACAAAGGAATTTCATGGAAATGTAAAAAGAAATGAAAAAAAAAATAAAAAAAATAAAAAAATAATGCTTTCAAAATAAATCAGTTCCTTAACTTGCTTTATGGGGCAACAATATGCAAACATCCAAGGTCATTGGTAAATCAATTTCTCGAAAATTTCGGCTCCTCGGACCTTAAAATGTCTTTCAAAAAAGGGTCCATGCAAGTTGTCTTTTAAATTTAAGGACGACCCATATTTAAATACCTAATTTAGTTTCTATCGGGTCCAAAATTTTGAAATTAATATGGGTCCTCCACCCATTTCTTTAGGAATGAAACCCATTTTCTTAGTTATTTTAGAGGTATTTTCTTTAATTCACACAGGGACGTTTTTTTCTTTTTTTTTCTTTTTTTTTTCTCCATTTTTTCTCTTTTTTTGTCTTTTCATTTAGGGTAAAGACAAAGATTCAAATTTTCTGCCTTTTTCAAAACACTTTCAAATCGTTGGTTCAAAACTTCAATTCTCAAGAAACAAATTTTCAGAATCAAGCAAAAAATTCAAAGAGGAAATGGGAATTTTCTAATCAACGAAAAAGAAAAAAGAGAGCAATTTTAATTTTTTTTAAAAAAATTCAAACACGAGATCGAAACAAAAAATAAAAAACAAAAAAACAATGCTTAAGTAAAAATTAGTTCCTTTTAATTGCTTTATGGGAAAAAGGCGCGCCCATTTTGCTTTTAATTTACGGGTCAATTATCGTCCTCGACTTTTTAAATATATTATCGGGTCCTAAGCTGAAAAATAATTGTCTTTTTGTAAAAATGTCCCGAAAATTACTTTAATCGCACGGGTAATCAAATTGTCTTTAATTTCAGGTGTTCATGGCGCAATTGTCTTTTAGTTTTGGTCCTGCAAAAACTCATGTTTTCAAATTAAATATAATAAGACATCAGCTAATTCCATTGTCTTTCAGATTTTTAAAAAGTAGCCTGATAATAATCTAAACTTGTCTTTTAACTTTAGAATCTGCACTCACATTTTTGATAAACATTTGAAGATGAAAAAGCAGTTATTTAAAGGTTCTAGAATCTTTTAAGGTTTAAAGGAGCAAAAAACTTTCAAAAACTTGGAAAAGGAAAATGTTGAGAGTTAAAAGACCTTTTTTAAAATAAAAACAAAGTAAATTTTTTCTATAAGAAAAACAAAAAATAAAAAGTTATAGGAATGATTTAATTAGCAATCAACCGGTTAAATTTCTCTTTCCGCTTTCAAGCAAATTACTTGAATCTAACTTTTCCACTTTCTTTAAGTAACTTCATTAAATCTAAAATGTTCACCATGGTACAATTCAACTTTTTGCTTTTTTCAAATAAAAGTGGCGATCTAGGTCAATTGAATGGTTTAGTAAATCTTTTCACAAAATTTTAAAAGTCGATTTAATTTCATTTGTTTTTTGTTTATCACTTTTCTCATTCTTCTTTTTGCAATTTTTGCACACTCTTAAGTTCCATTGCTTCTCTCTTTTTTTAAGCCATTCTTTTTCTTTTTTCTCAATTATGATTTTTGAAATTTTTATTTTCCCTTTTAAAAGTCCTTTGAATCTATTTGCTTTTAAAAAAGTTTGCATCAAAATACCTCACATTTTTTGTTTTCAAATTGATCGATAACCTCGATCCTTTTACTTACTACATTCCTTTTACACTAATTTTCTTCTAGAAAATGATTCTCTTTCGTTTCTATGTTCTGATGATCCACTCTCAAATTACCTTTTCTTGAAAATCACCTCATTGTTAAGATGAACTCGAATGTTAGAGTAATTGACCAAATAGAAAATGAAAATTGCCTATTTAAAATCCTCAATTAACCCCTTCGATTCCCCGCAACCGCTTGATAACTCAATCATTGTCTCTGTTGCTAATTTCCAACAGATTATTTTGTTCATCTTGGTTCACAAACGATTGCCCCGCATTTGCCAATCATGAAGATTAAAAAATGTGAAATTTACCCTCAGAATATCAAACGCACCATTATAATACATTCCGTTTTTCACCAAGCACTTCGAAGAATTTGAAATTTAAATTGCCCAACTATGTTTTCAATTTTTCCTCTATTTATTCGCACTTCCACCCACTTCAATCTATTAATTTACTTTCTTATTTTCTAATTTTCTCGGATAAAGACGCCCTTTTTCCCTGATCACTTCAGAGTCAAATTTTCTTAGATTTGGTCATTAACAAACGATTGCAAATATCCGAACGTTCCTTTGATTAATGTCTTGTTGTACCTCCTCTTTCTATCCAATTTGACCATTAACTCATATTCTGAACTGAAAGATTTCCTTGCTTCAGAATTTACTACTTTCTCGCTCCCATGTTCAAGTATTATGACAAATGTACTCATGTTACTAATGAACAAGCATTCAATTTAGCGACTGGAATATAATTTCAAAATCGGCATAATAACAATTTCATCACTACTTAGTTCCATGAACTATTTATTAATTTTGACCTTTTAAATGGTAGAGAAACTCTAAAAAAGTTCTCCCAAAGGAAAGACTATAAAGACAATTAATCATTTGTCAACTGCCATTTAATAAGTAATGATATAAAATCATACTCTCATCAATGGACATCAAGAAAAATTAACCAAATTAAAATTATGCTTCTATCAAAATAAAAGTTTCTCAGATCGGAATCCTCAAAAAGAATTTGACTCATAGATGTTCAAATTTAATATTATTATCCATAGCCCCAGTTGATAATTGAACAATATCAACTTAATTGTAATTCACTAAACAATGGACCTAACAAACCTGCTAAGTAATTTTCATTTTTTATTTGCCCCATAAGTCATAATTGAGAAGAAACTTGCAAGAGTCATCCAAATAAGAACTTTGAAGAGAGCAAATAAATTTTTTTCAAAAGATACATAGTGCTCTCAAAGTTAAAACACTCATACTCAAATTTCTTCTTTGAATAGCCAAGGATTGTAACGGGGTCGCCAAGATTAACGGTAAGAAAATGAAAGAAAAGGCTCAGAAAATAAAGTATTAAATGGTACCATTCCTTGTATTAAGTAAAGGTAAAAATAACATTTTAATAATTAACTCATTTTTTTAATTGACTCAATTTGCAAGAATAGTTCTTCATGAATAATTTTTTCTTTATCACTTTTAATAATTTTTTTTATTTATTCATCATTTTTTTCTCAAAATTTTTTTTCAGAATGACTTTTTCAATTTATCCTTTTAAAGTACATTTTGAAATGAATAGATATATGTATAAGACTACTCAAAAAATTTTATTTTAGGTAATCTTGAATGCTAAAAAGGATCACTTTCAATTCAAAGTTAAACTTTGTCAATTGCTTAATACGACATCCAAAAGTTGCTAATGGTTGTCAATCAATTCAATTACAAAGGCATGTTGATGAGCCAATCATTGCGATATGCCTAATTACCATGAATGCCCAAGATTCAGATCCATTATCATCCCAGTATTTCTTAGAGCAAAAGAAAAACAACTTTGAGGCCCAAATGGTTATCATACAGGATTGCTTCTCATATCTTTTTAAAAATTTTTTAATTTCTTCAAATCACAACACAAGTGAGTCTTTTCCATTCCCACAATATGCTTCAGGAAAAAGCAAAACCATGGTCCATGGGATTTTTGCAAGCTTACCAAATGCCAAGCAAAACCTTAAAAACGATCCTGCAAATGGTTCTTAGTCATCTAGGAAGTCAATGATGTCGCCGCCTCTAAACCTGCAGACTTCAGAAACATCTTTAAAGACCATTTTACAAACTAGAAATTTCTTTTCCTGATTCTTTTCCAACGTCTTTTTTTTCATTTTTCCTTTTTTTTTTTTTTCTTTGGCCAACTCTGCTCACTTGGTTCTTTCCTCGCCAGGAACAATTCATGCCCATAGGGCGGCTAGGAAGACCAGGTTTGAGCAATCTTAGCACTTTTGATACTTCCATTACCTATGCATCAATTGATCCTAACGATTTAGTAGTTTATAAAGAAGATCAGATGGATTAACCAAAGGAAAAAAGGTGCCCAATGATCAAGAACAAATTTAACCCTAGTTTCAATGCTCGAAGATTAAGAAAGCGGAAAAACCTAAATTAATTCATTGGTTAAATGCAATGCATCGTAGAAATTCTCATTTCTCATACAAGAATCTAACAGTCTTATAATCACATTAACATTCAAGCGTAATGCCAAAGTTTTTCATGGTAAGATTAGTAGACATCATAACAGGCTACCAAACTTCTTTGTATATATGTCATATTATCTGACCAGTCAACTTCAAAGGTAGCAAATCGGTTTAATATTTTAACCATAAATTTTCTAATCTCGTGCAGAACCACTCCACAATTTGAACTATTTATTTAAAATAATTAATCTAGTCGATTCAGAGTATTCAATTGATTGACATTTGCCTCAAACTTTATCTAATATTTTAATTGAGATCAATATCCGAAATAATTGCAATTAGTTATAAATATCATAAAGTTACTTTTGTAAATAATTAGCTATTTGAGTCCAAGAATTTCCTAAAAAAGAAGCTGAGAAAAAAAATAAAGCATAGATTACTTAAGAAAAATAAATACATATTAAGTCACAAAGCATATAAAGAATCAAGGTTGCATTTGAAAAGAAGTGGTTGATCAACAATAGGACAAAACTTTATATGGTATGCTTTACCTTTAGTCCTGAGTACGAGTAGAAATAGAATTTCAGATGGCAAACAAAATTAAAATTACATCCTTTAACAATGAGTAGAAAGTCGTAGAAAACAAAATAAAAAGGTTATAGATGACATTCATTACCATCATGACTTCGTATGAAGAAAAATATATGATGCCAAACATTCAAGAAATAAATAGTTTCAAAAGTCCATTAATAGATGAGAGTCTACAATATTGAAGGATTCATTACTTCAATAGATCCATGAAGAAGGGGAACTTGCAATTGATAACTCGGTTATCAGACTTGAATTCGAAAAGCAATCAAAGAGACGTAAAATATTCCTATTTCTATTGAAACCAGTCGGACCAACCTTTACGGTTTTATTTAACATTCAATTTACAATGCGATACCAATGAAAGGTAGGCTTTCAGGGCATTTCGATGTTGGCTTCGTGATTCAATGTTCTTCAGATGAAACTTCGAGCATGTGGGATGCGATTTGGGATTTCTGCTGAAACAGACCTTATTTATGGCCTCATTGAAATCAACTTGAGGAACATTGTATATTTTACCATAAATAAAGGAATAGGTGTAAATCAGGAATAACATGCTAGCATGTAGTGGTAAACTAAAGTAGAAAGGATCTAAGCAATTTTTCTGTCAAAGTAACTTAGTAAAATAAATCTCCCTTCTCATTTGAGTGACATAGAGTAACAAGGATTTTTTTTGTAACATTTAAATGTTGAGTTTATTTTTTATGCCACTAATTACGAGCTTCATAACTTAAGGAATCTAATTCTTAGTTGATGATAGATCTCCCATGGTCCCATGAAAGTGAAAGCGACTCAGAATGGGGGAGAAGATCGAAGCTTGAAGATTGTGGAAACATGTCCCCACTCGGTGAATATTAAGAGCTCAAGAACATAGGAAAAAGCTCAAATAATGTCGTGCTGCATCCATTTCTCCGCCCCAATCCAAAGTGCGCAGAGAAGACTAGTTTTCAAGAAAGCTGCAACTCTATTTTGGAGCAATCAACCGATTAATCCTCCTTTCGAAGCATGGCATTTAATGATTGGAGGACATTACAAACATATGCAGTCAACGCTGTCATCTTGTATGATAACCATTATTTGCTACTATAGTACACTTGTACAAACTTCGTGGTTATTTTGAAATAAAGTGTTATTTTCTTAGTTCGCATGCAATGGCCTTGTTTAATTAATTATCAGAACACAGAATCAATTGAGATTTCCAATGAATGCGATTTTAATGTCATTAACAAGTATTTGAATGTAACCAAATGATTTCATACTGTTGTTATTTTTCACTTGTGCATTTAGTAAAAGATGCATTGATTTACGTATTTGTTTATTCATGAATATAAAAGTAAGATCCCAAGAAGACGCATTCAATTTTTTTTTTATAACCCCAACTTTATTTCTTTATAGCTTTGAAATTATACGCTAGAAGAAACGCACGGACTTCGATTTTGAGGAATGTTCCAATCATTAAATTTGCAAGCATGATTTTTTCCCTTAAGAAGCTAGGAAATCAATGCGAGACAGTATCTAGGCTTTATTTATGCAAATCTTCATGACATCTTGTATTCTTATTGCCATTCTTTTTCTTCAAGAATTTCCATCTTATTTTTTTTAGAAATGAAGAATGTCTCAATGATTAATGGAATAACACTGCCATTTTCTTGAATTTGGCATTTGAGTGAAGAGACAAATGATCTTGACGATCCTTTGTTTACTAATGCGACGTGAAGAATGCCTTGAAAATTTCTTTCTTTGCTTGACATATCATACTTTTTACCTTATTTACGAAATGTCCATTCTTACAAATACTTTTTTTATCTGATGATATTTTTTCATTTTATGACATTTTTTCTTTTTTCTTTTTTCTAGCAGTCGGCTTTCCATTTTAACGTCGACTCACAACAAGGCAGTAAACCTCTTACAAAGGTGTGACAACATAAGTCGTGAGGGAAGGCACACTAAACTCCTTTAGGTTCTTCGCGATATAGGCCAAACAAAGATGTACATGTCGAAAGTGGCAGCAAAGGCACTACGTAACATCTGCATACCTAATATCAGTTTCACTCGTAATTTCAAGATAGATAAAGCCCCTTACTGAAAGCATGTGTGTGATGAGCTCAATGCCAAGTGTAATTTCATGTGTTGAAGAGCATGGTTGAACAGAATACCGTACAAAATTGTTCGGCTAACATTGTCATAATAAATGGCTTTAGATTTCGCAAATATATCTGCATCTTCAAGAGAACAGGGGAGCATACAGATGCTGAACCAACAATGATCTACCCTAGTATGCCTGGCTAACACTACAGGCGACCAAGTATCTATACAAAGAGTCACATCTATATACATAGAATTATAATGCTAATGATATTTACATAAGTACTAAATAAAATCTATTTACAACAAATAACGAAACAAAAAAAAGAAAATTACCTGCAATCGCATGGTAGGCTTTTCTTCTACAAAACTCGCAACTTCTTTTTCCAAGGTAGCCCTTTTCTCTAAATCTGTAATTAAAAAATATTTTTAATGATAAAACAAAAGATAAAGACAAAATACAAAAAACAAGGAATAGCTATACTCACTTTTTTTATCGTCTCTCAGTGTACTCTTTCTTTTGTTTTTCCTATTTTTTTCTGCAAAATCGCAACTTCTCTTTTGAAGGTTGTCCTCTTCACTGAATCTGTAACAAAAAATTATTTTTAATAATAGAACTAAAGTTAAAGATAAAATGTAAAAACAGAGAATATTTATACTCACGTTTATGATTCTCCCTTCGTCTGTCCTTTCTTTTTGTTTTTCATCCTTTTTTATTTTTTCCTTTGTCAATTTTGAAATCCTCTTTTTTCTTTTTTCTTTTTTCTGGGTGTGGAGCTGGTCAGGACCTGAGCAGATCAGATTTTTTTCTCTATCTCGTAGCACACAAAAGACTTTAGACTGGAGAGGAACTGAATAAGTGGATAGGAGCACCTAACAGACACCATGTTTGCAGTATTCCACAGGACACCATACATGCACTACATGATCATCCCACAGCATTGGAAGTCTGGCGCCAACTTGTCTCTGCTGCTATCCGTCTAAATTTTTTCTGCGGCAGCCGAGGACAGTGGTTGATAACTAATATTTCTGATGTTACAGTAAGAAGGCTTGGTGTCGAGTTGAGGATCGTTTCTGGAGTGACATGTTGGCTACTTTGGAGGTGAACTAATGAACAAGGTTTTGATCTTCAAGCTAGCGAGCCGAAATCCACATTAAAGGAATTGAAAGCTTTGCAATTTGTCACTCATGCTGACAACGATCCACCATTGAGAAGCCTGAGAAAACTGGACCATGATCCAGCTCGCTGAGGTGGGATGGATAAAGCCAAATTATGAAGTGTTGAGCCTCGAATCTCCAAAAGAAGTGGGTTGTGGAGGAGTTTTGAGAGATGAACAAGACTATGGTTGGATGGCTATAGCCGGAAAACCAGGTGACGCTCAACAATTGAGGCAGAGGCCCGGGGTGCAGTTCGCATGGGGAAAAGGTTCTCTAATAATTTTGGAAATGAATTCGCTGACAATTGTGGAAAGGCTCAGCCAACACAGTAGTGCTTTAAATGCTACAGGTACAATTTTCAAGTCTGTCCCAATGGATGAAGAAGGATTGGTCGGTGAAGCTTGTCCATGTAGTTCCAGAAGCCAATTGTGTAGCAGATAGTCTAGCTAAAAGAAGTTTCACATTGTTGCAAGGAACCCAATGGTAGCAAACTTGCCCTTAGGAGGTGCTGAAGCTTCATCTGGAAGGTCAGCGCTGCATGATGCTGCAAAAGTGAGAAACAATTGTATTCTTGGGTTCTTATGAACTTCCCGGTTCAACCAAAAAAAAGTGAAAAAGCTATTGAATTTTTGTTTCATAGATCAAACGATAAATCTGACAATAATTCAGAATTAACTGATAACACTAACTAAATATGGGTAGTTTTACATGATGAAGAAGGCATGTCATGTGCATATACCTTCTGAATTTGCTGCTGCAGGGACTTCAACAGGTGGTAAAGCTTCTTGCTTCCATCCAGCAAGGGCATTAAAGGCATTGAAGTAAATCTTAATCCCAGTTTCTATATGGTGAAGAACTAAAGAACTATCTCCAAAAACCATCTCTGGGAGGTGTTTCACTCCGAGATTTTCTTCCCATCTGCAAACATAACAATCATGTAAAGAGAACAATCAACAATTTGAAGGTGTCACTACTGCCTAGGCTATATAAATCACACATGAATTATTTCAGCCACATAATATAAGGCAACTTGAGCAGAACTTTCTCCACTGGAGCAAATAATATGCATATCAGACAACATTTACCTACACAGCACCTAATTGCAGAGAAATTGCAAGTGTTGACCAAAAGATCGCTCAGAAGGTGTAAGTAAGTGCCCATAACAAAATGCATAGGAAAAAGTTCTTTTGTCTGAGACTAAAAAAACGAATCCCATCCCAAAAACTCAGTTGATCTTTGGATGCAATAAAAAATTCAAGAGTTGTTGTTTACAGATGATAATTTTGAAAAGCTGCACATTCTACATCCTTCACTAAAGTTCAGCATTAGATTGACTTCTTTTATCATTTTCATGCATTAAAAACAGTCACTACAGCAATCATATAAAAACTCTTTAAAATTACGTGAAGGAAAGTTTTAAATACCTAGGGTCAATTTTTAAGAGTGATGGAAGAATTGATTGAGATGTTACGCATAGAATTAATGCTGGATGGTTAAAATAGAAAGAAGCATCAAGATCTTGAGATGGATGAGTGGTCATACAAGAAGACCGTATACATAATGAGGTTAATAGAAATAAATTGTGTGTCCCACCAATAGAGGATAAAATGAGAGAATATTGTTTAAGGTGGTTTGGACATATAGAAAGAAGATCAAAAGAAGAACCTTTACGAAGGTACGAAAAACTAGATTTTGAAAGTATTAAAAGAGGTAGAGGAAAACCACAAAAGTATTGGAAAGAAACAATAAAAAATGATCTAGCTTATTGTGAGTTAACCGCTAACATGACACATGATAAGGCTTGTTGTTGTTTAAGATATTCTGTAAAAGATAAAACAATAGTGGGAAGCATAGGAAACAAAGAAAATCGGGGCCATCTTTCCACTAACTGCAGCAGAACCCGTTTCGACCACGCTAATGTGACAACAAAAACTGAATATTCAATGTTGCAAGTATAAGAGTTATCTTTTAATATTGGGCCGGAATTGACAGATTCAGGCCGTTCAAAGGGAAGCAGTGTGGTGTAGATCTGGGAAGCTTCCGAGATGCCCTTATGGATATTATCCTGGATAGCGCATAGCGTGATCATTTGATATTTATCCATTCAACCAGGAAAATGCACAAGAAGTCTAATATGAATTCAAGAGATGATGATCAAAATGCTAGAACTTACTCCTAGAAGGAATTGCTAGAACTAGTTCCACAGAGAAAAGATTGCTAAGATGGATCAATGGATGCATTAGTGATACCTAACTTAGCCTCCTCACTCAGGTAAGAAAATATCATCATTACATTGTGCGACGGAAGGTTGGATAAGAGGTTCTCTGAAGCATGTCAAAAGATGAGGTTTCCCTTCCACATTTTGTATTTCATCAGTTAATAACTAATCCATGTGCCAAGCATCCATATTCCATAAGTGTTTCTTTTTCTTTTTCTTGGTCCAGACATTTTTGTATTTTGAAGGATCTTAATACCGCTAACGTTGTTTTAGAACCATATTCCATTCCACGAGTGACGTGGATACATAAAACCTGTACTATTCGCAACAAAACTAGCTTAAACAAGCACAGTCAAATTACAGCAGGTTATTCTCATATAAAGCAATTCAAGAACTATTTTTGAATAAGAACTGACAGCTCATATAACGCCATCGCAGTAGGAAGCTGACATGAAAAGCATAAATTTTGAAAGATGAAAAGGCATTGAATTTCATAAGTCTTGCTATTAGAGACCCTTTCCTACAAACAAGTCGGTCAAGCAACCTAAAACCGTTCGCGACAGAGCAGAACTAAGAAAGCATGACAAAGTGGTACTTTTGTTAGCAAACAGCGTGACATCATTTCCAAATTGTCAAAATAAACTAAAAATTACAGCACTGACAATGACATGAAGCAAGATTAACCATTTCATTTCAGCTCAAAAGGGAAAAACAAAACGCACGATACCAAACCTACAATACTGCAGGATCGCATTTCAGGTCATTCCGGAACACAATCAGATTTCAATTAAAAGTTGTTAACCACTCCCAAGAACTTCAAATACCTGTATTCTTTACTCTGTTACTAAGATAACCTTTTTAAAAATTAAACTAGAATCTCCAATAAACAAAAATATCTTTAAGTATAAAACTACGGTTGAAGATAAAATATAACAAAGACAAAAATAAAGAATTATTATGATCATTTTTCTTTTCGTAACAAAAGAAAGAGTATAATAACCACTTACAGTCAAGTCATATTTGAATTAACGAAACAAAAAAAAAAAGAAATTACCTGCAAGCGCATGGTAGGCTTTTCTTCTGCAAAAATCGCAACTTCTCTTTCGAAGGTAGCCCTTTTTTCTAAATCTGTAATTAAAAAATATCTTTAATGATAAAACAAAAGATAAATACAAAATAAAAAAAAAAACAAGGAATAACTATACTCACTTTTTTATCGTCTCTTAGTGTACCCTTTCTTTTGCTTTTCCTACTTTTTTTCTCTTGTTTTGCCTCTCTTTTCCTATTTTCTTTTTTTTCTTTTTTCTATGTTTTTTTTTCTTTTGTCACATTTCTTTTCTTTTGTTTAACTTGATTCCTTCTACTGCCACCATGTATACCTATAAAAAAAATGAAGAAATAAAATGCTTTATTTCGATGTTTAATGTTGTGCAAACAAAGAGCAATGTAACCTCTTATTAAGTTATAATTTCCTTAGTAAAAAAATAGAACATATAAATAAAAATTATCAACAAGCCACTCGGAGGCTAACTACTCTTTACTCTTTTAATAAGATAACCTTTTTCACAAATTAACTAAAATCTCTAATGAACAAAAATATTTTTAAGTACAAAACTATGGTTGAAGATAAAATATAACAAAGACAAAAATAAAGAATAATTATGCTCATTTTAAAAAGATATAAATAAAAATTATCAACAAGCCACTCGTAGGCTAACTACTCTTTACTCTTTTAAAAAGATAACCTTTTTCACAAATTAACAAAAATCTCTAATGAACAAAAACAAATTTAAGAACAAAACTATGGTTGAAGATTAAATATAAGAAAGACAAAAATAAAGATTAATTATGCTCATTTTTCTTTTAGTAACAAACACAAAGAGCATAAATGTCAAATTTTCATTAAGAAACAAGAAAAGAAAATTACCAGCAAACTCATGGTAGGCCATTTTTCTGCAAAATCGCAACTTCTCTTTCGAAGGTTGTCCTTTTCACTTAATCTGTAACAAAAAAAATATTTTTAATAATAGAACTAAAGTTAAAGATAAAATGTAAAAAACAGAGAATATTTATACTCACTTTTATGATTCTCCCTTCGTATGCCCTTTCTTTTTGCTTTTCATCCTTTTTTATTTTTTTCTTTGTCAATTTTCAAATCCTCTTTTTTCTTTTTTCTACTCTTTTTTTCTTTTTACTTTTGTCATATTTCTTATTCTTTTCTTTCACGTGATTCCTTCTACTGCCACCATCCATACCTGTAAAAAAAAACATATAGAAATTATATTATTTAACCATAATAAGATTATGAGTGAAAAGCCATAATTCTCAACACCATAGAAAATGATTTATCGCAATGTGTAATGTGATGCAAACAAAGACACAATATAAACTCTTATAATCAAGTTATAATGTTCTTAGCAAACAAAAAAATAAAACATATAAATAAAAAATTCAACAAGCCAACTCGTAGGCTAATTACTCTTTACTCTGTTACTAAGATAACCTTTTTAAAAATTAAACTAGAATCTCCAATAAACAAAAATATCTTTAAGTATAAAACTACGGTTGAAGATAAAATATAACAAAGAAAAAAATAAAGAATTATTATGATCATTTTTTTTTCCTAACAAAAGAAAGAGTATAATAACCTCTTATAGACACGTCATATTTTAATTAACGAAACCAAAAAAAAATTTACCTGCAAGCGCATGGTAAGCTTTTCTTCTGCAAAAATCGCAACTTCTCTTTCGAAGGTAGCCCTTTTTTTCTAAATTTATAATTAAAAAATATCTTTAATGATAAAACAAAAGATAAAGACAAAATTAAAAAAAAAATAATTACTCACTTTTTTTATCGTCTCTTGTACCCTTTCTTTTGCTTTTCCTACTTTTTCTCTTGTTTTGCCTCTCTTTTCCTATTTTCTCTTTTTTCTTTTTTCTACGCTTTTTTTTCCTTTTATCACATTTCTTTTCTTTTGTTTCACGTGATTCCTTCTACTGCCACCAAGTATACCTATAAAAAAATCAAGAAATAAAATGCTATGTAAACAAAGAGCAATGTAACCTCTTATTATGAAGTTATAATTTCCTTAGTAAAAAAAATAGAACATATAAATAAAAATTATCAACAAGCCACTCGTAGGCTAACTAATCTTTACTCTTTTGATAAGATAACCTTTTTCACAAATTAACTAAAATCTCTAATGAACAAAAAAAAATTTAAGAACAAAACTATGCTTGAAGATTAAATATAAGAAAGACAAAAATAAAGAATAATTATGCTCATTTTTCTTTTAGTAACAAACACAAAGAGCATAAATGTCAAATTTTCATTTAATTTGTGACAAAAAAAATATTTTTAATAATAGAACTAAAGTTAAAGATAAAATGTAAAAAACAGAGAATATTTATACTTACTTTTATGATTCTCACTTTGTCTGTCCTTTCTTTTTGCTTTTCATTCTTTTTTATTTTTTCCTTTGTCAATTTTCAAATCCTCTTTTTTCTTTTTTCTACTCTTTTTTTCTTTTTTCTTTTGTCATATTTCTTCTTCTTTTCTTTCATGTGATTCCTTCTACTACCACCATCCATACCTGTAAAAAACCATGTAGAAATTATATTATTTAACCATCATAACATTAGAAGTGAAAAGCCGTAACACTATAGAAAATGCTTTATCTCGATGTGTAATGTGATGCAAACAAAGAGACATATAAACTCTTATAATCAAGTTATAATTTTCTTAGAAACCAAAAAAATAGAACATATAAATAAAAAATTTCAACATGCCAACTCGTAGGCTAATTACTCTTTACTCTATTAATAAGATAACCTTTTTAACAATTAAACTAGAGTCTCAAATCAACAAAAATATCTTTAAGTATAAAACTACGGTTGAAGATAAAATATAACAAAGACAAAAATAAACAATTATTATGATCATTTTTCTTTTCGTAACAAAAGAAAGAGTATAATAACCTCTAATAGTAACGTCATATTTTAATTAAAGAAAAAAAAAAAGAAAATTACCTGCAAGTGCATGGTAGGCTTTTCTTCTGCAAAAATCACAAATTCTCTTTCGAAGGTAGCCTTTTTTCTAAATATGTAATTAAAAAATATCTTTAATGATAAAACAAAAGATAAAGACAAAATACAAAAAACAAGGAATAACTATACTCACTTTTTTTATCGTCTCTTAGTGTACCCTTTCTTTTGCTTTTCCTACTTTTTTCTCTTGTTTTGCCTCTCTTTTCCTATTTTCTCCTTTTTCTTTTTTCTACGCTTTTTTTCCTTTTGTCACATTTCTTTTCTTTTGTTTCACGTGATTCCTTCAATTGCCACCATGTATACCTATAAAAAAAATGAAGAAAAAAAATGATTTATTTCGATGTTTAATGTTGTGCAAACAAAGAGCAATGTACCCTCTTATTATCAAGTTATAATTTCCTTAGTAAAAATATAGAACATATAAATAAAAATTATCAACAAGCCACTCGTAGGCTAACTACTCTTTACTCTTTTAATAAGATAACCTTTTTCACAAATTAACTAAAATCTCTAATGAACAAAACAAAACTATGGTTGAAGATTAAATATAAGAAAGAGAAAAATAAAGAATAATTATGATCATTTTTCTTTTAGTAACTGACACAAAGAGCATAAATGTCAAATTTTCATTAAGAAACAAGAAAAGAAAATTACCATCAAGCTCATGGTAGGCCATTTTTCTGCAAAATCGCAACTTCTCTTTTCAAGGTTGTCCTTTCCACTGAATTTGTAATAAAAAAATATTTTTAATAATAAAACTAAAGTTAAAGATAAAATGTAAAAACAGAGAATATTTATACTCACTTTAAAATAGAGCAGAAGGAAAGGCTACACGTAATAGAAAACCGAATAGGAAAAGAAGCAAAAGAAACAGAGCGAGAAGGAGGGTTTCACCTGGGCCTGCTGGAAACAACCATGACCTTGCACCGGCATTTTCTCTTGCAGCAGTTGCAGGCATGCAACCTGTGGGTTCCTTTCCGCAGTGGAATCCGCTGTCAAAGTGGAAGAGCTGCTGTAAATGGAGCAGCCACAAGCTGCCTTGGCAACTTCAGTCGGCACTGGTGGTTGAATAGATTGAGTTGCCCATCTGGGAGCCTTCCCGACATTTTCACGACCATGTATAAAATGGCTTAGATTAATAGCTTCTAGTCAATCAATAATAGATGAATAAATAAAAAAAACAAACAAAACAGCAGGCCCAAACCAGTAAAAACGAAAAGGGCCCAAAATGAGAGAGAGAAAAAAAAGAAAGGAGTTCAAACTTATTCAACGAGCCCCACACAAAAAAAAAGCAATAAAAAAATTTGAATTAGATCAAGAAATATCATGTGGACATTGAAAAGAAGAAGGAAAAGGGGAGAGGGAGAAAAAAAACTCACGGTGGGGACGGCGGATTCGTATGGCGATGGATGGCGCGTCGAGTTGCGCGGTTGGTGGGCTTGTGGCGTTGCGGCAGCCCTTGAGGTGGAGCTCGGTGCGGAGGTCGGGGTGTGCGGCCTTCTGTTCTTTGGGATGGAGCTAGCACGGTTAGGCGTGCTCGACGAGCGTCTTTGGGCGTGAGCAGAGTCAGCATAAAGGTTGACGCTTGGGCGGGTCTGGTCGTTGGCGGATGTTGGTTGTAGGAACGCGGTGAGTTGGATTTGGTTTTTCTCTATTTTCCGCTTTTGGTTTTCTTTTCCTTTGTTTTTCTCTCTTTTTTTCCTTTTTCTTCTTTCTTTGAAAATGAGGTCTTGGAAGTGAAGGTTGAAGATTTTGATTCCTAGTGGGAGGTGGCTTTGTGTAAGGTTGAAAAGTCCTCTTGAACTATCTAGGTGTGTAGTTTTTGGTTGCTTTGTGTTTTTTTTCAAAACCCTGTGTAGCTCTCACATGCTTTTGCTTGTTGGACATGTAGAACGATGTGAATCCATAGCACTCCTATCCGCTTTCTTTTCCCACTTATCTTGTACTAATCATCTCAAATGCCATAACTTCATTTTTTACGTTTTGGAAGCCAACTGCTCAAAATTGAATGATAGAATGATCATCTCTTGGAATGAACCCTTGTTAGAATGAGTCTTTGAGAGGCAATTCAATGCGACCCGGTATTTCAACTTTTGGTCCCTGCGGGAGGGGAAAGTTGAAGAGTTGAGAAGCTGGCGATAGCTGATCATTATGCAAAAATTTGCTACTTCCTACATACACAATTTCTCCTCGATTCTTCAAAAATTTTTGCCTTCTGATGCTTAATTGGCTCTTTTTTGCAAACAAAAATTAAATTAAATAAAATAAAAATCAAAGCGTAAATTCGAAAATGGCTGAAGTTGGTGCACCGCTTGTATAGGGATTTCCAAGTCAATCCAGCTCACGAGATAAATTGCCTATTTATTTGCCCCGACATGATGCTTATTTACTATGATCGCTTATAAGATTATATCAAGACTAACGAGAGCTCTGTGATATATTATTTAAATACTTATGTTGAGGAAATGCTTATTGCTTAGGCCATAATTTTGAGTATGTCTATACTCTAACGAGCTTGATTGATGTTGTTGTTTCTTATTGCTGTCATGCGGTACACTGGCATGTAGAATCTCGTACTCTTTGTTTTACGGGTTAATGACCCTCTAGGAGCCTGTTTTTTGTTTTGATACATATTTTCCTTGGAAGAAGAGGAAGATCCAACGATCCTGCTTGTTGTCTGAATGTATTCATCATGGAATTACCATTGGGACGGTTAAATCATAATGTTTGTGACCTTATAATACCTACTGCCACACGAAGCATTACGTGCGCAGACGGAACTTGGATTCAAATCGTGCAACGAGAAAAGGAATTTACTAGACGTGATTAGATACTGCAGACTAATTTTGGAAGTAAGACTACTGAGTTCATGGGACAAAGGATGGGAGCTTTTCTTTTCGAAGTAGAATAGCAAGAGAAAAGCCGTCTAGAGTTCTTTATGCCCGACTATGGAGGCGTGAGGTGACTTACGGTAGACCTCGACAAGCTGGACCGGTCCGCTGACTGTCCTGTTTTATCAAGTATCACGTTCGTGAGCTTTTGCCTCGGCTGTAGGGTATCAAATGAATGGTTGACTCGGGGCATGTTATTTGTGAGCAAAGGTGCTTGGTTAGAGTCAAATCCGAGTGGAGGGCCACTCCCCAAGTAAAAGTGGACCCAGGCTAGTGGTAGTGCCAAATTCTAACCAAAGAGTTATATATATGTCCCAGGTTGGGGCTTGAACTTTGTAACGAGCGAGGGAAGTCGCCCTGGTGATCAAAGATTAGAGCAGATGTAGGTTAAATTGAATGGGGGAAAAAGAATGCCCCAGTGTGAGGCTAACAAATAAGGTAGAAACTTATCTTTGGTAAAAGTCTATATTCTTTTTTTAAGTTATGTTCTTGAAAGGAACATTTCTTTTCTTTTGTTTCACGTGATTCCTTCTACTGCCACCACATATACCTGTAAAAAAATAAAGAAATAAAATGCTTTATTTCGATGTTTAATGTTGTGCAAACAAAGAGCAATGTAACCTCTTATTATCAAGTTATAATTTCCTTAGTAAAAAAAATAAAACATATAAATAAAAATTATCAACAAGCCACTCGTAGGCTAACTACTCTTTACTCTTTTAATAAGATAACCTTTTTCACAAATTAACTAAAATCTCTAATGAACAAAAAAAGTTTAAGTACAAAACTATGGTTGAAGATTAAATATAAGAAAGACAAAAATAAAGAATAATTATGCTCATTTTTCTTTTAGTAACAAACACAAAAAGCATAAATGCAAATTTTCATTAAGAAACAAGAAAAGAAAATTACAAGCAAGCTCATGGTAGGCCATTTTTCTGCAAAATCGCAACTTCTCTTTTGAAGGTTGTTCTATTCACTTAATCTGTAACAAACAAATTTTTTTAATAATAGAACTAAAGTTAAAGATAAAATGTAAAAACAGAGAATATTTATATATTATATAAATATATTGTCGCCCGTGAAGTGGGATACGGCAAATTTCAAAAAATTTGGGTGCAGCGACACGTCTAGGGTACATAATATTATATATTATATATAATATTCAAGCTACATAATACAATTAGTATTTGCTAATTTTGGGTGCATGTAGATATCAATTAGCAAGTTCCATCTTAATGATATGAAACTTACAATGATTTTACGAGCTGCAAAATATCCAAGTTTTGGTTTCAAAGAGTTTCGAGATCTTTTGTAGGATATAACATATACTAGTATTTGTGCTAGGATCCACTAGTGATGTCATACTCTTCTGTTCTATTGATCTGGCAATGGTCGTGGTCTTTAAATGTGTTTGGTGACACTGTGCAAAGGCATACAATATGGAGTGCAATTCTTTGCACCCAAAATCATTTTATATTGTATAAAGCTAGAATAGTAAGTACACAACTTTATATTAAAGCAAAACATATAAATGGTAAACAACTACTAATTTCATCATAATACACAAATCAATCTTCATTATCCGGACCCATTTATCCGTGAGTTACAAAAAAAATTCTTTTTTTTTGCAATTTTTTTTTTTTTGTTTTTGGACATGCCGAATCGACACGGTGTCGGTGTCGGTGTCGCACCAGTGTCGGGGTCGACACTCCACCCCTTAGAAGTGTCTGAGTGACTATGTTAATAAGATAACCTTTTTCACAAATTAACTAAAATCTCTAATAAACAAAAATATTTTTAAGTACAAAACTATGGTTGAAGATTAAATATAAGAAAGACAAAAATCAAGAATAATTATGCTCATTTTTCTTTTAGTAGCTAACACAAACAGCATAAATATCAAATTTTCATTAAGAAACAAGAAAAGAAAATTACCAGCAGGCTCATGGTAGGCCAGTTTTTTGCAAAATCGCAACTTCTCTTTTAAAGGTTGTCCTTTTCACTTAATCTGTAACCAAAAAAATATTTTTAATAATAGAACTAAAGTTAAAGATAAAATGTAAAAAACAGAGAATATTTATACTTACTTTTATGATTCTCCCTTCGTCTGTCCTTTCTTTTTGCTTTTCATTCTTTTTTATTTTTTCCTTTGTCAATTTTCAAATCCTCTTTTTTCTTTTTTGTATTCTTTTTTTTCTTTTTTCTTTTGTCATATTTCTTCTTCTTTTCTTTCATTTGATTCCTTCTACTGCCACCATCCATACCTATAAAAAAACATGTAGAAATTATATTATTTAACCATAATAACATTAGAAGTGCAAAGCCGTAACACCATAGATAATGCTTTATCTCGATGTGTAATGTGAAGCAAACAAAGAGACATATAAACTCTTATAATCAAGTTATAATTTTCTTAGCAAACAAAAAAAATAGAACATATAAATAAAAATTTTCAACAAGCCAGCTCGTAGGCTAATTACTCTTTACTCAATTAATAAGATAACCTTTTTAACAATTAAACTAGAATCTCAAATCAACAAAAATATCTTTAAGTATAAAACTACGGTTAGAGAAAATATAACAAAGACAAAAATAAAGAATTATTATGATCATTTTTCTTTTCGTAATAAAAGAAAGACTATAATAACCTCTTATAGTCACGTCATATTTTAATTAAAGAACAAAAAAAAGAAAATTACCTGCAAGTGCATGATAGGCTTTTCTTCTGCAAAAATCGCAACTTCTCTTTCGAAGGTAGCCCTTTTTTCTAAATCTGTAATTAAAAAATATCTTTAATGATAAAACAAAAGATAAATACAAAATAAAAAAAACAAGGAATAACTATACTCACTTTTTTATCGTCTCTTAGTGTACCCTTTCTTTTGCTTTTCCTACTTTTTTCTCTTGTTTTGCCTCTCTTTTCCTATTTTCTCTTTTTTCTTTTTTCTACGCTTTTTTTCCTTTTGTCACATTTCTTTTCTTTTGTTTCACGTGATTCCTTCTCCTGCCACCATGTATACCTATAAAAAAATGAAGAAATAAAATGATTTATTTCGATGTTTAATGTTGTGCAAACAAAGAGCAATGTAACCTCTTATTATCAAGTTATAATTTCCTTAGTAAAAAAATAGAACATATAAATAAAAATTATCAACAAGCCACTCGTAGGCTAACTACTCTTTACTCTTTTAATAAGATAACCTTTTTCACAAATTAACTAAAATCTCTAATGAACAAAAATATTTTTAAGTACAAAACTACCGTTGAAGATTAAATATAAGAAAGACAAAAATAAAGAATAATTATGCTCATTTTTCTTTTAGTAACAAATACAAAGAGCATACATGTCAAATTTTTATTAAGAAACAAGAAAAGAAAATTACCATCAAGCTCATGGTAGGCCATTTTTCTGCAAAATCGTAACTTCTGTTTTGAAGGTTGTCCTTTTCACTCAATCTGTAACAAAAAAATATTTTTAATAATAGAACTAAAGTTAAAGATAAAATGTAAAAACAGAGAATATTTATACTCACTTTAAAATAGAGCAGAAGGAAATGTTACACATAATAGAAAACCGAATAGGAAAAGAAGCAAAAGAAACAGAGCGAGAAGAACGAGGGTTTCACCTGGGCCTGCTGGGAACAACCATGACCTTGCACCGGCATTTTCTCTTGCAGCAGTTGCAGGCATGCAACCTGTGGGTTCCTTTCCGCAGTGGAATCCGCTGTCAAAGTGGAAGAGATGCCGTAAATGGAGCAGCCACTAGCTGCCTTGGCAACTTCAGTCAGCACTGGTGGTTGGCTAGATTGAGTTGCCCATCTGGGAGCCTTCCCAACATTTTCACGGCCATGTATAAAATGGCTTAGATGCACATGAGTAGCGCATCGCTTCCATGACTGCTTTCTTTGAGCTAGAGGCTGCACCAATAAATTCAACCAACAGACACAAAGTAACGGCTTGAGATTTTGAGGAAATGAAGGGACTAAGGAAATCATTGAACAGGCAAAACATTCCATCTAACAAAAAGAAAAAAGCAGTCGTGTTTCATATTTTCCTAGAAGTAACTAGCTGTTTGCCCAACTCAATCAACAGATCTCCATGCCATGTGATAATTCTGCTAAATTTGGACTACAAAAATACAAACACTTGCTAGTTTCTCAAAAACCAAGTTATTCACATCGATACTTGCAATAAATGCTAAAACCCAATATATGAAGGATGGTAGAGAAGTTATGATCACCTTTCCAGTAGAAGCACACTGTTACATTTCTTTTATCGTCTCTTAGTGTACGTTTCCTACTTTTTTCTCTAGTTTAGCCTCTCTTTTCCTATTTTCTCTTTTTTCTTTTTTCTATGCTTTTTTTTCCTTTTGTCACATTTCTTTTCTTTTGTTTCACGTGATTCCTTCTACTGCCACCATGTATACCTATAAAAAAATGAAGAAATAAAATGATTTATTTCGATGTTTAATGTTGTGCAAACAAAGAGCAATGTAACCTCTTATTATCAAGTTATAATTTCCTTAGTAAAAAAAATAGAACATATAAATAAAAATTATCAACAAGCCACTCGTAGGCTAACTACTCTTTACTCTTTTAATAAGATAACCTTTTTCACAAATTAACGAAAATCTCTAATGAACAAAAATATTTTTAAGTACAAAACTATGGTTGAAGATTAAATATAACAAAGACAAAAATAAAGAATAATTATGCTCATTTTTCTTTTAGTAACAAACACAAAGAGCATACATGTCAAATTTTCATCAAGAAACAAGAAAAGAAAATTACCAGCAAGCTCATGGTAGGCCATTTTTCTGTAAAATCGCAACTTCTCTTTTGAAGGTTGTCCTTTTCACTTAATCTGTAACAAAAAAATATTTTTAATAATAGAACTAAAGTTAAAGATAAAATGCAAAAACAGAGAATATTTATACTCACTTTTATGATTCTCCCTTCGTCTGTCCTTTCTTTTTGTTTTTCATTCTTTTTTATTTTTTCCTTTGTCAATTTTCAAATCCTCTTTTCTCTTTTTTCTACTCTTTTTTCTTTTTTCTACTTTTTTTTTCTTTTTACTTTTGTCATATTTCTTCTTCTTTTCTTTCATGTGATTCCTTCTACTGCCACCATCCATACCTGTAAAAAAACATGTAGAAATTATATTATTTAACCATCATAACATTAGAAGTGAAAAGCCGTAATTCTCAACACCATAGAAAATGCTTATCTCGATGTGTAATGTGAAGCAAACAAAGAGACATATAAACTCTTATAATCAAGTTATAATTTTCTTAGCAAACAAAAAAATAGAACATATAAATAAAAAATTTCAACAAGCCAACTCGTAGGCTAATTACTCTTTACTCTGTTAATAAGATAACATTTTTAACAATTAAACTAGAATCTCCAATCAACAAAAATATCTTTAAGTATAAAACTACGGTTGAAGATAAAATATAACGAAGACAAAAATAAAGAATAACTATGATCATTTTTCTTTTCATAACAAAAAGAAAGAGTATAATAAGCTCTTATAATCACGTCATATTTTAATTAACGAAACAAAAAAAATAATTACCAACAAGCGCATGGTAGGCCTTTCTTCTCCAAAAATCTCAACTTCTCTTTCGAAGGTAGCCCTATTTTCTAAATCTGCAATTAAAAAATATCTTTAATGATAAAACAAAAGATAAAGATAAAATATAAATAACAGGTAATAACTATACTCACTTTTTTATCGTCTCTTAGTGTACCCTTTATTTTGCTTTTCCTGTTTTTTCTCTTGTTTTTTTGTTTGTCAATCTTCAAAGCTTCTCTTTTCCTATTTTCTCTTTTTTCTTTGTTATACATTGTTTTTCCTTTTGTCACATTTCTTTTCTTTTGTTTCACGTGATTCCGTCTACTGCATGTATACCTATAAAAGAATATGAAGAAATAATATTATTTAACCATAATAAGATTAGAAGTAAAAAGTTATAATTCTCATCACCATACAAAATGCTTTATCTCAATGTGTAATTTGATGCAAACAAAGAGCAATATAACCTCTTATAATCAAGTTATAATTTCTTTAGCAAACAAAAAATTAGAACATATAAATAAAATTTATCAACAAGGCAACTCGTAGGCTAACTACTCTTTACTCTTTTAATAAGATAACTGTTTCCACAATTAAACGAGAATCTTGAATGAGCAAAATAAGTATAAAACTATCTTTGAAGATTAATATAATAAAGACAAAAATAAAGAAGAATTATGCTCATTTTTCTTTTGGTAACAAAAACAAAGAGCATAAGAACCTCTTATAATCACGTCATATTTTGATTAACAAAACAAAAACAGAAAATTACTAGCAAGATCTGCAAAATGGCAACTTCTCTTTCGAATGTGGACTTTTACACTCCAAAAAAATATCTTAAAAATAAAACTAAAGTTAAAGATTAAATATAAAAACAGAGAATAATTATGGTGACTTTTATGTCCATACCTTACTCTATCATTTCTTTTTGTTTTTTCTCCTTCTCCTCTTTTTTTACCTAGAGTGCTTGCAAAGAGTATGGGTCTTGCACAAGAAAAATGTCCTTGGACCTAAAATGATTCGAGTTTTGAATAAGAAAGGTGGTTATGAATTGTCTACTTACGTTGTGAAAAGTTGTATAATCCACTGCATCCATCGCAACTAGTGCAAAGAATAACTTTCTAGTAATGTCCGTTACATTTATTTTGAAGTTCCCAGCCATGAAAGGCAAAAAGATCAATAGCACTTGTAAGTCTGAAAAAGTACAAACAACGCCATAAATATGACCACATGGACATGAATATATATAATGAACTAGTAAAGATGTTTGCATATGCATGCACGTATCATAGTTTAAAACTTAACGAGCATCTAACAAATTTCCTTTGAATTTGAGTTCTCCAAAGATAGGCAACAACTCATATGGATTCATGACCATGCAAGAAAGAAGCAAACAGAGTACAATCATATTTCCTTGCCACTATTGATATGACTATCTATTCAACAGCAACAACAACTTATAATATGGTCTTGATTGAAAAGACAAAATAAAATATAGGAATCAATTATTTAGCCATCACCCAAGAGGTGAAAAATACTAATTCACCATGGAAAATGAATCATAAAATGGCAAGTGTGATGCAAACAAAGAGCATAATAACCTCTTGTAATGAGGTTATAGTTTTATTAAAAAAAACTATAACCAGCAAGCTCATCATAGGCCTTTTTTTTGCAAAATGGCAACTCCTCTTTCAAAGATAGTCTTTTTCATAATTAAAACTGAGTCGGCAATCAACAAAAATATCTTTAATAATAAAATTAAAGTTAAAGATAAAATATAACAAAAACAAAGTATGATGCAAACAAAGAGCACAATAACTTCTTATAATAAGGTTATAGTTTTCTTAACATACAAAAATAAAAAAAAATTATAAAATAGAAATGAAAATTACCAACAAGAAAACTAATAGGCTAACTACGCTTTTCTCTTATAGTAAGATAACCTTTTTCATAATTAAAGTGGAATCTACAATCAACAAAAATATCTTTAATTATAAAACTACAGTTGAATATAAAATATAACAAAGATAAAACAAAGAATAATTATCCTTACTTTTCTTTTTCATTTTTCAAATTTTCTTTCTTTTTTATTTTTTATTAGAAAATTTAGAATGTAAATAGAAACTGTTATCATATCTCATCAAAGACCAAAAGAAAACCAACTATTTATACTAATATAATATAGTCTCAATGCAAAAAAACAAAAGGACTTATTATTTAACCATCACAAGTAAGAGGTGAAAAGCACTAATTCGCATCCCTGTAGAAAATGAATCGTAACATGACAAGTTTGGATGTGTAACATGGCAAGTATGATGAAAACAAAAAGGGTAATAACCTTATAATGAGGTTATAGTTTTATTAAGAAACAAAAAAAAATACTACCAAGCTCATGATAGGCTTTTCTTATACAAAATAGAAACTCTTCTTTTCAAAGGCAATCTTTTTACAATTAAAACTGAATCTGCAATCCACAAAATTATCTTTAATAATAAAACTAAAGTTAAAATTAAAATATAACTAAAACAAAGAATAATTATGCTCACTTTTATTTCTGTCCCTTTTGTCTATCTTTTCTTTCTCTTTTTTCGTTTTTCTTCTCTTCTTTTTTTCCTTTGTCATTCTTCAAATCTTCTCTTTCTTATTTTCTCCTTTTACCTTTTTCTGTTCTCTTTTTCTTTTTATCATATTTGTTCTTCTTTTCTTTTTGTGTCCTTCCTTTTACTGCCACCAACTATACCTATAGAAAAAAGGTGCAAAAATAAGAATACGAAAGAATATTAGTTAACCATCACAACGTAAGCAATGAAAAGCAATAATTCCATCACCATCTTAACAAACAAAAACAGAAAAGAATAGAATATACAAATGAAAATTATGAACAAGCCAACTCGTATGGTAACTATGCTTTCCTTTGGTAGTAAGATAAGCTTTTACACAATTAAACTAAGATCTCCAATGAACAAAAATATTTTTAGGTGTTGAAGATAAAATATAACAAAGATAAAAATAAAGAATAATTATGCTCATTTTTTTATTGAAAATAAATAATTATGAAAATAAAGTACTCCCAAAAATTTTAAGTAAATTACAAAAAATAAATAATTCTATTGGAAATTACAAGAAAACAAAAGAACAAGATAAACAAGTTCTTCAAGCAAAAAGAATGTTTCTTTTGCATATGAAGACAAAGCAATTTCTTTTTGAAATTAAGGGATTCAAAAGTCCATACAATTAAACATCAATTGTACTTAAGAAACATTTTTTAAAATAAAATAAAAGAATTACCAAAAAGAAGAAAGTGGATCCCAATGATAGAAATGCAAAATATTCAAACGCAAAATAATTCTAAAACAAGAAATGAAAAGTTTTTCTAAAACATAAACATATTTAGAATATTGTTCTTCTGTAAAATAAGGAAATCTAATTCGCATCATTTGATACAAACACAAAACTTTTCCTTAACAAATTAGAAAGAAGCAAAAGATAATATGTTTAAAATATAGAGCAAAAATGTTTCTCAAGAATGAAGACGAGAAGTTTTTGGTTCCTCTTTTGACGTACCAAAGGAACTGAAATAACCTGTTTTCCGATTTAAAGGAAAGGTAACCACAAGTACAGACAAAGAACCACTTCTCTGTATAGATCGACAGCAAAGTCAAACACCCAAAATCCGCAGCACACGAAACGACGATTGAAAAACATGAATAGATTGATCTCAAGCCCGATAGACAGAAGACCTCTTAAACTGGATTAATCAACATCCAAAGATGAGAACCCATAACGGAGATCGATGTTCGCATTTGAAAATGAAAAGCGCAACAAAACAACGACAAAGCCCCCAACGCAAAAGAAAATACCAAATTCCTCCGATCAACAAAAGAAACGCCAAATTCCTCGAAGTAAATTACCGAGAAAGAAAACTCGACGGATGAAAAAGAGTTGCTTCCTAAGGGAGAGAGGGTTACCAAAGTGGACAGGCGAAGGATCAAGACATCTTCAGACAAGAGAAAGATTGAGCGTGCCTCTCCAACAAAGCACGAATTCTACCGCAAAGTAAATGAACGGACCCAAAAGGTCCACCAACTACAACAAGAATCACTTCTCTCTGAATAGATCGACAGCAAAGTCAAACACCCAAAATCCGTAGCACACGAAACGATGCCCGAAAAACATGAATAGACCAATCTCAAGTCCTATAGACAGCAGCAATTCTGCCGCAAAGTAAATGAACGGACCCAAAAGGTCCACCGATTACAGCAAGAATCACTTCTCTGTATAGATCGACGGCAAGGTCAAAAACACCCAAAATCCACAGCAAAATAAACGATGCCTAAAAAACATAAATAGACCAATCTCGAGTCCGATAGACAGACCTCTAAAACTGGATGAAGTAGAGCCAACGCAACATCAAAAGATGAGAACCCAGAACGGAGATCGGCGTTCACGTTTGAAAATAAAAGTGCAACAAGACAACGACAAAGCCCAACGTGGAAAAGAAATGCCAAATTCCTCCGATCAACAAAAGAAACAAGCAAATTACCGAGAAAGAAAGCTTCACGGATGAAGAAGAATCTGTTTCCTCAGAGAGAGAGTTACCAGAGAGAGTGGGCAAGCAAAGGATCGAGACCTCTTCAGACAATAGAAAAACTGCACGTGCCTCTCCTTTCCTTTCTGTTGTTGGGGTTTAGACCAGGTGGAATTTACGACAGGGATGGAGGGAAGGGGAAGTGATGATAGCTCCGATGGAGATGGCTTCGCTCAAAGTTAGTCTCACGCGCGCCCGTGGAAGGAAGAGAGAGGGAGAGAAACTGGGAGATCGCGGAAAAAGGCAACTCGATGAGTCCACCACAAAAGGCAACAACTTCGTCTGTTGACTCCCATTGACATCATTTATGGGTCGGATTTGGATCTATATTATTGATAATAGAATTTTAATAAAACCTAAATTAGAACATTCAAATCATTTATGAGTCATCTCAAATAGAAATGTGAAAGACCTAGTCCCGTCCTAAAAGATAAGTTTTACTTTTTCTAAAAAAATCACCAACAAGTACAAATTTCTAAAGAAAAGTGAAAAGAGAATTGGAGGGCATTATATTTCAGTCAAGGTTAACTCTCTTTTTAAAATAAAGAGAGAATAAATTAATTATTATTTTTATAAATAAATAATAAATTGTGAAATTCCAACACAATAATTTTTTTATAGAATCTATGAAATGAATGATCTAGCTTATAAATTATCTAAATAATCTAGCTTATTGTGAGTTAACAGCTAACATGGCACATGATAGGACTATGTGGAAACAAATAAACTATGTAGCCGATCCCGTCTAGTATGGAAAAAGGCTTACTTGTTGTTGTTGTAATCCCCGAATGGTAGAGTGATGGTTTTATTAAATATAGTGAACCAAAAAATCTTGATAACATGAGATGAATTTTTTAAAGAAAAAAAGAGGCAATCATATTGAAATAAAGTTCTCACAAAATGAATGCCAATCAAGTCCCTAACATAAGCTAATAGTTGAGCATGGCCCACAATTGGTTTGAGGTGTTTGCAGGGAATGAAGCAGGTATTATGTTGAAGTTTGTGCATTCAGGGATCCTCAATGGAAGTAAAAAATAGATCATCCACTCCATCACATATGACCATGAGACATAGTTTCAAGAAAAACATAGGTATGGCTCCAATAGTATGGCAAAAAATATTTGATTTACTGACGGACCACTACACTATTGATAGTAAGAATAATGAAGCATGAACCAACTCGCCATAAAAAATATGATTCCATTTTTTATTTTGCATTAAATGAGAAGTAGTTTAAATTTCCACCTAAAAAATCGAATAATAGAGTTGTTTGAGTAAGATTGTATAATTTAAACGTGAACTAATGTACACATTGGGTTATACATCTCTAATGCATATATTAGGGTAAGTGGAATAGCTTTAAACATTTTGACATAGGAGCTAATATACCCCTGATTGTACCCTGAGAAAAAGATATTTTGATTCTAAAATTCAACATAAGAGGTCATAATTCTTTTAAAAAACACCATTATCGTCGTGACTAGAGTATCCATCTTCCGACGATGAAACTAAAACTGAAAATCTTGGACAATGCCATCTATATCATGATTGTGACATCGGATAAGGAGGCCTGCGGTGATTATTGCATCGATGCATTAGCCCAGTTTTAAGTGTCTCTTTCATTTTTTATCTTATATTGATGTCATGTGCCATTTTTTCTCCGTAACCTCAATATTAATTTCAGATTTTAGCGTACGTATGTGCGAGACTAATTGAATAAAGCAACTATTTAAGTTTATGGAATACCATCAAATAAGACATAAAACTAAAACAAAACCTTTCCCACAATGATTCGGGTCAGCTACGTGGTTATTAATTCTCGATTGCCTGAACGATCGTTTTGGGAATATAGCGACATTCAACTCACGACAAAGTTTCTCTCTTGACATATTTTCAGGGCTTTGTTGGTGTGTGGTATGACTCTCTTACAACTTCCTATACCTTTTCTAATGGAGATCGACGTTCGCATTTGAAAACGAAAAGCCCCAACGCAAAAGAAAATACCAAATTTCTCCGATCAACAAAAGAAACCCAAATTCCTCGAAGTAAACTACCGAGAAAGAAAACCCGACGGATGAAAAAGAGTTGCTTCCTAAGGGAGAGAGGGTTACCAGAGTGGACAGGCGAAGGATCAAGAACTCTTCCGACAAGAGAAACATTGAGGGAGCCTCTCCAACAAAGCACGAATTCTACCGCAAAGTAAATGAACATACTGAAAAGGTCCACCAATTACAGCAAGAATCACTTCTCTCTTTGAATAGATTGACAACAAAGTCAAACACCCAAAATCTGCAGCACACGAAACTATGCCCAAAAAACATGAATAAACCAATCTCAAGTCTGATAGACAACAGGAACTAAAAGTATGATTGTATTATGCATAAAATGAGAAGTAATTTAAATTTCCCTCAAAAAATTGAATGAGGGAGTTGTTTGAGTAAAATTGTATAATTTAAACGTTAAGTAGCTAAGTATACATTGGGGTAAGGATCTCTAATGTATATATTAGTGTTGAGAAGAAAATATTTTGATATTAAAATTATGTCATAATTTTTTTGAAAACCATCATTATTGTTGTGACTAGAGTGTCCATCTTCCCACGATGAAATTAAAATTAGAAATCTTGGACAATGTCATCTATATCATACTTGTGACATCGGATATGGAGGCCTGAGGCGATTATTGCTTCGACACATTAGCCCAATTTAAGTCTCCCTCATTTTATCTTGTAAGTGTCATCTGCCATTTTTTTTTCTCTATAACCTCATTGGTGACAGGCAATTATGAAAATAACAAAAGAAAAGGAGACTTCTAGTTGTCAAACAACATGATTTAGAGGAATCATGTTTCACGAATGATATGAACAATAAAATCCTTAACCATCGATTCTTTTCTGTGGCATTGGACCCCAACTCGAGCCTTTCTGTGGCTCGCCGAGTACTCACAAACCAGGATTCTGTGAGAAGACGTCCCTTGTTCAATGTGAGATATGTGGTGCCGAGGTGGAGGATGTGCTAACGTGAGGAGATTGCGAAGCTACACGAAGAGTTTGGTGTCCAATCAAAAAGAAGATTCATAACCTTATCTCGAAGAGAAGTGACTAACGACGATAACGTGACGAGCTTGATACCCAAGTCATGCATTTGGCTTTGGCCTCCCCGTACTAAAGGAGAAATTATACGAAACACTCATCGTGTCCCACTTTTCAACAGATACCTGGCATGTGATAATTTAATAAAATCGCAAATTTGCTTGGGTGATGCCCGATATTTAGGGGTACCTAGATCTCTCCAATGCAATACTTGGCCGATCAGGTCGTAACTTATTCACTGCTTCGATCTTTTGCAGTTTGACCAAGTAACACACACACACACACCAAGACCAGTGGTCAGGTGGTGAACTCAAACCACCGTTGGTTTAGCATGAACACATGGATGCACCTATAACAATTGACCATCAAAATTAGGCATCACCTCGCTAATGGTTCGAGGCTTCCTCATCTCCTTCATAATCAGCTCGGCGGATGGAATAGCAGTTACTCATCCCGTTTACGGACCACAAAGTAGGACCGAAAGGACTACTATTTCACTGGCGAACGGGGATGCCAGTAACGCATGCAAACACTGGCACACGCCCGGAGCGTCACCGTAAATGGATTTAAACGACAGAAAACCTGCAAAATGATGTTTCAGTGAAGCATCCGATCGTCGAAATATCTTTTCATCGCCGTAGATAACAAACACTGAGGGTCGTGGCCGTAAGTGAAACACAAACTCGACTCAGGCTACCCAACCTGTATATAGAACTTTATTCGAATTGGAAAAAAACTTTACGCTCCCACCACTTACAAAACGAACCAACGTTTTATCTGCGCGGCTTTTCTCATCTACCAACATCGTATTCGCACCATTTTTCCCATACAACAACAACGAAGTCTTTTCCTGGATTAGATCCCATCTTTCGCATACAAAACTTAGACTAGTTTTTGCACCACTTTCCATAGCCACCAAACATTTTATTTGCCCCGACTTTCCCATCTTCCCTAGTCTCCTCGATCATCAACAGTCGATCACTTGTTTAGCACACAATGGTCAGATGTTCCTTCCCCTCATGTAGACAACGACCCTGCCGACACATCATTTTAATACCCCTTCTCAAACTTATGGTATATACTAAAAGCTTGTTTCAATGTGAACTCAAACTGATTGTTTGAAAATGATAATGTTCAACTGCACATATCTTGTTTGAATCTTCAACCTTTTGATCTACCTCATAACATGTCTACAACAAAATTTATAGAATTAATACCCAATAAAATTATTAAGATAACTCCAAACATGAAAAACTTATATTTTAAAAGTTCTTTAATAAAAAACATTGATCATCTAAGTAGGATTACCAAATATAACAAACAATTTCATGAATCATTACAAACTCGTGATATTACAAAAAGGTCTTGGTATACAAAACAAATTTTAAGGCTAAGCTCAAGCCCGAGTTTTAAGGACAAACTAGAATCCAAAAAAGCTTTAAGGCTAAGTTCAAACCATCCAAATCAAACAAGCTTTAAGGCTAAGCTCAAACCATCAAAATCAATAAAATACTAAGACCCTTAAATAACTGACAATATCAAATGTGATTCTGTAGTTCTAAGAATAAGACAATCCACCAAGTTTAAAGATCTATAATCAACTTAATAGTTTCTAAGAATCTTTTCAACGTAAAATGTTTGTCACAAAAAACAAGAATTCTTTTAATGTAATTTTATAATTTGCACAAAATACTCAAAATATAATAAATGAATAGTCAATACTTAAGGTAAAACTCTTTTTATGCATTATTTTCAAATACTTGTATCAATCATAAGGTTGTAAGATAAGTGCATTTTCAACAAACTCATCTCCAACCAATAGCCAATATGAAGCACCTTAATCACAAAGGTCTTTAATAAAACACTAACAAACGTGTCATAACCCACAACACAGAGATCTTAATCATATGAAAATGCAACTTAAAAGTTACCAATATCACAAATTATCAAATAACAACAAATGTATCTTGAAACATTGACTAACTATTTCTCCTAGTATTTTCCAAACTTCTATAGGAATATTATCTGGTCCTACCGATTTACCACTCTTCATATGTTTAAGAGCCTCTTTGACTTCATTCTTTTGAATACGTCGGTAGAAATTGTGGTTTATATACTTTTCTGACTTGGCTAAATCTCCTAAACTAATACTAACATCTTTATTTTCATTAAAAAGATTATAAAAATAGTTTTTCCATCTATTTCTTATATCATCATTTGCCACTAGAATTTTTTCATCGTCTTTTATGCATCTAACATAATTAAGATCTTTAGTTTTCTTATCTCTAGCCCTAGCTATCCTAAAAATATCTCTTTCACCCTCTTTTGAGTTGAGTTTTTTATATAAGTCCTCCCAAATCTTAGCTTTTGCTTCACTAACGGCCTTTTTTGCTTCCTTCTTTGCTTTCTTATAAGCTTCTAAAGTTTCACTAGTTTTCTTAGCATAATGTAATTTGTAACATGCCCTCTTTGCCTTGATTTTATTTTGTACTACTTCACTCCACCACCAAGCTTCTTTTTGTGCCGGTACACCTCCCTTAGATACACCTAACACATCTTTCGCCACTTTCCTAATATGTATAGCCATATTGTTCCACATATCAGAGGGTGTGCCAACATAATTCCAAACATCTCCTTGAAGGACTTTCTGTTTAAATATATCTTCTTTCTCGCTTTTTAGGTTCCACCATTTAGTCTGAATAGCTCGATGCACTCTTTTCTTCTTTGTCCATTTTTTTATTTGTAAATCCATAACTAAAAGTCGATGTTGGGTGGTTAAGCTTTCTCCTGGAATTACCTTACAATCTTTACAACACGCTCTATCTTTTTTTCTACAAATAAAGTAATCAATTTGTGTTTGTGATAAGCCACTCTTATAAGTAATTAAATGTTCATCTCGTTTTTTGAAGATTGTATTGACTATAAAGAGATCAAATGACATAGCAAAATTTAAAATCTCCCTACCTTCCTCGTTTATATCCCCATAACCAAAGTTTCCATGAATCCCTTGATATCCTAATGCCTCTTTACCGACATGTCCATTTAAATCTCCTCCTAAACACATCATCTCCCTTTGTGGAATCTTTTGAAACACTTTATCTAACTCTTCCCAAAAAACTATCTTTATACTATCTTCTAGTCCTACTTGGGGTGCGTAAGCACAAACTATATTCAAAACCTCTGCTCCTAACACTAATTTCAATGTCATGATTTGGTCACCATATCGTTGTATGTCTACTACACTCTCCCCTTTTTAATAATTGGTTTAACACTAATTAAACCTTAATCTGTAATAAACAAAATTATCTTTAATTGTGAACTTAAAGTCAATGATAAAATATAACAAAGACAAAAACAACGAAAAATTATAGTCACCTTTATGTTCTACGTTTCCCTCTTTTCTCTCCCCTTTTTAATACTTCTTTTTTTTCTTTTCTTTTTTTCATCCTTCGCATTCTCTTTTTTTTATTTTTTTCTACTCTTTTCTTTTTTTTTCATCATATTTCTTCTCTTTTTCTCTTCCATCTACACCTGTAAAACGAAGTTTATAGAAATTAAAAGGCGCAAAAGGATCTCATCTCATCAGAAAACGTAACTAAGTATTTACACTATTCATACCCTTTCCAAAGTTAACACTTGCTACATCCAAAACTAATGTCACGTGAACAACTAATAGACACACTTATGCACGTTACTTCGACAGAAGACCACTAATGCACACTAAGATAATATATTAATGACTCCTTAGTTAAAAAGCAACAAACATGGAATTCAATGTCGATATATAGCATTGCAAGTGTGATGCAAACAAAGAGCATAAAAACCTCTTGTTATAGTTTTTCTAAGAATATTTTTTTTAAATAGAACATGGAATTGAAAATTACCAACAAGCCAAAGGATATGGCACTCTTCTCCACAATAGAGACTACGCTTTCTGAAAGTCTGTCACAATTAAACCTAAATCTGCAATGAATAACAATACCTTTAATTATAAAATTAAAGTCAATGATAAAGTATAACGAAGATAAAAACAACGAAAAATTAAGCTCACCTTTATGTTGTAAGTTTCCTTCTTTTCTCCCTCTTTTTCTATACTTCATTTTCTGCTTTATTTATTTGCTTTATCTTTTCTTTTTTCTCATTCACATTCTCTCTTTTTATTTTCTTTTTTCTCCCTTTTCTTATCATCATATTTCTTCTCTTTTCCTTTCACATCTACACCTGCAAAAAGAAAAGATAGAGAAATTAGAATGTGCATAAAGATCTCATCTAGTGACATAATATAACAAATTATTTACACTATATATACCGTTTTTAAAGTTAACACTTGCTACATTCAAAACCAATGTCACGTGAACAACTAATTGACACACCTATGCACGTCACTTGGACACAAGATCACTAACGCACATTAAGATAATATATCAATGACGCCTCAGCTAAAAAGTAACAAATATGCACTTCAGTGTTCATATGTAATATTGCAAGTTTGATGCAAACAAAGTGCATTAAAAGCTTTTGTTATAGTTTTTCTAGGAAAAAAATTAACAAGTAGAATATAGAATTAAAAATTACCAGCAAGCGAAAGGGTACGACAGTCTTCTCCACAATGTAGACTACGCTTTCCGAAAGTTTGTCACAATTAAACCTTAATCTGCAATAAATAAAATTATCTTTAATTGTGAAACTAAAGTCATGATAAAATATCACAAAGACAAAAATAACGAAATATTATATTCACCTTTATGTTCTAGGTTTCCCTCGTTTCTCTCCCCTTTTCAATACTTCTTTTTTTTCTTTACTTTTTCTATCCTTCACATTCTCTTTTATTTATTTATTTCTACTCTTTTCTTTTTTTTCATCATATTTCTTCTCTTTTTCTCTTCCATCTACACCTGTAAAACGAAGTATATAAAAATTAAAATGCGCAAAAGATCTAATCTCATCAGAGAACATAACTAAGTACTTACACTATTCATACCCTTTCCAAAGTTAACACTTGCTACATCCAAAAATAATGTCACGTGAACAACTAATAGACACACTTATGTACATTACCTCGTCACAAAACCACTAATGCACACTAAGATAATATATCAATGACTCCTCAGTTAAAAAGCAACAAACATGGAATTCAATGTCGATATATAGCATTGCAAGTGTAATGCAAACAAAGAGCATAAAAACCTCTTGTTATAGTTTTTCTAAGATTTCTTTTTTAAAATAGAACATGGAATTGAAAATTACCAGTAAACTAAAGGATATGGCACTCTTCTCCATAATAGAGACTACGCTTTCTAAAAGTCTGTCGCAATTAAACGTGCAATGAATAACAATACCTTTAATTATAAAATTAAAGTCAATGATAAAGTATAACGAAGATAAAAACAACGAAAAATTAAGCTCACCTTTATGTTGTAAGTTTCCTTCTTTTCTCCCTCTTTTTCTATACTTCATTTTCTGCTGTATTTATTTGCTTTATTTTTTCTTTTTTCTCATTCACATTCTCTCTTTTTATTCTCTTTTTTCTCCCTTTTCTTATCATCATATTTCTTCTCTTTTCCTTTCACATCTATACCGGCAAAAAGAAAAGATAGAGAAATTAGAATGTGCATAAAGATGTCATCTAGTGACAAAATATAACAAACTATTTACACTATATATACCGTTTTTAAAGTTAACACTTGCTACATTCAAAACCAATGTCACGAGAATAACTAGTAGACACACCTATGCACGTCACTTAGACAAAAGATCACTAATGCACATTAAAATAATATATCAATGACGCCTCAGCTAAAAAGCAACAAATATAATGTTGATATGTAACATTGCAAGTTTGATGCAAACAAAGAACATTAGAACCTCTTGTTATAGCTTTTCTAAGAAAAAGATTGAAAAATAGAATATGAAGTTAAAAATTCCCAACAAGCGACAGGTAAGAGGACACTCTTCTCCATAAAGTAGACTACGCTTTCCAAAAGTTTGTCACAATTAAACCTTAATCTGCAATAAATAAAATTATCTTCAAATTGTCAAACTAAAGTCAATGATAAAATATAACAAAGACAGAAAGAACGAAAAATTATATTACCTTTATGTTCAAGGTTTCCCTCTTTTCTCTCACCTTTTTTATATTTTTATTTCATTTATTTCTTTTCTTCTTTTCTATTTTTCATCCTTCGCATTCTCTTTTTTTTCCTCCTCTTTCCTTTTTTCATCATATTTTTTCTCTTTTCCTCTTCACGGACTGAAACAATGGAGTCTGAGGACTAGAAAAAATGCAAAAAGCAGTCAGATATCCAGAAGCAATAAAAACAGGCAGAAGCTTCACGGTCAGTTATCCATTGAGCTACTTGAGAACAAAATGATGGAGTGCAGGAGACAGTAATTTTAATGGGTGCGAGACCCAAAAACTAAAAGACAAATGGGCGCGGGAGGCAGAAGCCTAATCGGCGGGGCAGCGAAAATGGGTGTAGGAACCCAATTAAAGACAATGGGCGCGAGGGCCCGAAGAAAAACAAGGGTGTAGGAACCCGAAAGGAAACACAATGGGCAGGGGCCAGGAAAGAAAACACAATGGGCGCGGGGGCGAAAAAGGGAAAAACACAATGGTGTGAGGCGAAAAGATAAAACAATGGAATTAGGACCGAAAAAGATAAAAGCTTCTTGAGTCAAGTATCGTGACTTAACAAAAACTTAAAAGTAATGGATGCAGGACCACAAACATAATACAATGGGTGCAGGGTCCAGACAGGAGTTGGAAAATAAGTGGACCTTTGTAGGTGAGCTGAAATGATTTGGTTTTATGTGAGTTTTAGCGCAGTGCGTATTACAACGTATGAAAAATATTAGCAGACGTATTAAACTGATCATGTTCCAAGCGGTCATATTCAACGATCAGCCATTTCTATAAATGCGTCCTTATTAAGTTTGTGATCTCAGCTTACATCTTGAGGACATGATTGCTGTCTGTGAACTAGATAGGATCTCTCTTTGGGTTCACGTGACTTGAATTCTGTACGGTTTGAAGCGATGGTTGAGAATAGTCCAACGAGTCTGCGATCTACTTGAGGTGTGCATTTTGAAGTACATCACATGGAAATAATCTTTGAAGGATGATACTTTAGACATTTCTGAGTTTTATGATTTTCTGATATAGGTGAATGCTTCTCTAACAATTCTCTTGAAATTTCTGAGCAAAGAAAGCATGCAAATACCCATGCCTCTGTTTTCTGGCGAGGCTAATTTAGTTAGAGAAGTAATAAAATCGAATGTTGTTGAAGGAACCTATCTGGGGAGTCGAGAGAATGATTCTAAGAACCATACTGTCTTCTTTGATATGAAACATCAATTTCCAATTGATAATTGGCTCCCATAATCTCTTAGGTCTTCCTCAGAGATGTCTCTTCATTAGATATGGCTGAGTGCGAGCTTGTGACTTCCTTTTTCTTCAGGAGCCTTGGTTCCATTTCAGCCGGATACAGCTGTCGGATCTATCAATTGATATCAATGTCATTCGTGTCGATTTGGAACTCTCCCAATGCTCCTTTAGCTTGAGTTGTTCAATAAGAGATTACTTGTTAGATGGTTACCAAAAAGTACGACCTGGGTGTAATCATGTACTAACACCGCTATGAAGCATCATGTAGCTCAGTCAACTTGGAATCTTCTAAACATGAAGAATTTACTAAGCTTGAAAAGCTTTTTGATTCAATTCTTGAGGAGTATGACACCGTGGCAAAAGGACTGCTTCCTGAAAAACATATGTAACATTGGATCCATATCGTTGCATGTTTTTGTGAGCCTCAAACAGTTCATTTGGATTGCTTTTTCTTCAGCTACTGCACCTTTATCAATGGTTTGGATGTGATTGATCTTTTCATTGACAAATGGACATTAATGATTTAAAAGTATTAATTTAATATTAAAAAATCTACCCTTTTATGTATTATATCAATATAAAAATTAAATATTAGTATGTGTGATTTGAGAACAAGATATCTGTCAGTAGGCCATTCCTTGCCGCGCTACAGCTGTTGTCCCAATACGAAAGCTTGAGAATGAATTTTTTTGCGTAATCATTAATGTCAGATTCGAATTGAGCAGTGTAGAAATTTACCCCCGATGATAGAGCAATGAACCAAAACAAGGTTTGTTATCGGTCTGGGCGATATTAGACGGTGTAAAGGTACTTGATATAAAAAGTAAGAGTTTATTTAGTTTTTTCATTTTTACATTAATAGTGTGGGGGCAGCGAACAGGGTAACATGTCATATATAATGTAAGTCTTTTTTTGAATTATTTTATAATTTTAGGAGCAAAGGATTTTAAAAATAAATTGATGGAGTATGATACGCTTTTGTCTCAATTATTAAAGTCCAAAAAATATATTAACTAAAAATAAAAAAATTAGTTATATAAATATTTAAAAAATTAAATTTTTTAATATAATAAATACTTTATTTTTATTTAAAGTTTTTTATTTTAATAATTTAAGATCTATAAGACCCTCAATCTTAACACAAAAAGTTAAAAATAAAAGGATGATTGCTCTAGTGTTTATCCCTTTTCTTATCATCATATTTCTTCTCTTTTCCTTTCACATCTACACCTGCAAAAAGAAAAGATAGAGAAATTAGAATGTGCATAAAGATCTCATCTAGTGACATAATATAACAAATTATTTACACTATTTATGCCGTTTTGAAAGTTAACACTTGCTACATTCAAAACCAATGTCACGTGAACAACTAGAAGACACACCTATGCATGTCACTTGGACAAAAGATCACTAATGCACATTAAGATAATATATCAATAACGCCTCAGCTAAAAAGCAACAAATATAATGTTGATATGTAACATTGCAAGTTTGATGGAAACAAAGAACACTAGAACCTCGTGTTATAGCTTTTCTAGGAAAAAAAATTAAAAAATAGAATATGAAGTTAAAAATTACCAATAAGCGACAGGTAAGGACACTCTTCTCCACAAAGTAGACTACGCTTTCCGAAAGTTTGTCACAATTAAACCTAAATCTGCAATAAATAAAATTATCGTTAATTGTCAAACTAAAGTCAATGATAAAATATAACAAAGACAGAAAGAACGAAAAATTATATTTACCTTTATGTTCTAGGTTTCCCTCTTTTCTCTCACCTTTTTCATATTTTTATTTCTTTTCTTCTTTTCTATTTTCCATCCTTCGCATTCTCCTTTTTTTTCTCCTCTTTTCTTTTTTAATCATATTTCTTCTCTTTTCCTCTTCCATCTACACCTAGAAAATGAAGTTTACAGAAATTAAAATGCGCATAAAGATCTCATCTCATGAGAGTACATAAACCAAGTATTCACACTATTCATACCCTTTCCAAAGTTAATACTTACTACATTCAAAACTAAGGTCACGTGAACAATTCATAGACACACTTATGCACATTACTTCGAAAGAAGACCACTAACGCACACTAAAATAATATATCAATGACTTCTTAGTTAAAAAGCAACAAATATGCAATTCAATGTCGATATATAACATTGCAAGTCTAATGCGAATAAAGAGCATAATAACCTCTTCTTATAGTTCTCAAAAGAAAATATTTTAAAAATAGAACATGAAATTAAAAATTACCAGCAAGCCAAAGAGTAGGACACTCTTCTCCACAATCAAGACTAAACTTTCTGAAAGTTTGTCACAATTAAACCTAAATCTGCAATGAATAAGTATACGTTTAATTATAAAACTAAAGTCGATGAAAAAATATAACAAAGATAAAAACAATGAAAAATTAAGCTTACCTTTATGTTCTAACTTTCTGTCTTTTCATCCACTTTTTCTATACCTTTTTTTTCTTTTTTTCTTTTTTATCCTTCACATTCTCTCCTTTTTGTTCTCTTTTTCCAACCTTTTCTTATCATCATATTTCTTCTCTTTTCCTTTCACATCTACACCTGCAAAAAGAAAAGATAGAGAAATTAGAATGTGCATAAAGATCTCATCTAGTGACATAATATAACAAATTATTTACACTATTTATACCGTTTTTAAAGTTAACACTTGCTACATTAAAAACCAATGTCACGTGAACAACTAAATGACAAACCTATGCACGTCACTTGGACACAAGATCACTAATGCACATTAAGATAAAATATCAATGACGCCTTAGCTAAAAAGTAACAAATATTTACTTCAGTGTTCATATGTAATATTGCAAGTTTGATGCAAACAAAGAGCATTAAAATCTTTTGTTATAGTTTTTCTAGGAAAAAAATTAACAAATAGAATATAGAATTAAAAACTACCAGCAAGCGAAAGGGTATGACAGTCTTCTCCACAATGTAGACTACGCTTTCCGAAAGTTTGTCACAATTAAACCTTAATCTGGAATAAACAAAATTATCTTTAATTGTGAAACTAAAGTCAATGATAAAATATAACAAAGACAAAAACAACGAAAAATTATATTCACCTTTATGTTCTAGGTTTCCCTCTTTTCTCTCCCCTTTTCAATACTTGTTTTTTTTCTTTTTTTTTTTCCATCCTTCGCATTCTCTTTTTTTTATTTTTTTCTACTCTTTTCTTTTTTTTCATCATCTTTCTTCTCTTTTTCACTTTCATCTACACCTATAAAACGAAGAATAAATTAGAATGCGCAAACAGATCTCATCTCATTAGAGAACATAACTAAGTACTACTCATGCCCTTTCCAAAGTTAACACTTGCTACATCCAAAACTAATTTCACGTGAACAACTAATAGACAAACTTATGCACATTACTTGACAAAAGACCACTAATGTGATGCAAACAAAGAGCATAAAAACCTCTTGTTATAGTTTTTCTAAGAAATTTTTTTAAAAATAGAACATGGAATTGAAAATTACCAGCAAGCCAAAGGATATGGCACTCTTCTCCACAATAGAGACTACGCTTTCTGAAAATCTGTCACAATTAAACCTAAATCTGCAATGAATAACAATACCTTTAATTATAAAATTAAAGTCAATGATAAAGTATAGCGAAGAGAAAAACAACGAAAAATTAGGCTCACCTTTATGTTAAGTTTCCTTCTTTTCTCTCTCTTTTTCTATACTTCATTTTCTCCTTTATTTATTTGATTTATTTTTTCTTTTTCCTCATTCACATTCTCTCTTTTTCAACATTATATTTGTTGAAAAAGTGCGTCCAAACTACGCTAACGACTCCCGCTCATGTCTACGAAGTAATCCATTTGTGTGAACTAAAATGGTCTAATAAAAAACAGGTTGTATCCAGACACACCTAAACCATATATATTATATATATAAGCATAATCATGTTTGATACATAATCTTCTATAAATATCTTCACCGTTTAATTTTTGAAATTAAATGTTTTTTGCTTATCTTATTTTGCTTCAAATCTCTAATATTAATCACACCCATTCAATGGTTGTGCGTATGGATTATTCTCTCCCTCTTTCTATGTCTATCTATATATTACTCACACGTATATGACATGGTTTGACCCAGGTTACTTCTAAATCTTTAAAATGGACTCCAATAATAAAAAAACTAGTGTCTACCTGTTTTTTACACGATATTCCACTCTTATCATAATGCACTCCTTCCATTTGATAATATCACCGTTTTGGATGTTCTAGTTTTTTCATCCAGTTGTTAATGATATTCTCAGTTTTGTTCGGGATTTAAGAGAATGGGGTCTGTTTTAGGGTAAGAACTTCAATGATATATTTTAATATATAAAAACTAACTTTATATTGAAAATTATATTTCCCAATATATTGTCATTTATGATATTTTATTCATATAATTCATACTTTAAAACAAGATCCAAGCAACAAATGGATCTCGTGCTCTTTATATGTTTATAAATCCATCATACCAATATCGTTTATTAATCACCTTCATGTGAAAATACCGTTGGTGATTCTTTCGACTATACAACAAGAATTCATTTGATCACCCAATGTCAATTGTAGGCCTGTGGTGGATGACTATGATAATTTGTTGTTGGGCTTCCTGCCATGTTTGTGGATCAAAGCTTCCTTACCCTTGTAGCTTGTATTTATGTTCGCCTAGGTTATATCAATGGTGCATAAATTTTAGGTCCAGTTAAAATTGGATATAAAATGTATACCTATGAATATAACCTAGGATGTTACAACCTCAGGATCCAAATTTATGCTCAAAAGAACACCAACCTTGAACCATGTTCCATGACAAAGTGGTATTAGGATAAGAAGGGTCATCAACCCACTCCACGAAATTCTCCCTTCCTGTGGTGCATAAAGACAAAAATAAGTTTTTCTAGTAGAGAACCAAAGCTTGAAGTGAAGTGAAAGTCGTTGGGTGTGGCATCAAATGGATGCTAAACAAAAACTCTTTCATGCATATTGGGAAGTATTGTTCTTTATTACACATTAATATTTTCTTAAACATAAGTAGGTGACAGTGGAAATTATCCCAGATATTATTCTTCACTACAGAGATTTGCTGGTTGATATAGTGCCATCATTGTGTACTTTTCTATCAGCTACCATAACATAAATAGAAATGCTCTGGTCTGCATGATTTATCAAATTTCACTCAAGAAGAAGGAAAAGGGAAGGCAAAGTCTCATTCCTTACTGAATTCTACCTAGACTTTGAGTTTACATTCTGCTCTATAGAATTTGTACCAAATATTGAGAAACGATTAACAGTCATGAAAAAGTATGCCTGTTTAGGCAACTACAAAATAGGGGCCAATCTGATACAATTACCATGCTGCCTCATTAGGAAAAGGAGGATGGCTTGAATGGAGTAGGAAATTTTCATATCCGCTGTAATTGTTACAAATTCTATTGCCTATGACTATTCCTCTTGCTGAATAAGTGTTTACAAAGATAAGACCAACAAAAATATGACCTCTGGTAGGTGGAGGACAAACATTTCTTAGAAACGAATAAAAATGTTGAGGCAACCACTACAAACAACAAATGAGAAGTTTTGTAGAGCAAAAAAAGGCAACAGTCCTGAAATACTGTTAACTTGGCTCAGCATCTGCTAATCAACACCCACCATCACCACCACAGCTAAGAAGATGGAAGTAACTGCCTGGAAAAGACAAACACAACCTAGGTATGCTTTGATCAGGCATAATGATATTCCATTACATGTGAAATGCTTTATCCCAGATAGATGTACATCAATCATATGATCTGTAGAATGAAAAAAGAAACATCGTCTATGAATGGTTCTGGTGCAAGAAGAATTCTTGATTATGATGATTGCCACTAGTCGCATTCAAATGGATGAAATTGTCTTAATAGACAACAACTGCTTTTCTAAGTTCATTGTCACCCACCCATACCATAACGTCATGACATAAAAAGGACGTCAAGGTAAAACTGTTAGAATGATCACTGAAATCTTGTAGATTTTAACCCAAAATGACATTGAACTGAAATCGTAATTCACATGAACTTATCTGAATATTGTCATATTCATTTTTTGGGATGTCCATCAGGTATATTCAGATACGATATTTCCAATGAGGGTTAACATTTTAAAAACGGTCATCAGAGAAATTGTCAGAGACTGAGGATGGCTGTGTTAAGGTTAAAACTGTTCTTTGATGGAGTTAGTAGTCCGATAATTGAAAGTTTATAGCCATGTTAGTTGTGCAATGGGTCACAGGGACATCCTTTCATATGTTTGTACACAGTTTTATTTGTAGAAGTTTTCTGCAATACGGAAAAAAGAGTTCTACATGGGAGGCTTATTATGAGTCTTGGAAGAGAAATCTTGCAAAAATATCTTCTAAAAGACAAGTACAAGCTTACCTTCTGCAATTACAAGTGTCACTGGAGAAGAACCAAAGACGGTGTATGAGATATTGACTTCAGAACCTTCATTTAACTGGTATACCCATTCCTATGATGAATGAGAACCCATTGAAATGGAATGTACTACGTAAAGATATTTCAAGACAAGAAACCAAACTAACGAATAATATTTGCCTTGTGAGCATTGGATGGAATATGTTCGTCAAAGACTTGGGACCAGGAGGCCTCCACGTTCATGGGAGGTGGCCTTGAAAAGCCATAAAGAATCGATCCAGGTGTATCATCCGCTTTCACCTGGAAGTAACAAGGGTAACAACATCAAAATGATTAGCCAGAATGAGAAGAGAAAAAAGGGGTAGAGGGGATTGGCAGTTTAGTCATGAACGACATATACCTTGATCTCTTGAACAAAGAAAGAATTAGCCCGGAGAAGGAAGGAGGAATGGGGCCCCAAGCTTAGGTCGAGAGATCCATAGAAACCAAGGATTAGCGTCATAGAAGCTGCTGCCGACGCATGACCACAGATTTATCCAAATGTCCATTCAGAGGAGAACGGTAATCAGAAAGTCAGGACATTCAAAATAGAAGAACAAGATAAAAGGGAGTACCGAAGAACCAAAAGGTAAGGAGAACCACTACGCACGACCAGGCTTCCTCTCGAATCTCAGAGTAATTGGATGCATCTCCCGGTCCCAAGGAAAGATTGACGCAATAAGACAACACTGGGTGAGGTTGGACAGAGCGGCGGTGGTGTGTGACGGTGGATGAAGTGGACGGAACAACGGGTTCATGTGAAGAAGTTGTAGGGGGACTCGTCTCCCTAACCCTAACATTGCTGTTACCGTTCGCGTTGGCTGTTTCTTCCATCCTGCAAGACAACATCAAGATATCGACAAACAGAAATACACAGACAGACAGACTCCCTCACACTCGCACACATACACACAGACCTCGTCGGGGAAGCCGCTGGACGCAACGATGAACATGGAATCATAAGAAGCAGTATGGAAACCGAAGCGGATGACGCATTTGCTCTTTCTCTCTCTCTCCATATCTCTTCTCCTCACCAAGCGGTCATTGAATCTCCAGTAGTCGGGAGGAGAAAACGCCATGACTGTCAGGTGGTCAGAACGTTAGCTTTACTCAGGATGCAGGCTCGAGGGCAGAACCTTGCATTTGCGGGGTCCAGAAACGGATTTACAAGCTCGACTTTTCTCTGAACGTTGTATGTCAGAACTATTTTTTTCCTTAGAGAAAATCTAAGAGGAATATAAAGATAATTGGAAGTCTTTAGTTACGTATTAGTTCATATGGTTTTCCTTGAGAGAACAATGTCTTCTGATGTTTTTCCTTATAAGTGGACTCTAAGCATATAATACTAATCCAAAATTTAAAGAGAAATATTCAAATTCAACGTCTCTATGATACCTTGTTGACTATCAAGTCAGTCCTGGTGTCACCCGAATATAACATGAAAGACTTAGCAACCTAGAAAATATTAAATTTAATATAACTTTAGTATCATTAAATTCAGCATACACAAATTAATAATATTAAAATTGTTAATATTTGTTTATATTTAAACTTAATATTTGAATATAATATTAAATATAAGACAAGTGACAATTGACATTATAGATGATATGGCAAATGATGTTCATATGATAGGAGACTTGATATATTAATCAACTAATAGAAATTGGCATGATAAGTATCATGGTAGGTAACTAACAATTGATATGTCACGTTGAATTAAAGATAATTACATTAAGCATTTGTCACTAATTTTCGTGCATTCCATTGTGGGTTCTTATCGGTGAAGAGTCTTGCTACGTTCCCCTAATGCGTATGCAAAAAACATGACCTTTATTGATAATAGTGTGAGATCAGGAGCACCATGACGGTTAAGGCCATGCTCCACTGCAAAAGGACTCTTGTTGGTTGCTTGACTTGGAGATTGATTACAGGCAAACTCGGGTTGATGAAGAACTATATCTCATTATTTAAGATTCTTGCAACAAGTGCTCGCAGTAAGTTACCCAAGATTTGATTAGCAATTTTCGTTTTTCCATCGATTTGAGGGTGATGGAATGAGTTGAATTGAAGCTTAGAGCTAAGTTCCCTCAATAAGTGTTCTCCCAAAGTGCTGCTTGAACTTAGAATCTCGATCAAGAGTTATTGTTTGTGATATTTCATGCAAATGAACTTCTTTGAAACATAAATTAGTTATTAAAGAGGCATCTAGTCTTATAGTAATGAATATGAAGCTTACTAGTTGTTGGAATCCAACGTTGCGTATGTCCTCCGTTAAGCCTTCCAAGTACACCTGCAGCGGAAATGGTGACTGTTTTCGTTTGATGTTTTCTCACTGACGAATCTTTCAAGGAGACTTTTGTGTATATTTGTTATATCTCACTGTATGCACTGCTCTTATTTATAGAGCAGTGCGTGCTCCACATCTCCGGGTTATCCTACTGGGCTTCCCTCATCCAAAGCATCCATATCCGGATTGTTACTGTGTTTTCTAGTAACAGTCTGGCTGTTACGAGTGCCTATTTGTAACTCCAGATACGGTAACGGTCTGGATGGCCAGTCCAGCCGCTACCGTGCTAGGTTGTCGAGAATGACCACTACCTAACATCTCCCACTTGGCCATTCGAGTCAAGTGTATTGACATACTGGTTTTCCTCCCACTTTTGCAGGATTTATCTAGTAATGTCAATTAATGATTTCTGTTGCAATCACTACCCGTTGTGTGGTTATTTCCCTACACAACAATCAAACATACCTCAAACCTGTGTTTGTAACATGTTTTGAGAAAAATTCTTCTGTTATACCTTTAATCAAGGGGTCTACCAACATATCATTTGTTGGCATGTATGAGATGGATATTTTCTTTCTCATAACCATATCATGAACATAGTAGCATTTAACCATTATATGCTTGCTTTTTGAGCAATCAGCTTCACTCTTGATAAGAGTAATTGCTGCATTGTTATCACAGTAAATGACATCTGGCTCGTTAGTTATTTCTAACTTCAAATCACGTATGAAGCGGCTTATCCAGACAACACTCGTTGCAACCATATAATAAGCTACATACTCAACTTTCTATGTATGCAATGCTACACAACCTTGTTTCTTACATGCCCAAGAAACAACACCACCTCCAAATAAGAATATTTGTCCCGAGGTTGATTTGTTGTCCTCTTTGCTCCTAGCAAAGTCAGCATCTAAGTATCCTACCACTTTCAGTTCATTTGCTTGAAAACATAGTTTCAAGTCTCTTGTTCCTTTCAGATATCTTAAAATTCTTTTTACAGCTATCCAGTATTGCCATTCAGGATTACTTTGATATCTACTTAGAAGACCAACAACAAAGCTGATATCAGGTCTTGTACACAACATACCATACATCAGGCTACCCACAACTTGTGCATGAGGAATGTTATACTTATCGTCTCCTCCAACGAAACAATCAACTTTACTAAGCTTAACCCCTTTTGCAACAGGTGTAACAACAGACTTGCATTCACCCATTTTAAACTTCTTGAGGATATAATCAATATATCTATCCTGACTCAAGCATAAGAGTCTAGATTCTCTATCTTGAGAGATCTTTATACCTAGGATATAGGATGCTTCTCCCATATCCTTCATTTCGAACTTTGAGTTTAACCATGACTTGGTTTTGATAATCATCTTGTTGTCATTCCTAGTCAACAATATGTCATCTACATATAATGATAGGATGACAAAGTGGCTCCCACTGTTCCAGACATATACACAGTGATAAAGTTTATTACCCACAAACCGAAGTTCTATAATGACATTTTGAAAAGTCAAATACCATTGGCGAGGTTACTGTTTCAGGCCATATAGGGATTTTCTCAACCTATATACTTTATCTTCTTGGCCTTCAACCATAAATCCTTCGGGCTGCTCCATGTATATGATTTCATCTAAATCTTCGTTTAGAAATGTTTTCTTTACATCTAACTGATATAAGTCCAAATCATAATATATAGATATTGCCAAGATTATTCTTATAGATGCAAATTTCACAATTGGAGAATATGTTTCAACATAATCTATCCCCTCTTTTTGCAAAAAACCCTTTGCAACCAACCTCGCTTTAAACTTGTCGATTGAACTATCGATTTTGTATTTCTTTTTTAGAACCCATTTATAGCCTATAGCTTTCCTTCATTTTAGCAAATCAGTCAATTCCCAAACTTAATTTTTCTCAATGGATTCAATTTCCTCATCCATGGCTTTGCCCTAGTCTGTTGCTTCCGATTAGTTCATAGCTTGCTGATAAGTCAAGTTATCAGTCAACTCATTTAAATCCATCAAATTAAACACTTCTTATGCAAGATAAGTGAGATAATCTTTTAAGTAGGACGGAGTGGTCCTTGGCTTTTTATGTTCACGTAAGGTTTTGGTTGTTTCAGGAAGATCTTCTATGGGTTCAAATGATGATTGATCTAGGTCTACTAGATCATCAATGCATTCATCATTGTTTTCCAGGATGTCATTGTTAGTATCTTTTAAGAATTTAATATCTCTCATTTCTATCAGTCCATAGTAAAAACGATATCCCTTTGAACTTTTTGGATATCCAATGAATATATATCTTAAGGACCTACTGTCTAGCTTATCTCTAGACTGATCAATGATCTTTACATGTGCAATAGATCCCCACCTTTTGAGATGACCTAGGTTGGGTTTTCTTCCAAACCACATCTTATATGATGTAGTGAATATAACTTTACATGGTACTCTATTGAGTATGTAAACCGTTGTACTTACTGCTTCTCCCCAAAATATCTTTGGAAGAGAGGCATCGATCAACATTTACCTTGTTATATTTAACAAGGTTCTGTTATATCTCTCAACTACACCATTTTGTTGAGGTGTCCTAGGCATTGTATTTTGCTTTGCAATATCAAAGTCTTTACAGAATTCAAAAAATTATGCAGAGGTATATTCACCACCTCTATCTAATCTTAAAACTTTGATTGAATGCCCTAATTGGTTTTCCACTTCCTGTTTATATTCTTTAAAAACTTCTAGTGCCTCAAATTTATATTCCAAAAGATATAAATACATATATCTTGAGTAATCATCGATAAATGTTATAAAGTAAACATTTCCGCGATGTGTCTTTACTCTAAATGGTCCACATAAATTCATGTGAATGACCTCCAAGAGGGTTGTTGCCCTTTTTGATTAATTGGAAAAAACTTTTCTTGTCATTTTTTCTTATATACAAGCTTCGCACTTGTTGAAAGTATTTTCCTCAAATTCATGCAGTAAGTCAAAGTTGGATAATTTCCTCAACTTTTTCAGACTTATATACCCAAGATGTTTATGCCACATATTCACATCAACATTAAAGACACACTCAATATAAGTAAAAGAACTTCCAATTTCATTATCACTTAATTTGAACAATCCATGCTCTACATCAAATTCCCCAGAGAATAATATTCTCTCATATTTTTCCACAGTCACCTTGCCAGGAATGAACCTGACCTCAAAACCTTTCTTTACTAAGGCAAGGACTGACACAAGATTGTGCCTTATAGATGGAATAATTAATACATCAGTTAATACAATCGGTTTGCCTTGTACAAAGATTCTAAAGGACCTAGTACCCAAAACATCTAAGAAGGTGTTGTTTCTCATGTACACTCGATGTTCGCCTGGTTTGTATTTCTTTAGATCCATTGTCCCTTCCTTAGTCTTTGAGATATGTCAGGTAGCTCCGGAGTCTATCCACCAACCTGTCATCGGGCGGTCCGTGTACAAACATTATGATATCACGCAAATTATATCCTGCTTCTCTAACTGTCCGCGTTGTGGGTTATTTCCTCTACTTTTTCAATTGCAACAATCCTTCTTTTAGTGTCTCATCTTTCTGCAACTAAAACACTTGACCTGAGAAGTAGTTTCCTACGATTTCTTAAAATTTTAACCGCCCTTTTTGTTATTCTTGCCAAACTTTTTGTTTGATTTATTTTTCTTCTGATTGGGTTTGGAGTTGTACCCTATCTCATCTTCTACCACTAGCAATTTTTTTTCTTGTTTTTGTTCATATGTTCTTGCTTTATTGCTAGTTTTAGGGGCAATTTTGAAAGGTTAATCTCTAGCCCTAACCTGAGAGCAGTGGTGACCATGTTCCATGATGGGGTAGACTATTCAAGATTGTTGATATTTGCATCGGTTGTAGGATGACTGACTTTGCCACATCTAGGTCCCTAGCCATTACTAACATGTGATTTACATGTTCTACTACGTTATCTCCTTCTCTCATTTTAAAGGAGGTATACTTCTGTAGTAGCAACTGCACATGTAGTTTGGTAGTTACGTCATACTTAGCTATTATTGAATCAAATAACTATTTTGCAGTATTGTATTCTTCGAAGACCCTAATCAAGTCATCCTCCATGTATGTCAACATGACTATCCTTGCTATTGTGTCATCTTTTAGAAATATTTTATACATTTCTATCTGTTGCACAGTTGCGTCTGGTGGTGGCGGACGCATGGTTTCCTTTAGTACATATTCAATACTTTCAAGTGTTAGAGCAAATGGGATTCTCCTCTTCCATGTTTGGAAGTTCAAACCATTCAGTTTTTCAGTTTTTGCCAATTCCAACATACATATTCTTGAATTCATTTTTATGTGTTTGGTAATTATAACAATTAGATGGTCTAAAAAGGAAACAAACAATAAGCAACAAACACACATAGTAGGAATCTTGTTAGAATGATGCATAATATCAGAAAAACAAGCTAAAAATAACTTATAAGCAACCTAGGATAAATTCACAATTTTTCCAAAAATTTCTGCCTTTAACATTTTTCAAAAAATACTAGGGGTAAAACTATAATTTTGATTATTTGTCTACTTTTGTAATTTTTTGAAAAGCTTAAGGATAGACTCGTAAAATTACTCTTGGTATTTCTGTAAAATTCGTAACTGATCGGGGTTAAATCTATAATTTTAACTCTCAGTCTGAATATATAATTTTCTTAGTACAGGGACAAACTTGTCTTTTGACACAATGGCAGAAATGTAATAGTTTAAATCGGGAAGGGCAATAACATAAAATAATAGTCAGTATTTCATATTTTTCACAAACTGTTAGAGGGTAAAACTGACTTTTTACTAAATAGGAGTAAAACAGTCTTTTTACCTAAAAATATCTGGATGGAAAGATAAGGTAAAGGCTTATATACAAACAGTCTTTCTATACATTGACAAACAATCTTTCTATTATTCACCAATTAGCCCCTAAGAGAGCTAAGATAAGGTCTTCACTTACTCTATGAGCACGCACTAAAAAAAGAAGAATGAAAATAGAAAGAGTATTAACTTGAGATAAGATTACCAACTCAAATGGGTTAAAGGCTTATATAAAGGTTTAAATGTAGCTTTTGTATACAAATGAACCAACGAGAAAAAATGGTGCCTTTTAAAATGACTAATAGATGAAAGGGAGGTTCCCCTACGAAAATAAGTCAATGTATAGAAAGTTCCTTTTATTCAAAATGGTGAATAATATTTGTACACAGAGCATTAGCTCAACAACAACGCACAGGGCGCGCTAAAGCTGTTGGTGGGGAGTTCGACTCCTAGGGGTACATGCGTGCGTGCATGTGTGTGTTAGGGCTTCAGCCTCCTCTTGTAACAAAAAAATGGTGAATAGTTTGAAGGTGAAATAAGCCAACGCATGCAACAGTTCTACCTAGAAAGTTGTTGCCCAAAAGAAAGCTAACAGACACAGAGTTCACTAGTTCCAAGTAGTTGATTGGATCCGGATTATGGATTGGACCCATTATGTGATTTGTCATATATCAAAAAACGTTCCCGTGCGGCCACCCCTTCCAGGTCAATAGATTCTTTGCATGTATACCCATTCCTATCTATGGTGTTCCTTAATTAAGGCGGTAGATTTCAATATTACAAACTTTCTAATAAATTAGTGAAATTTTAAGCATTTCGCTTTACCATATTGACCATTGATGTTATGATCTGGTATCCAATTTATTTTGTCAAGATCTATGCATCTAAAAGGCTCTTCGACTACTGTTACTCTACACTTGGTTATTGTGAATCAAAATTGGCAAAAGATTCGCAGTTCAATGTCAGTTTTATTAGAAAATATCGAGGTGTGGATTAAGGCATGGCAATGTTGACCCGACCTGAATGGGGTGGGAAATACCTAACCCAATCATATTCAAGTTTGGGTATGAGGATAATATGCTTCGATCCATACCCTGACTCCTACCCAAAATGTGTATATATATATATATATATGTCTTTTTTCATAGTAGATGGAATCGGCTACATGAATTATTTATTTTCATAGAGCTTGATAATGTAAGCTAAATATTAAACAAATTGTTCTTGATAGAAGGGAGAATCCCATTAAGAATTGCATTAGGCATGCGATTTATAAGATGTACAATTGCTAATGTGGCTTCTCCCCAATAGACTTTACAGACGTTATAATCAATCAATAAAGTTCTAGCCACCTCCAATATATGCTTATTCTTTCTTTCAAAGACACCATTTTGTTGTGAAGAGTAAGAACATGAAGTTTGATGTAATATGCCCTTACTTAAAAAGTATGAACGTAAAGAATTATTCATATACTCTCTCCCATTATTACTTCTAATAATTTTGATAGAATGCAAAAATTGATTCTTAATAAACTCATAATACAAGAGTAGAACATTAACAACTTCATCTCTTGTTTTTAAAAGGTAAATCTCGATAAATCTAGTGCAATCATCTATAAATGAGACAAAATATCTATAATCATGTAAGGATGTAATAAAACATGACCCTAAATATTTGAATGGACAATTTCAAAGGATTTTAAAGATCTAATTTCATTCAATATAAAGGAAACACGATGATGTTTAGCTCTTTGAAATATATCACATCTCAAAATAAAATCATTAAAACTCTTGAATTCAAGTAACAAAAATATGATCTTAGAGAGAGAGATGTCCCAATCATTGATGCCAAAGTGACAATTCTGTTTTCTGAATGAGATAAAATATCTATAACCATGTAAGGATGTAATAAAACATGGGTCCTAAATATTTGAATGAACAATTTGAAAGAGCTTTAAAGATCTAATTTCATTCAATGAAAAGAAAATATGATGATGTTTAACTCTCTGATAAGTATCACATCTTAAAATAAAATCACTACAACTCCTTAATTCAAGTAACACAAATATGATCTTAGAGAGAGGGAGATGTCTCAATCGTTGATGCCAAAGTGACAATTTTATTTTCTATTTTTCAGTAAGTAACAAGGTTCCTTCTGTTGTGGGCCTCCTCATAAAAGTATAGTCCTTTCTTTATGCTACCCTGACAACAGATTCTCCCCATCTTCAGTACAGTGAGTGAAATAAAATGTCATTGTATAATAGAAAGTAAATTCACTGATAGATTAGGAATATGTAGAACACTTTTAAGCAGTCCAAGAGATATAATACTCTCTTTCCCAACTATAGGAGTATTTTATCTATCGACCATCTTAATATCAATGCCTCCATGAATCAATTGATAATCCTGAAAGTATCCTCTGGTTCCCACCATATGGTATGCAACACCGGAGTCAATAACCCAAATTCATATATTAGAAGTGGGAGAGTTACCTTGGACCATAAACGAAAATGGGTAAGCCATGGTAGCCTGTGGATATGTAGTAGTAGAAGTTGATGTTGTTTGAGAATCAACAAGTCTCGATTATAGATCTTCTATCTTCCTCTCCATTTCAACTAAAGAATTTAGACCTTTCTCCATCACATTCTTTTTATTTTCGTCACTCACATAAGCTTTAGATTGCTGATTTTAGTTATAACTCGATCGATCAATCAACTGCCAATATGTCTCTCGAGTATTTCTACTTTTTCCATAGTGAGTGCATGAGAGTGTCTTTCTCATATGAAGAATATAGTATTCGGCTCTTCCTCTTCCATTATATCCTCCTCTTCTACCTCTAAGTCTAAGGGTAGGCTGAAAATTCTTTCAGCAAAGGGCACAGTTTCTGCACTAATATTTTTTCTTTTTTTTCTCTCAAGATATCGCCTGTCTTATTCTCTCAAAAGTAGTGTATATACTATGCTAAGTAAGGGAAGGTCTTTCCTACTTAAGATGCTATTTTTTGCTACCTCAACATCTAAAAAATTATCCCATAATAAACTAAACACTTTCTTTTTTCAAACTCTTCATTTATTTCTTTCAAGCAGTTTTGACATTTTGTTTTTAAATAAGAATGCAATTCCTCTCATAATCCTCGAACCTATACATAGTTTTTCCCCCTTATTGGTATTTGTGAATCTTCTCTATAATTTCATATTTCTTGGCGATGTTTTTCCTCTAAACATAGGTATCTTGGACAACTAGCGAAATCTCTTGAACTTATTTTAAGAACATAACCGTACCCAGAATGGAGGTATCATTGATTAAATCAACCAAGAACTTACTAAAGCATTTTCTCTATACCACCTAGAGTAAGAAATCGGTAATACTGGGTGTGAGAATTTCTCCAATAAGGTATTCCCGTTTTCCTCTAGCTAATACTGTGAGTCCAATAGATCTCGCCCACTGTAAATAATTTATGCCATCTAGTTTCAAATTTGTGATTTGGAATGCTTCTTATTTGTTTATGCTGGAATTTTCTGCAATTTCCAGTACTTCACTTTTTTCGTTATGATCGCCCCTTTTCTCTAGGCTGCAATATTTATATCTCCTTCAATTTCTTCTTCGTATCACTTTCTTGTTTGATGCACAATACCTTCTAATAAAGAATCTGGACTGCTTCTTGGTGAAAGCCCTAACTTCTTTTCTTCTGTGCGATCTCTAAGCACCCTAATCCAAATGATTAGGCTCTAATAAAGCACTCAAATCATCAAAAAATGCAACAAACATTATGGCTATTTGGATCGGCAATCTGCTCTCAATAGAGTCAATGGTTAACTTATTTTTATTCCTCGGTGGTAAGGATTACACTTATATACACTTTATAACTTGAAAGACTATTCTATCCTTACTAAGTAATATACTCATTTCAGCTTAAGAAAAACTTTTTTGGTGTCCCTCATGTAGATATTGGATCTTTGAACTGATCTTGGTTGTAACCAAGCTCTTCAACAACTACAAAAACAACAAAGCCTTTTCTCATACTAGATGAGGTTTGCTACATGGATTCTTTGTTTCTACATGGCCCTATTATGTGTCATGCTAGTAGTTAACTCAATATAAACTAGATCATTCTTTATTATTTCTTTTCAACACTTTTGTGGTAGACCTCTTCCTCTTTTAACATTTTCACAATCTAATTTTTATATCGTCTTACGAGAGCATCCACAAATGTGTTGGAAAGAAACTATATAGAATGATTTAGTTTATATTGAGTTAATTGCTAGCATGGCACATAATAAAGTGTTGTGGAAACAAAAATCTCCTCGATTTGATGGTCGAGCCAAAGAATCTATACCAATAACACTTACCAATGGTAAAGGAGAACTTACAATCCGTGCAATACCATTAAAAGAATGGAGTGATTGGGGAGGAACAAGTATATACTTTACTGGCGACCACACGCGCCAGTAATGACCTAAACTACTGACGTGCGGTCCGCCCGGTCAGAATATAGTTATTAAACGACGGAAAAACCGCCCAAAACGCTTTCACTGACGCCTGGACACGTCAGAATATGTCTCCGTCGCTGTTGAAAGATTCAGTAAGGGGCGCGTCCGTCAGTATTGCGTTCCCACGACGCAACCACGAGTATACGGCTTCGCAAGAAAAAACAAATTTTGTTGACCAACTCTACTCGGATTAATACAACTGTACATGACTGGTTGCTTTGCAAACAGATTCTTTTTATTATCCCACCCACCGCTTCCTTGAAAAGGTCCATCAGCAATCGCAGTTACTTTTATGGTGAACTGAATAGTTGCTTTTTATTCTAGAATGGTCCTCAAGGCAGTGACAGCCGTGTAATTGGTCTGCTCTGATGCAGGGAAGACGGTTGCAACAGGTGGGAAAGATAATATACCCGAACCAACTTTTATAAATGTCGGTGTCCACCCACGTAAACTTGTGAGCTGATGTGCATCAAACTATGCGCATATATCTTCTTGTTGTGCAATGTTGATTATTTGATTCGTTCCATCTTCCACCAGAGCTCCAGTGCGCTTGGCCACAGCCTTACATAATATATATGTCCACAATAGAGTTTCGCATCGTTACAAATAGATCATGCAATTACAGCATCAAGGAATAGCCTAAGAAGCTTAAAAAAATCCACCATGCGGAATTCACCGACTGAGTTATTATTGGACCTAAAATGTAGTAGATTTGTCGAATAATAATACCTCTCTCTCTCTCTCTCTCTCTATATATATATATATATATATATATATATATATATATATATAATATACGCAAAGTAATTTGACACAAGTAGGATCCTACTGCACCTTAGCTTCAGATCATGAACTGAATCAAGTAAAACTGGGCTCTGCAAGAGTTTAACTGACCACGACCACCACTGGCTCGGTTTTTTTTCCCATGCCTTCGATTTTAGAACGTTTTGAGAACAAAAAAACAACAAAAAGAAATGTGGTCAATTTGACAAAACAAGAGGAATGGGGTTGGATTAGGGCACTGTATGGAATCCAAACACCTTGCCCGGTAAAGCTATGTGGATTTATACTAGAAGCCACAACACACACACACAACATTCTTTCTGCTTTCAGATTTGGATACTGCCATTCACATTCAACCCACGATCGATTCACAGGGCCACTGCTGATCACACAAGCAGATCAAGGTACGAAGTCCAAACAATTCCAAACGGCTAGAATAAAGATCAGGGTCGTTAGAGAGCATCAAGCAGAAAATTACCGTATTATCATGGCGGCTGATTCAGTTAACAGCGCTTTTACCGTTCCGCACCCACCTTCATTTGCCACCCCCGCCACCGCTTCGCATTCAACGATCGAAACCAAGCCCGCCATCCGCCGCCAAGACCACTACCTCCTCTGTCGGCCGCACCTTCCAGCCCACCGGTCAACCTCGACGATCGTCCCCTCTCGACGCTCCCCCATCACCGCCCGCCGTGGTCGCCCATCTGCTCAGCATTTTCTGGGTTAAACCCCCTTCCCCATCGTGCCCTATTCTTCTTTCATAAAAGGCTGGATCGGGTCCAGCTGAGCGGTTCCGATCCGTCTCATTCAGTCCGAAATATCAAGTTTCGTTTCTTGAGAATCCTCTTTCGCCTGGATCCAATTTTAACTTGATTAGAGCCAACTACGCGAAGGTTTAATTCGAGGTTGATCTGACCGGTTTGAATCCAAACCCCGTATACCTAGATGAACCCAAATCCAATTTCCCCATCACCTAAACACCAACCCATTCTTGAATCATGTCCAAAACCATTTAGAATCATTTTTACCTGCATCCAAAATCCAAATCATAAGCCATGTTCAATACCGACCCCTTCAAATCCAATTCCAGAAGATCAGAATTATGTGTTGGATCTGGCCAAACAGAGACCCAATTTAACCTACTTAGTGAAACCCTCGGGCATTCATAACTTGAGATCAAATCTGTAGAACCCAAACTGATATAAAATTGGATCCAATTTGATCTCGTGGCTCAAATTAGGTTTCGATTTACCTGCATCCAAAATCCAAATCATAAACCATGTCCAATACCGACCCCTTCAAATCCAATTTCACAATATCAGAATTATGTGTTGGATCCAGTCAAACAGAGACCCAATTTAAGCTACTTAGTGAAACCCAATCCTCGGGCAATCATAACTTGAGACCAAATCTATAGTGAAACCCAATTCATTTATTTATAATTTGACCAGTCCAAGGAAGTTGATAAACTAAAGGAAACACTTTTTAGGGTTTTGGAATTCGCTACTTCATATGTCGTAACAGAGTCATCGAACGCTTTCTGTGAATATCCCACTTACAATAAGATTTTCTATATCTGATAAATATGCATACGTTTGGCTTTGGCCTTTTCCTTACACAAATTCATCAAAATTTACATGGATTTCAAACCCTGATTTTCATACAAAAACTCAAACCACGAGAGTATCATAAGTCTACCAACCATTTAGTTTTCCCACATGTACGATCAATGTTCCTTATCCAGGACTTCGCAGGCAGGTGCTTTTATATGTACAAATCTTCAGCAACACATTGTTGATACTAGTGCAAAATATAACATTCTGTGTCATTTTATTTAAATGGAATCACAATTAGAAACAAAGAATGCCACAATTATAAGCTTGTTCACAAAAGAGTTTTGACAAGAAAAATAGACCCTTGATTCACATATACGAAGAACCACAAGAAGGAGAAACATCAGCTGCCTGATCGCTGTGAGGAAGGGTGTGCGTTAGCGAACTTTTGAGACCCTGTGCAGCATCACGAACGGAGATTCAATTTATGTATTTACTACATTAAAGCATCAAATGCTGAACTGAAATCCAAATTTTTTTATATCCAACCCCATCTAGTATGGGAAAAGGCTATATACGGTCGTTCCTTGTGTGATCACTCATCCATGTTTGCATCTTCATTTTTGCTACGGACATCTTTTGCACATGTTAATGATTAATTGTCCAACACTAAGAACTATAAATCATAATAGATCTAATTGTTGCTCTATAATATTTACCTTTTAACTTTAATGGTATTTTCTTATCACACAAAATACCTGATACTCCTCTCCATTTTAACCAACTGACCTTAATTCTATGTGTAACATATCCATCAATTTTTCCATCACTTTGAAAAATGACCTTAGATATTTAAAACTTTCCTTGTGAGAGATGCAATGTGTGCCAATCTTAATTTCTATGTTTCTAGTATCCAAATGACCAAACTTATATTCCATATATTATGTCTTTGTTCTACTAAGTCGGAAACTTTATTTTCTAACATAGTTTCAATTTCCTATTAATTTTGCCCATGTAAGGGATCACCCTTACATAGTCAGTCCCAAGCCCGGATAAAGGAGGAGGGTTGAGTGAGGCTTCCGACAACCAACATAAAACTTTGTCGGACTTATCTGCCAAGGATCACAAAAAGAACATAAAAATTATTCTCACCATTTGGGATAAAGTGTCACTTCCCATGAAACACATACACCTACCAAAAGATGAACAATTGCCCTTATGAAACATGAGCATCATGATTTATACAAAAGTGACAAAGCCACTTCTAATGAACCAATCTCAGTTTTATGTCTGAATCTTGCATGACATCACAACTTACAAACATCAATATGACCATTAACATAGCCTTCAACAAGTAAAGTATGGATTGGAGTGCCTTCTGGACCTTCTCAGTATATGGCACACAATTCATTGTCTTTCTTTAACTACAAGAACAGAAAAGTTCTCAAATTTGCTTATCTTTCATCTTAATGGGCAACTAAAAGCAAGATAAGTTTGCAAAAGGGTATAATTGTTGGAAATAAATTGAATGATAATTTACTCGATCAATGCCATCAGTTTGGATTCAATTTAGGAAGTCAAAATCCATATTGACATTGTAAAAAAAATTCATTGCAAATATATCTAGCATGGATGTTGGTTTTGTTGAAGATTAATTTTTTTTGTAATTTGAATTTATGCATTTAACTTTTGTAATTGGGTCATACAGATCTCATTGAATCATAATCTGATTCATTGGGAGTTAGTTATCATTAGATTTACTAATAAGGGCATCTCTATCTTCCAAGTTATAAATTTGTATTAGAAATACTCTAAGTATAATTATTTGACTTAAGCAAGAGAAATAAGAGAGAGAGGGTGTGGCATTCCATGGATTATAGCAAAACAAAAAAAGATTACAAAAAAGGAAAGGTATATTTCAACCCTAAAAACAGAAGGCAATCATCATGTCCTTAAAGAGAGAAAATGCTAGACTATGGTAAGAATGTTGGTTCAGACAAGGGAAAAGACTTTCAGATCACCAATTTGAAGTTGGATGATAGAAATTACTTACAATGGGCTAGATCTATCGAACTACCTGTGATGGTAGGAGAGTGATGGGATTATCTGACTGGAGATATTCTCATGCCTGATGTATATGATCCTTCATACTCTAGATGGTGTAGAGAGAACGCCCTCATCAGTGCATGGTTTAATCAATTCATGACACCATCTATTGTTAAAATCAATGATATTTATTGAATTACTTACAAACTTACAGATTTCACAGATATGCCTGCGAGACTCTATGTTTCTATGCCTCTCACCTTAGTAGTTGCAGTCTCAAATTACTAAATAAAACCTAATGATTATTTAAAGGCTAATCTAACTTAAAAGACACAAATGCCCACACTAAGTACACTTTAATACCAAATTAGTATACAATGAAATAGGACCTGGACAAGTTCACCAACTAGGACCCGAATTTGATCTTTTAAAGAATTTGATTTTTCACACAGAATTTAATCTTTGAACATATGATCTTTCAACACTCCCCCTTAAGTTGGGTGAAAAAATATTCATAACACTCAACTTGATCAGCGTATCCAACAGACTGCTATAATTAATAGCTTTGGTAAGAAAATCTTCTCTTTGGTCTTCTGACTTTTCATGAATCAATTTGAACTCTTGAGAAGATAATTTTTCTCTTATAAAATAACAATCAATCTCAATGTGTTTTATTCTCTCATATTGCATTAGATTAGTTGTCATTTGAATGACAACACTATTATCACAATATAACGAAATGTGAGATATTATGAAAAAACGCAACTCTAGAATTGTGATACGAGACATTTATCCTCACACGCCTAAGCTACCGCTCTATATTCTGCCTCAGTAGTAAATCTTGCAACCATTGATAGATTACCACCAAGTAAGGCTAGGTATCCTGTAGTTGATCTCTGATTATCAAAAGAACCAACCTAATCTGCATCTAAATATTTCTCTAAATTTAATTCGTTGGATCTTGAATATAATACACCAGCACTAGGAGCAAACTTCAAGTATTTGAATATCTGATAAACTGCATCCATGTGGTTCTTCATAGAAGAGTGCATGAACCAACTTACTACTCCATGTGCATATGAGATGTCAGGTCTTGTAATGGTCAAATAGATTAGTTTTCCAACTAATTTTTGATACTTATGTTTTGAAATGCAACACTATGTCCAAGGTGTAATTTGTGATTCACTTCTATAGGTGTCACATTTCTTATACTCAATCATATTTGTATTCTTCAGCAGATCCATTATATATTTCCTTTGAGTTAGAAATATACCTTTCACATAATATAGTACTTTTATTCCCAAAAACTAATGTAGTCTTCCTAGATCTTTTAAATCAAATAAGCTATACAATGTCTTTTAATCTTGAAATTTCTTGTGTCATCCCATAACAATTATGTCATCAACATAGATTATAAGGAGAGATAATTTCATACCTTTCTTAAAAAATATTATATGATCATTGACACTTCTTTGTTATGCCAAACTGCAAACATCTTCGCTGAATTTTTCAAGCCACGTACATGGTGATTGTTTAAGTCTATAGATGGCCTTCTGTAATCTGCACAATTTCCTTGAGTTTGTATTAATACAGGTACTTGGAAACAACTTCATATATACTTCTTCATTCATATTTTCTTATAAGAAGGCGTTTTTCACGTTAAGCTACCATAAGTCCCAATTCTTCATAGAAGTAAGACCTAAAATCACTCGGATGGAGGTCAATTTTGCCACAGGTGCAAACGTCTCATTATAATCAATTTTGTAAAACTCACTTTTGCAACTAACCTTGTCTTATACCATTCAAGGTTCCATCTGATTTGTATTTGATGGTGTAGACCCATTTGCCACTAACGACTTTTCTGTTAAGAGTAAATCCACAATAGACCATGTCCGATTTCTGGTAAGGGCATTCAATTCTTCCTCCATTGTAGTGTTCCACTCTAGATATTTTTTTCTTCTTCAAAACTCATAGTAGTTACTTAATCTCAACATTCATGACAAATCTTTTATAATTTTCAGATGTACAGTGATAGGAAATATATTGAGAAATAGGGTACTATGAATAGGATCTCTTACCTTTTCTAAGGGCTATGGGCACCTCCAAGTTGGTACTTTGGTCTCAGTAGTTGCTTGCTACTCAAACCTTACAAATATGTTGCGTGATCCTCTCTTATACACTAGAGTATCCTTCAGAACAAAAACTCCTTCAATGTTGTCATCTTCATCTTCTTCAACTTGAGGAATAAGGGAAAAACTGATTTAAACTCTTCCTTTACTGGCTTTAACTGAGAATGAGTATACGAGACCTTGAAAGAATAGTAGAGAGTGGTTTCAAAAAATGGAACTTTCTATGGATAGGATCATAACACTTGTACCCCTTTTGTGAAGTACAATAACCAAGAAATATACATTGAATTGTCCTATGATCAAGTTTATCATGTCTTGGGATTGAACATGAACATAGCATGTGCATCCAAAGACTCAATGAGTAACACGAAAAGATTTTGAGTCTTGTATAAGAGTTTTCAAGAGACTCGCACCATTGAGAGTTGTACTAGGCATTCGATTAATCAAATAAACAACCGTTAAGATTTATTCTCCCAATAGGATTTAGGAATATTGCTTTCAAATAGAAGAGTGCGAGTCACTTCTAGAACATGCCAATTTTTTCTTTCAGCTACCCCATTTTGTTGAGATGTATTAGGACACGTAATATGGTGAAGAATGCCATACATATTAAAATATTCTTTGAATTTTTCACTCACAAACTCCCCGCATTATTAGAACGAAGGATTTTTATAGTAGCATTAAACTAAGTGATGATAAATATGTGGACCACAGGAAAAATAGTTGAAACTTCGACCTTAAATTTTATTAAATAGGCAAAAGAAAGGTGAGTACAATCATCAATAAAGGACACAAAATATTGATGGCCTGTGATAGAAAAAACATAACAAGGATGCCAAATATCAGAATGTACCAATTCAAATGGTTGAGATCGCCTAGACTTATTAACTTGATAGGAAACCCTATCATGTTTTGTTTGCTAACAAGCATCACATTCAAGGGTTACATTATTGGACTCAACATGGAAACCCAGAATGACATAACCTATTTTGCAAGCATGTCACAGTTTGATATCTTCTTTACATGATGTTGTGGCTGATGTAGTAAGAAAGGAACCACTTGTTGAGGGAGTCTCCATGATGTAAAGCCCTCACTGTAGTCTACCAAGACCAAAGACCTTTGTCTTCAGATTGAAATACACAACCAAATGGAGAGAAGGTGATAGAACAATTTATATTTTTGGTAAGAGAGCTAGTTGTAAGAAGATTCACAGGAAAACTTAGAACATGAAGTATATTAGACAAGGTGGATAGAGAGGTTTGTACACTGCCTTTACCCATGGTATGCGTATGAGAGCCATCAGCAAGACGAATAGGTCCTTGAGAATGAATAGATGTGTACTATGATAAGAGAGATCGGTGGCCTACCATGTGGTACGTAGCCTAGAATTAATAATCCACACTAGAGAATAAATATTACCCTTGGAGATGGTCGAGTGATGCACCATAGGAGGTTGAGAAGAAGAGGAAGTCGAAGTCTAAGTGTTGTCACTAAACCGAGACTCAAGACCTTCAAGTCGTTTCATAAGATCTTGGAGTTGTTCAGGATTGGATGATTATAAATATGACAAGTGAGCAAAGCTTTCATGATTTCTAGCATATTCTGGTTTACCAATTAGTTCTCATCAATAATCTTTCATATGTAGTGATTTTCCACTGTAGACACGTGAAAATTTTCACTCTGGGTTCTTAGGCTTGAAGTGAACCTTTTTCGTGTCTAAGTCGCTTTAGGGCATGCCAGTTAGCTTACTCAAATTAGCGAAGTATTTTTGAAATATCTGACTTATGGGACGACTGTGGACAAGTGGGATCTTTTCGTTGTAAGCCTTCTTGAACATGTGCTCAAGAGTTGGTTTAAATGCTTTAGAAAATATCGATTTTAAACAAGCATGGACTTTTGAAAGGAGTATGAAAGTATTTGAGCGATTGTATGCCTATTTGCAGATTTTATTTACGTGGGGTTGCACGTATCTAAGTCTTTCGATTTTATCTACTTAGGTGGGATGTGTGTGCATCAAGTGGCCTAAGATTGGCGTGTTTGCACGAGGTATTCGGGGCTTCTTTTGATGCAAGTATGCGCAATATCTAGAGTTTGGTGGATATGCTATGCAACTCACACAACGTGAATGTAAAACCCGAATTTGAAAGACATAGCTGAAGGGAAATACCCAAATTGAATGCAACTCACACGACTTAAATGTAAATTACGGAAGGAAAATTGCAAAAGGGAGATATAGATATAAGAGCAGAAAGGCTCAATGTGTGCGTGTGTGTTGTGTATAAATTGAAAGACAACTCATGCAACTTTGGAATGTAAAACCCCGCTCGACTTAAATGTAAAGTGTGGAATGGGAAATACATATATATATATATATATATATATATATATATATATATATATATATATATATATATATATATATATATATATATGAGCCCGAAGGTCGTCAACGTGTGCGTGTGTGTTGTATATAAATGTAAAGATAACTCACACGACTGAAATTTAACAACCCGGAATGTAAAGGCGTACACAGCTAAACCGGAAAAACTCACGTAACTGAAAGTATATAGATAGGGCTATATCTTAGTGGCTGCAAAGGCCAAAAAGGTGCGTGAGTGCTTGAGCAAGTACTTGAGTGATTGTGTGTGTATGTGTGGAAGCTTAAATGACGAACTCACACAACTTGAATGTAACAACCCCAAATCAAATTGCAATTAATATGGCTCTTATTAGAGTCTTGGGAGTAAGAGCGAAAACTCAATGTGTGTGAGTGTGGAATTGAAATACGACGCACACAACTTGAACGTAACAACCCCAAATCAAATTGCAATATAGCTCTTATTAGAGTCTTGGGAGTAAGAGCGAAAGCTCAATTGTGTACGTGGGTGCTTGGTGTACGAGATAAGAGCTAAGGCTCAAGTGCACTTGTGTGTCTTGTGTACGAGATAAGAGCTAAGGCTCAAGTGCACGTATGTGTCTCGTGTGTCAAGCAACAATATTACATCCCGGGGGGAGACAACGCTCCGTTAATACAATCCCGTATCCGAATTGAATTAAGTATAAAGCAAGTTAGCGTAAGAGACGAAGTTTAGACACTTACAAATAACTGGTCCGTCTTCACTTGCTCGTGCTTGGGCTTGTGTCCACTTCGGGCAGCCAAGAGGGGTCTCCCTAGGTGGCCTTTAGAGAGGTTGAGTGGGCTTAGGGAAGGTCACGGCAACAAGGGGGGTTTTCCTAAGGTAGGTCCTAGGGAAGGCTCGTGGGTTTTAGACTTAGGAGAACCTATGTTCGGTCAAGAAGAGGTCATGATCCTAAGTGGTGGCCAGAGTGGCTGGCTAAAGCTGGCTAAGGGCAACAAGACAGTCAGTGCTGCAGGCTGGGGTGTCTGGCATTGGACAGGGCGCACAACAGGTCGGTGCGCGCAGCGGGGCGGCGCCTGGCGCTAAGGCGTTGGGCGCTAGTGCGGGGTGCGCTGGGCGTCATGGGGCGCGGCAGGTGCCAGATGTGCGCGACAGGCATCAGAGGGGTGCGACAGGCGTCTGAGGGGCGCGACAGGCGCGGTTGGCTCACGGCTGGCCGAAGTGAGGTTTTTAGGGTTTTAGTTTGAGTCGGTGGGGTTAGGTTAGGTCCAGTTCGGTTTAGTTAGGTTCAGTTAGGGCTCAGTTAGGGTTAGGTTGGTTCGAGTCTAGGCTAGTTTAGGGCTAGGTTTACCTCTTGGAGCCGGTCCTTCTTGGTTGAGCCCACTCCCATGCGCGGTTGCAACCTCCCTTGATCGAGCTCACCTTGTTGCAGCCCACTTAGCCCACTAGGCTCGACCCACACTCACCCTTGAGCCAACATGGCTTGAACCACTCTCTCACTCTGTCTCCTCCCCAAGCAAATTCAAGTGAGCTTTTGGGGACCCCCTCACTCCTATTTATAGACAAATGAGGTGGGTCTTGGATATGGGTCTTAGATTTGGATCATGAAATCCATGTCCAATCCAAACACTATTTGGATATGGATCTTGGATCTCGGATATTTTGATATCCATATCTGATCCAAATCCAACATTTTTATGGATATAGATCTGGATATTTTTTCCAGATCCGATCCAATCCAAACACTATTTGGATCCAATCCAAATCCAAACACTATTTGGATATGGATCTGGATATATATGGTCCAGATCTAATCCAAATTTTCTTTAGATGGTCCTTCTTGGTTTTTTGAGGCGGACGTTTTGTGCGGGCACTGCTTCATTAGCGCTCCATCTGGTGCTGGGTTTTTTCCAACTTTATCGTCCAGACTCTATCTCGCCATTCTGGACTCCGTTTCTACTTAATTTTGCCATTTCTGGCTCAGATTCATGCTGCTTGGGTGGATGTATTCGATTTGACTTCTAGGTGTGTCGGGCTTGCATTCTAAATCGGGCTTGGGGCTTCCTTTCACCTTTTGACCCTAGCCTTTATCAGGCTAGGGTGCTGCTTTTGGGCTTCTGCACCTGTTTCTGAGGCTGCTTTGGATTTGACCCTTTTGAGCTGCTTTATGGGCTGCTTTTCGATCAGGCGTCGTCTTCCATGCTTTACCTGTTCATCTTTTGCTTTTTGGCAAAATGGGACTTGGCCCGAGTTTAAGGAATCCATATTGGATACGGGGTTTCAAAACAAAGTTTTAAAGCTTTTGGAAGCTCTTGGGTTTTCGAAAATCTCAAATCTGGCCTCTTGGATTGATTTTCAAACTAGGTGTATATTTTTGCAAAATCATAGGATTTTGGGGTGTTTACAAATGCCCCTCTTTGGCATTATCCAAATTTATTTGGATAATGGCAAAGACGACAACACCCTTGTTTGCTTTCTCTTTAGATTTGTCCTCGAGAATATGAGATCGTCTCAGTTTTGAGAAAACATTTTCTTTAAGCCCAGTAAGAGAGGATTTTTGCCAAAGGGGACTTTGCCTAAGATGGTGCTAGTCCTAAATGGGATTGATGCAAGTATCCATGCGTGAATATGGATGAGTGGTATGGGATGATATGCTAGGAAGTATGGTCTCCTAGAGACTTATTGTAATGGTCAAACTAGGGAGTGTTATGAAGACCTGCTGCCCCAAGTGAGCTGGTCTTATGTTGCTCGATGTTCGAAGATTTTCTAAACTTGTTTTTGAAAGAGGAAAGCTCCTTTTAGCTTCAATCCTAAGGATTTCAACTTTTCGTGTTTTCCCTTTATTTGATTCTTGATACTCGCTAATCTAGCGAAGGTTTTATTCGAAATCAAGCCATATTTCAAAATTCCTATGCCTTACTTAGACGTCTAACTCTCAAACAAGATGAGATTCAAGTAAGTAAATCCTATTTTTACTTTAGGATTCCTTAGAATGAACCTTTCTTCACCTTGGGATAAGTCACAGGGATGGGAAAGAGTTTACCACGGTCCATTCTGGAGTGTCCCGTGATTCGAGGCACAAAAGCGGAAAACTGCTCTTTTTGAGCTTTTCAGCCCTTTTTCTGTTTTTTTCGTAGAGAGTCTCCCTTTGGGACTATTTTTTCTTTATTCCCTCTTTTCCATAGAATACACGATTTTTCTTTTGATTCAACTTTCTTTTGGGAAAGAGATTTTGCAGGGATTTCCCTTTCTCTTTTTAGCCAAGTTTTCCTTTTGGGGAAGAGAAGAGAAATGGGGGACTTATCCCAAAGATCTAGTCGATTCATCCTAGATCAGCCTATTTAGAAGTAGCACGCACTACTTGCAAGTATCTTGCTATTTTGAACCAGGCCTTCTTTTGTAAGAAGAAGGATTTTTGAAATACGACCCATTGGTTTTGGATAACTCTGCTTTTTCACAAGCAATCGAGTCTCTCATTCAGGGTTGCACGATTTGCTTTAATCCTTACTCACGAAGTTTCAAAAGGAGGTTTTCAAAATATTTTTGAAAATAGGGCTTAGCTTAGACGCTACACATGATATTTTTTCAAAAATTGAGCATTCATAGGGTCTGCTAAGTTCCTACCCTCAACATCGACTAGCCAATATGCATTGTTCGTGGTGGTTCCACGTACAACATAAGGGCCATCCCACTTGGGCCGCCATTTTCCAAGTGGATGTGGGCCACGATATTGGATGACTTTGAGCACAAGGTCTCCCACTTTGAAGTGGCGAGGTCTCATATACTTCTCATAGTGTTGGGCTATCCTTTGCTGGTATGCATGTGCATGGTCCATGGCAAGGAGCCTTCGCTCATCTAACAAGTCAAGCTCGGCCATTCTAGCATGCTGTAGCATCTCTAGGGGAAGGTTGAGTGCAATGGATGTATGAAATGAATGAATTTTGGTATGAATGGGGAGAATGACGTTTGTGCCATATACCAACTCAAATGGCGTGGCATTTGTGGGAGTTCGGATGGAAGTCCTATAAGCCCATAAGGCTTCATCCAGCTTCTCATGCCACGTCCTACCCTTCTCTAAAGTTTTCTCAATAATGCTTATGAGAGTCTTATTTGTGGCTTCGGCTTGGCCGTTGCCTTGAGGGTAGTAGGGTGATGAGAAGTGGTGAGTTATGCCATATGTGTTACATAACTTAACCATCCTCTCATTTTTGAAGGGGGTACCATTGTCGGACACAAAGTCCCTTGGAACCCCAAAGCGAGCCAGAATATTTTTTCTAATGAATGCCACTACATGTTGCCCCTGAACATTTGTCAGGGAGGTAGCTTCAACCCACTTGGAAAAGTATTCAGTGGCTGCTAGTATGAACCTATGCCCATTTGAAGCATGTGGAAATATTGGTCCTATGATGTCAAACGCCCACATGGTGAATGGCCAGGGGCTGACCATGGAATGCAATGAGGATGACGAGGTATGGATGGCGTGTCCATGCACTTGACATGGGTGACACTTCCTAACATGGTTATGGCAATCCTGCTTTAAGGTGGACCAAAAATAACCTGCTCTAAGTATTTTCATTGCCATCATATTGGCATTTACGTGCCCTCCACATTCTCCATCGTGGAATTCATGCATTATTATCCTAGCCTCCTCCAGGTCGACACACCTTAGTAAGATGCCAGTGAAACTCTTTTTGTAAAGAACCCCTCCCAAAATCGAATATCGGGTAGAAATTCTTCGTATAAAAGCTTTGTCTTTGGACGAAACGTATTCTGAAAATCCTCCGTTTTCTAAGAACTCTTTAATGTCTTGAAACCAAGGTTTTTCAGTATCAGTTTGGTTGTTTTGGCAAATCTCAAGATCGTGTGTGGATGGAGTGGGTGAATGCCATATTTCCAAGGGTCTGGTTCCCAAAGTGGGATCGACCCTTAGGGCTGAGCCCAAGGAGGAGAGGGCATCGGCCACGCCATTATCCTCTCTTCCTACGTGTGTGAGAGTACATGATTTGAATGACTCAACCAGCTTGGTGTCCAACTCGTGGTATGGAAGAAGTTTTTCGTTTTTGAATTGCCAAATCTTTAATATTTGGTTTATGACATGTAAAGAATCTCCGAAGACTTCGATGCATGATGTCCCTAGAGTTTTTGAAATTTTTAAGCCTTGTATGAGTGCATCATACTCGGCGGTATTGTTGGAACACTCGAAATCTAGGCGAATGGTTATGGGTATTTTTTCCTTTTCAGGGGATATGAGGACGATGCCTGCCCCTGCCCCTCTTTGGTTTCGTACCCCATCGAAGTGCATTTTCTACACTTGGTTTTCATTTAAACAATTTGATAAAATATGATTTTGAAATTGGTTTTGAAATATGCCTTCATCGGGCATTTTGTCAAGTGTGGGATATGCATCTTCTAAAGGGAAGTCAGCCATATAGTCGGCATGGCTTCATAAGCCAAAAGAGTTTTCGAATATGCCTTCATAAGCCAAAAGAGTTTTCGAAATGTAATAGATGGCATACTCCTTGTGGGTATCATCCTCATATTGAGCTAGCAATGCACCCAAAGCATTCGCATGCACAGAAATATAGAGTAAAAGAGGTTTTCCTTGCTTTGGAGGGTTTAAAACAAGAGGATTAACCAAATATGCTTTTAGTCTTTCGAAAGCCTTTTGGCTATCATCGTCCCATACGAATTTCACCCCTTTTCTCAAAAGTTTGTTGAAAGGTTCGCATATTATAGCGAGGTTTGAAATAAACCTGCGAATTGATTGAAGGCGACCCTGGAGGCTACGAATTTGCGTAAGATTGGAGGGTGGAGGCATGTCTATGATGGCTCTACACTTAGAAGGGTCGACTTCTGTGCCCCTTTGGCTCACCATAAAGCCCATGAGCTTATCGGATTCTACTCCGAAAACACATTTTTGAGGGTTTAGCTTTACTTTGTAAAGCCTAAGCCTTTCGAATTTTTTTTGTAAACATTCGATATGGGTGCATCGAGTTTTTGATTTAGCCAAAAGATCATCCACATATACCTCCACGAGCTCATGAATTTGATCATGAAAGATCGTAGTCATGGCTCTTTGGTAGGTGGCACCGACATTTTTCAAACCAAAGGACATGACTGTATAGCAATACATGTCCCATGGTGTGGTGAAAGCAGTTTTAGCCTGATCTCTTGGGGCTAATTTGATTTGGTTATACCCTCAATAGCCATCCATGAACGAAAACATTTCGTGATTTGCAGTACTATCAACTATCAAATCAATGTTAGGTAAAGGAAAGTTATCCTTTGGAGTGGCTTTGTTCAGGTTTTTAAAATTGATGCATATTCGAATTTTCCCATTGGATTTTCGAACTACAACAATATTTGACAACCAATCAGAATACGCAATGGGTTTTATAAAACCAACTTTTAGCAGATCTTCTAAACCCTCTTTAACCTGCGCATACACATTCGGATGAATCTTTCTAAGATTTTGCTTTATGGGTTTCGAATCCGAATCTAGGGGAAGACAATGCTCTACGACTCTTGGGTCTATACCCGACATGTCTTCATACGTCCATGCAAAAACATCGATGTAGGTTTTCAAGAATGTAATGAATGATGATGCTTTATGCTCATGCAAACATGCGCCTATCTTAATGTGTTTGGGTTTTGTTTCACTCCCTAGGTTGATCTCTATGAAATCCCTTCCTATAGAATTCGAAGGTTTTTCAAAATCGAGAACTTTATGAAACTCGGGGAGCTCGACAGTTGAATCCTCCTCAAGGAGAAGGGGATCTTCTTCCGTGCTTCGATCATTCTCGAGAATATTGAATCCTAGGGAATTTGAACTCGATGCATGGGTTTTGAAAACACCTGGTTTTTGACTTGGAATTTCAACGGGTTTCGAAGCTTTTGGTTTTATTATGAAGACAACTTTCTTTTCAAAATCCTTGACTTTTTTCAAATTTTTACCAGGAGCTGGTACATAGAGGATTTTGTTTTTGGGAATTTCTAATTTTTTGACTTTTTTGGATTTTGGCAAAGCTAAGACACTTGAAGCTATACAAACAACAATTTTTTTGGTTTTTGCACAAATTTCTAATGTTTTTGGTTTTTGAGGTTTTCCAAATTGTTTTTGAATTTCGAGATTTTTCAATTTTTTTGATTTTTGGTTTAAGAAGGGATCTTCCATCATACCTACAAAGGAAAACACCACAAGTTAGACTCTAAACAGTAGGTCTAAATCGTAGGTTTCTGCTTTACTAGGTTCCAGGGCACCCTTGACTTAGGTGGTCACAGGTGGTGGTTCTAGTGGTATTTTGGGAGTATGGCCGATCCCATATCGGCTTGGGTTGGCTCTAGGCAGTATGGGCTCAAGGAGACCCTGACTTTGTGTCCCTAGACTTTGGTAGGGCATATATCCCATGTTCAATAGCATGTTCCACGATTTTTTGTTTTTTGAAAAATTTTGATATAATTCGTGGTTCTGGAACTTGCTATCGTCCATGTTATGCTCGTATGGCTTTTTATCTAGGGGTTTTTGGAATAGGCGACTCCTGGCCTTACCTAGGATGGTTAGGGTTTTGAGTGGGCGAGCCTTGGGCTGTCCCTTGATGTATAAAACTTTCCTAGGCTTTGGAAGGACGAGCTTGGGTGGCTCGACCAAGACTTGCCCCAGGTTGGCCTCGTAGGCTTGAGAACTTGAAAAGCATGGGAAATTCTATATTCCCTAAAGCTGAGGGTGTCTCTCACCTAGAATTACCACGACTTGATCTTCAAAGGAGATTTTTACACACCTATAGAAAGTGGATGGCACAGCACGCAGGCTGTGTATCCAGGGCCTTCACAGCAATAGGTTGTAGTGGGGGTGGATGTCCAAGACATGGAACACCCCCATGTGGGCTATGCCCCCTGTTTTCATGGGTAATTCTGTGGATCCTAAGGGTCTAGATGCATTCCCATCGTATCCAGTGATCACGATGGGGCTTGAGTTCACGGAGGTCAAGGCAACTCCGATTTGATACACCACGTGGAGCAGAAGGATGTTGATACCTCTTCCCCCATCAACTAGGCACTTGTCCAGAGAATGGTGATTCAATACCACCTCGATATGCAGGTCTTGGTTATGGGACTCATAAGATCTTTCGATATCCTCTTCCGAGAACACGATGGGCATTTTTGCACCTATAGACACCACTTGGGTTGACAAGGACTCCGGGATTATGTTTGAGCTAACCTTGTTTCTTTCTAGAATTTTCTCTAAAACAAGTCTATGCCTAGACGAGGTTTGTATCAACTCTAGGATGAACATGTTAATTGGAATCTTTGAAAGATGATTTTCAAAATCATACAAGGTTAAAACAACTTTATCTTTGTCCATTTTTGGCGAGATCCTAGGAATATATGCTTTTGAAGGGTCAGGTATACTGACCACTTTTTTAGCATTTTGTAGATGCGAGGGTTGATAGATCCTTCCAGACCTGGTCACTTCCCCTACGATCAACCTAGGGCTCACGCCTATGATGGCTCTACTTGTGTGCTTTGAAGCACCTTGGATTTGTAAAATAGGTTTAACCGGGGGCAGGACTCTGGGCTCTCCCCTGACTACTACTTGGGCGATTTTTCTATGAAGGATGAGAGATGGTGCACAAGTAGAAAACCCAGAATGATATGCACGCGCTAGACTCTTTGAAATCATTAAAGCACATACCTCTTTGCCCTTCCCACTGGTACTTGCGTGATTGGGGAAGGGTTCTTTGAAAATAGCTTGGATAGGCTCTGGTTCCTCCGTGACCTGGAGTCGGCCTTGCGCTATCAAGTTCTCAATCTTGTAGAGTAGGGAAAAACATTGCTTTGTATCATGGCCTTTGAGCTGATGATACTTGCAAAATTGATTTAAGAACCTCCCTTTGGAAGTGGTTCCCTCGGGAATCTCAAGGAGTTCGATCATTCCTTGGGCAAGTAGGAGGTCCAGGACCTCTGACACAGGTTGCCCCAATGGAGTATACTCCCGTTTTTCAAAGGGCTTTTGTAATTTTTTCTCTTTTTTATTTTCAAAATTCTCAAAATTTTTAGAAGTGCTCGTCGGGCTTGGATCCACTCGGACATTTGCAACTTTGTGGGGCTGGGCCCCTTTGAACATTGTGGGTAACCCGTAAGTTTCAGGTTTTTCCAAGTGAGTTTTTGGAACAACACTCCCTTTCCACAAGTGATCGTAGACTCCTTTCTTTAGATTTGTTTCGAAAAGAGAAGCTTTCTTGATCAACTTGTGAAAAGTTGAGATTTCATGTAGGGAGAGAAGAGTTTTAACTCACGTTTAAAATTATCGAGAATGGGCGTTGTCGCACATCCTTCTGATATTGGCTCTCTCACTTGCCCCAGGAGGGACCTCCATCGAACGATGAATGCATGTACATCCTCGTTCGCCGCTTGTTTTGTATCCCTCAAAGTATTTAAAGTTGGCGAAACTTGTACGTTATGCGAAAACCTTTGCATAAAGCAGTTCGCTAACTCTTTAGGAGTTGCGAACTGACTCAAATCGTAAGAAGCGAGCCATTTTGAAGCAATTCCTTTGAGGGAAAGGGGAAACCAATAAATCCACTTCATCGAGCCCTTCTTTTTCTTGTGGGCTCGACGAGAAAAGAGTTGTAAGTGAGATCTAGGATCTCCCGTGCCATCATACCGATGGAAATTCGGTATTTCGTCGTCACTATCTGTTTTGTAATCCAGAGGAAGGAAATCAGACAGGGCGTACATTTTTTTCTCTTTATTTTGCCCTTTTAGCAGTTGTTGTAGGGCTTTACGGTCCTTGTAGGTGAAGGACTCGTGGTATTGGTTTCCCTCCATAGCGGAGGTTTCCTTGGGTTTGCGAGTTTTTTCAAACTTCTTTTTAGACTTTGCTGGTTTGCCATGAGGCGAATACGAATCAGCTGCCTCAGCCTCTTGGCTAAGTGCAACAATCTTGGCTTCAAATTCTTTTCGCAAATCCTCAATTTCTTCTCTCCTGTTTCTATTTTTCGAAAATCTCTTTGAGTGAGAACTTGATGTGCTGCAGGCCAGGGTGTCTGGCATTGGATAGGGCGCACAGCAGGTTGGTGCGCGCAGCGGGGCGGCGCCTAGCGCTAAGGCGTTGGGCGCTAGTGCGGGGTGCGCTGGGCATCAGGGGGCGCGACAGGTGTTAGAGGGGCGCGACAGGCATCAGAGGGGTGCGACAGGCGTTTGAGGGGCGCGACAGGTGCGGTTGGCTCATGACCAGCCGGAGTGAGGTTTTTAGGGTTTTAGTTTGAGTCGGTGGGGTTAGGTTAGGTCCAGTTCGGTTTAGTTAGGTTCAGTTAGGGCTCAGTTAGGGTTAGGTTGGTTCGAGTCTAGGCTAGTTTAGGGCTAGGTTTACCTCTTGGAGCCAGTCCTTCTTGGTTGAGCCCACTCCCATGTGCGGTTGCAGCCTCCCTTGATCGAGCCCACCTTGTTGCAGCCCACTTAGTCCACTAGGCTTGACCCACACTCACCCTTGAGCCAACATGGCTTGAACCACTCTCTCACTCTCTCTCCTCCCCAAGCAAATTCACGTGAGCTTTTGGGGACCCCCTCACTCCTATTTATAGACAAATGAGGTGGGTCTTGGATATGGGTCTTGGGTTTGGATCGTGGAATCCATGTCCAATCCAAACACTATTTGGATCTGAATCTTGGATCTCGGATATTTTGAGATCCATATCTGATCTAAATCTAACATTTTTATGGATATGGATCTAGATATTTTTTTTCAAATTCTATCCAATCCAAATACTATTTGGATCCAATCCAAATTTTCTCTGGATGGTCCTTCTTGGCTTTTTGAGGCGGATGTTTTATGCGGGCACTGGCTTCATTAGCGCTTCGTCTGGTGCTGGGTTTTTCCCAACTTTGTCGTTCGGACTCTATCTCGCCATTTTGGACTCCGTTTCTACTTAATTTCGCCATTTCTGGCTCAAATTCATGCTGCTTGGATGGATGTATTCGATTTGGCTTCTAGGTGTGCTAGGCTTGCATTCTGCATGGGGCCTGGGCCTTTCTTTCGCCTTTTGACGCTGACCTTTATCTGGCTAGGGTGCTGCTTTTGGGCTTTTGCACCTATTTTTGAGGCTGCTTTGGATTTAGCCCTTTTGAGCTGCTTTATGGGCTGTTTTTCGATCAGGCGTCGTCTTCCATACTTCACCTATTCGTCTTTTGCTGGGCGTCTGGCGCCTAGTGCTAAGGCATTGGGCGCTAGTGCGGGGTGCGCTGGGCGTCATGGGGCGCGACAGGTGCCAGATGTGCGCGACAGGCATCAGAGGGGTGCGACAGGCGTCTGAGGGGCGCGACAGGCGCGGTTGGCTCACGGCCGGCCGAAGTGAGGTTTTTAGGGTTTTAGTTTGAGTCGGTGGGGTTAGGTTAGGTCCAGTTCGGTTTAGTTAGGTTCAATTAGGTTCAGTTAGGGCTCAGTTAGGGTTAGGTTGGTTCGAGTCTAGGCTAGTTTAGGGCTAGGTTTACCTCTTAGAGCCGATCCTTCTTGGTTGAGCCCACTCCCATGCGCGGTTGCAACCTCCCTTGATCGAGCCCACCTTGTTGCAGCCCACTTAGCCCACTAGGCTCGACCCACACTCACCCTTGAGCCAACATGGCTTGAACCACTCTCTCACTCTCTCTCCTCCCCAAGCAAATTCACGTGAGCTTTTGGGGACCCCTCACTCCTATTTATAGACAAATGAGGTGGGTCTTGGATATGGGTCTTAGATTTGGATCGTGGAATCCATGTCCAATCCAAACACTATTTGGATATGGATCTTGGATCTTGGATATTTTGATATCCATATCTGATCCAAATTCAACATTTTTATGGATATAGATCTGGATATTTTTTCCAGATCCGATCCAATCCAAACACTATTTGGATCCAATCCAAATCCAAACACTATTTGGATATGGATTTGGATATATATGGTCCAGATCTAATCCAAATTTTCTTTAGATGGTCCTTCTTGGTTTTTTGAGGCGGACGTTTTGTGCGGGCACTGCTTCATTAGCGCTCCATCTGGTGTTGGGTTTTTTCCAACTTTATCGTCCAAACTCTATCTCGCCATTCTAGACTCCGTTTCTGCTTAATTTTGCCATTTCTGGCTCAGATTCATGCTGCTTGGGTGGATGTATTCGATTTGACTTCTAGGTGTGTCGGGCTTGCATTCTAAATCGGGCTTGGGGCTTCCTTTCACCTTTTGACCCTAGCCTTTATCAGGCTAGGGTGCTGCTTTTGGGCTTCTGCACCTGTTTTTGAGGCTGCTTTGGATTTGGCCCTTTTGAGCTGCTTTATGGGATGCTTTTCGATCAGGCGTCGTCTTCCATGCTTTACCTGTTCGTCCTTTGCTTTTTGGCAAAATGGGACTTGGCCCGAGTTTAAGGAATCCATATTGGATACGGGGTTTCAAAACAGAGTTTTAAAGCTTTTGGAAGCTCTTGGGTTTTCGAAAATCTCAAATCTGGCCTCTTGGATTGATTTTCAAACCAGGTGTATGTTTTTGCAAAATCGTGGGATTTTGGGGGTGGTTACATCCACAATGCATACATTTTAATTTTTTCTTTTCTTCAAGTGACATTTTGTCACAACCTCTACCACGGAATGCTCCACGTCCTCGTGTAGAGTGAAAATTTGTCTTACTCAAGAGTGCATTCTGCTCTAGATTAATGATGGTTTTCTTCTCCAAAATTCTATAATCTTCTTCTCTTAGCAATAGGGAGTAAATTGTGCCTAGAGAAGGAATTTCTTCTCTACTCAAAATATTGTTCATAATTGAATCATGCTCACTATTTTTGCCCTATAGTAAGTAAAAAATCGTCTATTTTTTAGATTCAATTGTGATTGATCTTGAGCATGCAACACATTTTATAGATGTATAGAACTATAATTCATCCCATAAGCCTCTTAACTCTACATAGTAATCACTTACGGATCTCAACCTTTGCTTAGATCTCTGAATTTTTTCAAGAATCTAGTATTCTTTTGCAACATTTTTTTTATCTAGAGTATGCTTCAGAAATAACTCTCCATATTTGTGATGCAAAGTATAAGTACATAAACGTATGACTGATATTGGAGACATAGACTAAAGAAGCCAAGATAAGACTGGACATCCTCTTTATGTCACTTAGGATAGGTCACATAGTGTTCAACTGTACATGAAACCTGTCGAGTCAAGTGAGGCCATCTCCTTGCCAAGATAACCAATTCAACAAATCTCTATCATTCCAGAAAATTTCGCCCATCTAACTTAATATTTGTGATGAGTTTGGGAATCAAACAAAGGAAACGAGATTTCTGGCCCTTTTTCTTTTTCTACCATCACTTAGACTGAATTTCAGGATTCTATAATAATTCTTTACTAACAATGGAAGAACAAGGATCTGAATGCGTTTGGTACAAAAAATCGTTTATGTTGCCACTTCAATTTCACTCCACGAGGCGGCGATTAAGCCATATAGGCCCTAATACCATGTTAAAATGAATGCTATTTATTGAATCAGAGAAGAAAATGTATTTACAACTTGCATATTTCGTAGATCTGCCTATGAGACTCTAGGTTTTTGCGTCTCTCACCTTCGTGCTTTGATCAAACCCTAATGAGGCAAACTGCTTTCTAATGGAAAAGAAGATTAATAACCTTATCTCGAAGAGCAATGACTCACAATGATAACATGACGAGCTTGATACCCAAGGCATGCATTTGGATTTGGCCTCCCCATTGTACTAAAAGAAAAATTATACGCAGCACTCATCGATCATGTCCCACTTTTAAACATATACCTGGCATGTGATAATTTAATAAAATTGCAAATTTGCTTGGGTGATTCTAGGTATTTAGGGGTACCTAGTGTTAAGGAAAGCTGTGTAATGAAGGTCTGGGTCGTGTAGATACATATTCATGTCCTTTTGAGTCCTATGTCATCTTAGAAATAGTTAATACTTACTAGGGGTAGATTAGGAAATTAAGTTAGATAGGGTATTAATAGGTGATTAGGGTTTAGTTAGAATCAACAAGGAAAAGTGCAGGGCGGCAACACAAGAGGGCCGACTTCTAGCTCTTGGGCAGATTGGAGGAATGCCTCCAATCTGCGGTATTTTGTAAGTGGTTTCTATTGGATTAATAAATATTTTTCATGCTAACTTGGTATCAGAGTCTGTTTGGCATTTTTTTTATGATTTGATTGAAGACAATCAGTAAAAAACGTGTTTTATAGAAGCACTTGGACAGAAATTCGATTTTGGGTTCTTCAATCAACGTGAATCTACTATTGAATCCTTGAAGACTTGACATTAGACATTGTGAATCTGATTATTTCATAGATTTGATTTGTGCATCGGATTATTTCAAAATCTTTTATTGAAAGAGTGAAATTAGGAAAAATCGGGTGGAGCATATTGATCTATTGATCAATAGTGAATCTTTTTTTGGTAAAATCAAGTGGATCATTGATATTGATTCAATCGGCTGGCCCATTGTGGATTATTTCTTGCATCACGTGGATTGCTTCAAGTCATCTTTGTATATATTGACGCACTTGCTCCATTCAAGAGACTTCCTTGTTTGAAATCAATGTGTGCGACTGGTGCATATGTCAGAAAACTGAATTTTTGGGTATCTTCATTGCAAGGATATAACTTTCAGCCTCTACTTTTTATACATTGAAGAAGACCTCCTCCCCTTCTAATTTGTCAAAGTACTAGATTTAGATTTCAGACTTAATTAAGTTGTGTTTCAGATTTTCTAATCAATGGCTGGCAAAGGTAAAGTTATTGACAATTCCTTTCATACAGGCGAACAATCTGGCTTATTAGAAAAAACAGAAAATCTTCAGATTACAATGACTAAATTAGATAGTCGAAATTATATGGAATGGGCAAGATCTAAAAAAATTCCGCCCATGTAAGGGATCACCCTTGCATTGCCGGTCCCAAGCCCGGATAAAGGAGGAGGGTTGTGTTAGGCTTCGGACAGCCAGCGTAAAACTGCGTCAGATTTTTACAACATGGATTACAAAAATTATGAGCATTTCTTTGGGGCGTCCTCGCCTAGCGACGTGCTGCAGAGCCCGAATGCAATAAGAAGTAAGCAAGGGCCACTACATTTTCGCCCGAATGTAGTGAATCAATCGCAGAGAGGGTTCCCACATCATGGATGGGTGCGGGTAAAGAAGTTAGTCCCGCTACATTGTCGCCCGAATGTAGTGAAAAATTTTCAGAAAGGGTCTCCGCATTTTGATTATGGACGAATGCGGGGGGTAAGGAAGCTAGTCCTAGATAATAAGATTCATATTGCTTGGAATATCGGAACATTATTGGGTAAGCTAATGGAGGTGGTAGATACTATGATTCGGAGAAAGATTCACATTCTATGTTTACAAGAGACAAAATGGGTTGGAGAAAAAGCACAAGGGATAGAGGATACAGGTTTTAAATTATGGTACTCAGGTAAAGAAAATGCTCGAAACGGAGTTGGTATTATCATAAATAAAGATTTAAAGGAGAGTGTAGTAGACATACAACGATATGGTGACCGAATCATGATATTGAAATTAATGTTAGGAGCAGAGGTTTTGAAAATAGTTTGTGCTTACGCACCCCAAGTAGGACTAGAAGATAGTATAAAGACAATTTTTTGGGTAGAGTTAGATAAGGTGTTTCAAAAGATTCCACAAAGAGAGATGATTTGTTTAGGAGGAGATTTAAATGGACATGTCGGTAAAGAGGCATTAGGATATCAAGGGATTCATGAAAACTTTGGTTTTGGGGATATAAACGAGGAAGGTAGGGAGATTTTAAATTTTGCTATGTCATTTGATCTCTTTATAGTCAATACAATCTTCAAAAAACGAGATGAATATTTAATTACTTATAAGAGTGGCTTATCACAAACACAAATTGATTACTTTATTTGTAGAAAAAAAGATAGAGTGTGTTGTAAAGACTGTAAGGTAATTCCAGGAGAAAACTTAACCACCCAATATCGACTTTTAGTTTTGAATTTATAAATAAAAAAAATGAACAAAGAAGAAAAGAGTGCATCGAGCTATTCGGACTAATTGGTGGAACCTCAAAAGCAAGAAAGAAGATATATTTAAACAGAAAGTCCTTCAAGGAGATGTTTGGAATTATATTGGAACACCCTGTGATATGTGGAACAATATGGCTATACATATTAAGAAAGTGGCGAAAGATGTGTTAGGGGTATCTAAAGGGAGGTGTACCAGCACAAAAAGAAGCTTGGTGGTGGAGTGAAGTAGTACAAAATAAAATCAAGGCAAAGAGGGTATGTTACAAATTATATTATGCTAAGAAAACTAGTGAAACTTTAGAAGCTTATAAGAAAGCAAAGAAGGAAGCGAAAAAGGCCGTTAGTGAAGCAAAAGCTAAGATTTGGGATGACTTATATAAAAAACTCAACTCAAAAGAGGGTGAAAGAGATATTTTTAGGATAGCTAGGGCTAGAGATAAGAAAACTAAAGATCTTAATTATGTTAGATGCATAAAAGACGAGGATGAAAAAATTCTAGTGGCAAATGATGATATAAGAAATAGATGGAAAAACTATTTTTATAATCTTTTTAATGAAAATAAAGATGTTAGTATTAGTTTAGGAGATTTAGCCAAGTCAGAAAAGTATATAAACCACAATTTCTACCGACGTATTCAAAAGAATGAAGTCAAAGAGGCTCTTAAACATATGAAGAGTGGTAAATCGGTAGGACCAGATAATATTCCTATAGAAGTTTGGAAAATACTAGGAGAAATAGGAATCACTTGGCTCACAAGACTATTTAATGAAATATGGAAAAACCAAAAGATGCCCGAGGAATGGAGAGCAAGTACACTTATACCCATATATAAGAACAAGGGAGACATTCAAAATTGTGCGAATTATTGAGGTATCAAGTTAATGAGTCATACTATGAAATTATGGGAAAGAATTATCGAACATAGGTTAAGACAAGTATCAAGTACAACAGAGAACCAATTTGGATTTATGCCAGGCAGATCTACTATTGAAGCGATTCACCTTTTGAGATGTCTTATGGAACATTTTAGAGCAAAAAAGAAAGACCATCACATGATATTTATTGATCTAGAAAAAGCTTATGATAGGGTACCGAGGGAGGTTCTTTGGAGAACTTTGGAAAAAAGAGGTATCCCATTGACATATATTAACCTTATAAGAGACTTGTATGATGGTGCAAAAACATGTGTGAGGACTCATGAAGGAACGATAGACTTCTTTGAAGTTAATATTGGGTTACATCAAGGATCAACTTTAAGTCCATACTTATTTATAATGGTGATGGATGAGTTAACAAAACATATTCAAGATGAAGTACCTTAGTGTATGTTATTTGCAGATGATATTGTATTAGTGTAGGAGTCTAAGGAAAAAGTTAATAGAAAATTGGAACTATGGAGAGAAACATTAGAAAGCAAAGGCCTCTGACTTAGTAGAACAAAGACAGAATATATGGAATGTAAGTTTGATCATTTGGCTACTTCAGAGGACATAGAAATTAAAATTGGCACACATTGCATTCCCTAAAAGGAAAGTTTGAAATACCTAGGATCAATTTTTCAAAGTGATGGAAGAATTGATAGATATGTTACACATAGAATTAATGTTGGTTGGTTAAAATAGAGAGGAGCATTAGGTATTCTTTGTGATAAGAAGATACCATTAAAATTAAAAGGTAAATATTATAGAGCAGCAATTAGGCCTGCAATGTTTTATGGTTCTGAGTGTTGGGCAGTTAATCATCAACATGTACAAAAGATGTCTGTGATAGAAATGAAGATGTTGAGATGGATGAGTGGTCATATACGAAAAGACCGTATACATAATGAGGTTATTAGAAACAAATTAGGAGTGGCACCAATAGAGGATAAAATGAGAGAACATCGTTTAAGATGGTTTGGACATATAGAAAGAAGATCAAAAGAAGAACCTGTAAGAAGGTTAGAAAAACTAAATTTGAAAAGTATTAGAAGAGGTAGAGGACGACCACAAAAGTGTTGGAAAGAAACAATAAAGAATGATCTAGCTTATTGGGAGTTAACTGCTAACATGGCACATGATAGGGATCTGTGGAAACAAAGAATCCATGTAGCCGACCCCGTCTAGTATGGGAAAAGGCTTAGTTGTTGTTGTTGTTGGACAATATCTGTGGAACTTGCGATTGTAGCAAGGGGGAGATGGGCACATTTAATGGGTCATACTCCAATTCCAGAGCCTCATGACATTTTTTATCCTACTTGGAAAAGAGAAGATGCATTGATATCATCTTGGTTACTACAGTCCATGATTCTATCAATTGCTAAAACTTTTATGTTTTTAAAATCTGCCCATGAGATTTGGTGTGTAATAGCTGAGGCTTATTCTCGGAAGAAGAATGTTGCAAGAGAATATGAGATAATGGAAAGAATCAGAAAGTACAAACAAGCCAATCGGTCTATCAGTGAATATTATGCAGATCTCTGAGGTCTTTGGGATGAACTACTCTACTATACGAATATCAAGTGTTTTGCTTGTTATAATGAAAGAAACACTAAGATTGAAAAGAAGAAAGTATTTGATTTGTTGTGGGGTGTGAATCCAAAATTTGAATCAGTAAAACTGAATATCTTAAGTAGAGAAGAGCTTCCTTCCTTGGGTATTGTTTACTCTTTATTAATCAGAGAAGAAGATCGCAGGAATCTTGAGAAGGATCATGTTATTAGTACAGATCAACATGCTATTCAGGTAAGATGAGACAGTTCTCATTTTCGTGGTAGAGGGGGACACCAGAGTCGTGGACGTGGCCGTGGTTGATTTAATTCAGATGATAGAGAAAAACTTGTTTGCTCCCATTGTGGCAAATCGCGTCATACCAGAGATCATTATTGGGAACCACATGGTAAACCAAATTACTATAGAAATCGTACTACCTCATTTCATTTTGCAGAAAGTTCAACTCCCAATACAGATGGAATTCAAGAGATTATAAAAAGAATAGAAGGTCTTAAATAGAGTTTCTTTGAAAAATCCTCTGCTCCCTCCACCCAAGCTACAGTGGCTTAGGCTACACATACTGTAAAAGGTAACCACTCATCTCCTTCTCACTCTAAAACTTGGATAATTGATTCAGGGGCTACAGATCATATGGTAGGAGAATTGTCATATTTTTCAGCTTACAAGACTCTTAAAGATAAGGAACCAATTAAATTGGTAGATGGTTCTTTCACTTATATGATTGGACAGGGAAGTGTACCTACATGTATTTAAGATTTACCATCAGTATATCATGTTCTTAGTTTTCCGATAAATCTTCTCTCAGTGAGCTCTTTAACTCATGCCTCGGATTGTTGTATAACTTTTCATCCTACTAGTTGTGTATTTCAGGATATGAAGACGGGAAAAATCTTTGGACATGGTAAATTACAGAAATGATTATACATTCTTGAAGATTATTCTCAGCCTTCAACCTCTTACAGCATTTCAGCCGTACCTGTTCAAGATGCAGATCTTCGTCTTTGGCATTATCGTCTTGGTCATCTCCCAGTGTCAAAAATTCTATATGTGATTCCTCAACTTAGAGTCCAGTCCAATAAATCTCAGTTTGAATGTGAAGTCTGTCAGCTTGGGAAACACCAAAGGGCATTATCCTTTAAGTGATTCTCGACGATCTCAACCTTTTGAACTTATTCACTCTGATGTATGGGCTCCAAGTCCAGTCAGCTCCTTGTTTGGTCATAAGTATTTTGTCTCTTTCATTGATGATTTTACTCGTCTTACAATCGTTTACTTAATGAAAACAAGGTCTAAAGTTTCCTCTATTTTTCCCATTGTGCATAAATTTATTTGTACTAAATTCAATGCTTCTGTTAAAATTCTTCAATCTGATAATGAGGGAGAATATATTGGGACTTAGTTAAAAAATTATTTACAAGCATAGGGAATTGTTCATCAAACTACATGTTCGTATACACCTCAGCAGAATGGTATTGCTGAAAGAAAGAATCGTCATATTCTAGAAGTAGTCAGAACTCTTCTCCTTCAAAGTAATGTTCCAAAATTATATTGGGGAGAAGCTGTCTTTACTGTTGTGTATCTTATAAATAGAATGCCCAGTAATACCATTCAGGGAGAGAGTCCTATTCATAGTCTTGATAAAACATCAAAACCATTTCATCTAGTTCCTCTTATCTTTGGGTGTACCTGTTTTGTACATATCCATCTTCCCAATTGTGATAAACTGGATGCTAAGTCCAATAAGTGTATTTTTTTTGGCTATTCAAACTCTCAAAAGGGATACAAATGCTATGACCCACTGCTTAAAAAACTATATGTTTCAATGGATGTCACTTTCTTTGAACTTACTTCTTATTACTCTCCTCCCACGGAGTCCACTACAACTCCATCTTTTGTCCTTCCACTAGTTCCTAGTGAGGGGGAGTATAATGAGACAGTTGATCATCAGAGTGAGAAAACACAGCAATCAAAAGAGATTCTGACGTATAAGAAAGGACAGCGGAAGATTGTGTACTCTCAAGAAGAACCATGTGCTAAAGATTTCTCCTGAATCAGATCCTCAGGTGCAAGTGGATAGTGACCTTGAGATTCCTATTGCTGTTCGCAAAGGTAAGCGTTCATGTGCAAGATATCCAATTTCTAATTATGTTTCATATGCCAACACTTCTTAGAGTTATCAAAACTTCATTATGAATGCTGAAAAACATAAGATCCCTTCTTAGTTTGAAGAAGCAATCAAGTGCCCCTTATGGAAAGCTACAATTGAAGAAGAATTGAATGCACTGGTAAAAAACAATACGTAGACCATCACACAGTTGCCTTCTGATAAGAATATTATAGGATGCAAGTGGGTGTTTACTATTAAATATAAAGAGATGGAATAGTGAAGAGATATAAAGCCAGATTGGTTGCTAAAGGATACAGTTAGTCATATGGCATTGATTATACAGAAAAATTTACACCCGTGGCTAAACTTATATCAATAAGAATACTTCTCAGTATGGCAGCAAACTTGGGATAGGATCTATAGCAATTGGATGTTAAAAACACTTTCTTACAGGGAGATTTAAATGAAGAAGTGTACATGGAACTACCTCTAGGAATGACCAGAAATTTATCATCTTCTAATAGAGTATGTAAACTCAATAAAGCAATATATGGGTTGAAACAGTCTCGAAGAGCTTGGTTTGATAAATTCAACAAAGCAATGTGCAGTCTGAGATACAGTAGAAGTCTCAATAATCATACAATATTCTTTAAGAAAGAGACAAAAATATCTATTCTTACTGTGTATGTTGATGACATTATTGTTACATGAGATGATCTTGAAGAAATATCAAAGTTGAAAATGAATCTTCATAGATTATTTGATATTAAGGATTTAGGTAGGCTCCACTATTTCTTGGTCCTAGAAGTCCTCTCTTCTAACAAAGGTATTTTTTAATTCAGCAAAAATACCTAATGGATCTCCTTGAAGAAACTCAAATGCTTGAGTGTAAACTTAGCGATATTCCTATTGAGGTAAACCATAAATTTTTTAACGGTGACAATGAAGAGTTCAAAGATATCCACAAATATCAGAAGCTAGTTGGTAAGCTCATATATTTGACTATTACTCAGCTAGACATTACGTATGCATTTGGGATTATGAGCAGATATATGCACTCACCAACTAAAAACCATATGGATGCAGTATATAGAATTCTTCGGTATCTTAAATCAACTTTGGGAATGCGTTTACTCTATTCGAAATCATCAAATTTGAACATTAAACTTTATTTTGATGCGGACTGGGCTGGTTCTTATGATGACAAGAAGTCAACTAAAGGTTATGTTACTTACTTGGTGGTAATATTATATCTTGGAAGAGTAAAAAACAGACAATGGTTACGAGATCTATAGCAGAAGCTGAATACAGAGATATAGCACAAGCTATGTGTGAAGGAAAATGGATATCTTCATTGATTAGAGAATTGAGTTATTTACTTAACCATCCTATACTACTATATTGTGATAACAATGCAACAATTCAGATGGCATCAAATCCAGTATATCATGAAAGGACCAAACATACAGAAATTGATTGCCACTTTGTAGACATGAAAATTCTCATTTCAAAGTTTATGAAACAAACTTGAAATGAAACTTTCCACCCCTACGCTTGCGCGAGCGTGCCAGCTAGTTCAAAACTAGCAAATGTTTGTAAGACTTCTAAGCGATTGTGTGCAAGCGGGATCTTTTCACTCACACCTTCTTGAGCCGATGCTCAAGGGTCAGCGTTGAGCGCTTAGGAATTTCATTTTACAGCAAATATGATTCCCTTTTACATAAACAAGTGTCTTTGAAAAATTTGTTGAACTTGTGCACTCGGATTCAATACTTGGAAAAACACAAGTTGCTGAAAACAGAGAATTCTGTTTTCAGAGCTATTTTCTAGGGGAGTTTTCAAGGCGTTACAGACTTTCAAAAATTATCAAAATTTTACCAGACAAAGCTGGTAGTGTGGACAGACTGTAGCCTTTTTCAAATCTGCATTTGGAGCAGTATTGAATCAGAAACAAATAATCTACTCAGACCACCTCACTGGCTCGGAACAGCTCTGTTTCAGAAATACAGAAACTCAAAGATGAGTCTGTATCTCTCTGCTCAGAACTCCGATTTTAATGATTTTGATATGGCTGGAAAGCTATGGATGTTAGCTTTCCAATGCATCAAAAATCAACCAATTTGGACTCCTGTGGACAGAGATATGGGACTTTTACCCAACCTCTGTTTCAGGAAATCCGACTGTGCAAACAGTGGTGCAGAAATCTGGTCGTTCTTAATATGCTTTTATTACGTGTCTGAGCGGCCCTAAAATCTTGCCAATTTTATACAGAGTGCCCGAAGGTGTGTGTAATAAGTGTGCAAAATTTCAGACAAAAAGGATCAACCGTTCGGAAATTAAAATTGCTGCAATCATCAGATGTAGAGATGCTGAAAGCTCAGATTTTGGCTTTTAAGAATCTAATGATGCAAACTCACCCGAATTTAAAATGCAACAACTCTACATTCCCAAATTAAATTGCTGAATTGAAATGAAGGGAAATCATATTTATAAGCATAAGCATAGAGGGGGTAGAGAATATAGAGTGATTATAGATTATATTGGGGAAGAAGCATATAAGCAAACACATGGAGTGCGTATGTGCAATAATGAAAATTCTGCAAATGTAAATGAGGGCATCAAATCTACTCACTATTACAACGTGGGGGAGACTTTGCTCCATTAATACAACCCCAATTCAATTGAATTAATATGGAAGAAGGTTTTAAAAATAAAGGAAGAAGTACTTACAACTTTTGTCTTCGATCGGCCGGAATTCCAAGAGTGGAATCCGGCCAGCCCTTCTTCTTCTTCCTTCTATCTTCCGCACTCTCCCTCCTATGTCTACCCTCTTTTTCCCCTCTCTTTCCCTTCACTTGCAGCCCACGATTTTCCCTTGTGCAGGCCCTCTTTTCCAGCCCCAATTCCCTAAAATTTTGATGAGAGATGAAGATAACCCCAGCCTCCTCCAACTTGCTCCCCCTTGGCCCCTTTTATAGGCCAAGGGGGCTGGTTTCTAGCCCCTTCCATGGGGCGGATTGGACCAGCTCCTTGTTGGTTCTTGATCCAATTTGGCCCAGCTATATGTGGTCCCTCTTGTTGACTTGAACCAGCCCATGTGGGTTGGGCCTAGGTGCAGCCGACTTAGTCTTTGGGTGTAGCCGATTCAAGCTTGTCTAATGTTTTGTCCTAGCATGTATTGAACTTGATACCAAGTAGTGGCCGGGTATGCCTAATTAGGCTCTTCCAATTCAATGCCTCATTTGGTATTTGATTCTTTGAATGATCCGGCTCCACTTTGATTTTGATTCCATACGGCTTCACCATGGTCTCGAGTTCAACTTGAAATGTTCTTGAATTGGATGAGCTTGAACTGGGTCCTGGATAAGCTCGATCTTCTCCTGGTTTCGGATAAGCTTTAGAATTTGATCTTGATTCTGATATGCTCCAACTTTATCTTCTTTGCTTTTTGGGAATCGATGTGGATCCAAGATTGGGTCTCACCTGTTATCTGCTTCAAAAACTCATGAGTTGTTTGAATTTAAAATCTTTATTTTGAAATATTCCCCAAAAGGCTTAAACTTTAAAATTTGGGGTTTTGAATTTAAAGGTTCATAAAGGCTTTAAATTGGCTTTCAAAATTTAGGAGTTTTTGAAAATATTTGAAAATTTTTGGGTGTTTACAGATGCCCCTCTTTGGCATTAATCCAAATTGATTTGGATAATGGCAAAGAAGAAACACCCTTTTATGGATTTACTTCCCAAATTTTCTTGAGAATATAAATCAATCCTTCATTTTGTAAACTCCTTTTCTTGGATCTCAGGAGAGGGATTTTCAGCCAAAAGGGACTTTTTTCCTATATGGGATACGATCATGCATAAATGACTTCTGAATGCATGTATGGTATGAGTGAGGTGAGCTTTTTGGGAGAGTCAATTTTTGGGGTTTTTGAGCTTGGAGAGAGCCTTTGAAGGTCGGCTGCCCCAAGAAGAACTTTCCCATGCCTCTGGACATTTTGGGTTTTCAAAAACTTTTAAAAGGAACTCCTTTTACCTTCCACTTTTTTTTTTTTTTTTTTTTTTTTTTCTTTTTTTTTTTTTTTTTTTTTTTTTTTTTTTTTTTTTTTTTTTCAAATTTTAATTTTTTTTTTTCATTTTTTTTTTTTTTTTTTTTTTATTGTTTTTTTTCATTTTTTTTTTTTAAAATTTTCTTTTTATTTTTTTTTTTATTTTTTTTTTTTTTTTTCATTTTTTTTTTTTATTACATTTCTTCTTTTCTTTTATATTATGATTTTTCATATTGCCAATTTTCGCTTTCTTCTTATTCCACCGCTTTTTTTTTTTTTTTTTATTATTACATTTTTTTCATATTACAAAGTTTTCTTACTTCATATTTTTTTTTATATTTTTTTTTTTTCTATTTTTTTTTTTTCTTTTTTTTTTTTTTTTTCTTTTGCGCATTTTGATTTTTCATATACATGCGCATAAGAATTTTACCGTTATGCGCGTACAAAATTTTCCATACATTGCGGCCTTTGCGATTTCGGAAATTCCTTTGATTTGCAGCATTTTCTTATTTCATACAAGTATAAAAAAATGCAGCAAGTTTTTTGCAGCAAGAAGAACCTTATTACTTCCCATTGGTTTTGTCATTTTTGCATGTCACATAATTATTGATGCTTTTTTCATATTTGCTTTTTCATATATGCAGGTTTATTCACTTTTTCAACAAGCTAAAGGGCATGTAAAAATATTTTTTTTCTTCTTTTAAAATTTTTTCGAATTTTTTTTTTTTTTGCTCATTTTTTTTTTTTTTTTTTTTTTTGATTCAATTGCTATGCAAGAGAAGATAAATGCAGGCAAGAAAAAATAAATACTTTTTTCTTAAAATAAAAAAAATTTTTAAGAGAATTCATTTATTTTCCATTATTTTTTTTTTTTTATTTAAAACAAGATATTTATGCAAAAAAGATGTCAAAAAGTATGTTTTTTTTTTTTTTTTTATAAAGGCAATTTTTTTTTTTTTTTTTTTTTTTTTTTTTTTTTTTTTTTTTTTCATTTTTTTTTTTTTTTTTTTTTTTTCTTTTTTTTTTTTTTTTTTTTTTTTTTTTTTTTTTTTATTTAATATATTCTTTTTTTTTCGCAAAAAAAATTTTTTTTTTTTTTTTTTTTTTTTTTTTTGTTTTTAATAATTTTTTTATATTTTTTTTTTTAACCACATTTTTTCTATTAGAAGCGAGATATGATATATTTTTTTTTTAAATTTTTTTTTTTTTTTAAATATATTTTTTATTTACAATAAATTCAAGAAGATATTTTTTTTCATATTATTTTAAGAAGATTTTTTTTAATTTTAATTTTTTTTTTTTTTTTTTTTTTTTTTTTTTTTTTTTTTTTTCATTTTTCATTTTTTTTATCATTTTCATAATGCCCAAAGATGTTCTATTTTTGAACGATCATTCATTTTCATATCTCATTCCTGCATTCTAATTTTTTTTTTTTAAAATATTTATTAATGAATAATATTTCAATGATGATAAATAATTTATAAGCAGAATGCAGGCATCTCGGATCAAATAAATTTTCTTAAGAAGCCATTTTAAGATTTTTTTTTTGCATTTTTTTTTTTTTTGCCACAAAATGGCGTAATTAACAAATAATTTTTTGTGGTTTTTTTTTTTCATTAAAAAAAAAAAATTTTTTTTTTTTAATTTTTTTTTTTTTTTTTTTATATTGATTTTTTTTTTTTTTTTTTTTTTTGATTTCAGCGCACTCCTAGCGTAAATAAAAAAAAATTTTTTTTGACATATTTTTTCATTTTTTTAATTAAAATTTTTTTTTTCAAGGTCACAATACATTATTCATTTTTTTTTATCATTTTCACATGGATCATACACAGGAAGGATGATTATGCCAGACATTTTCCCTTAATAACCGGCACCGTTTCCATCATTTAGGTCACATTTCTTTCATTATTTTCAACATAAATATTATTAACAAGAAATTTTTTTTTTTTTTCAAAAAAAGACATTTTGCAACAAATAAAAAATAAAAATATACCAGATGAAACAGCGTTTTCAATTTTTTTTTTTTTTTTTTTCCTTTTTTTCGTAATTTTTTTTTTTTTTTATCATTATATACATTATATGTCATCATCAATTTTTTTTTTTATCACAGATATTAATAGCGCCGCAGACCACGCTGCATGCGTTTTTTACGCTTTTCATTTTTAATGAACGAAGTTTTTTCAAATAAATTTTTTTTTTTTTTTTTTTTTTTTTTTTTGATTTATTTTTTTTTTCTTTTTTTTTTTTCATCATTTTTTTTTTTTTATTACAAAAAATATAGGTAATTTATTTTTTTTTTTTTTTTTTTTTTTTTTTTTTTTTATCATATTTTTTTTCATATTTTTATAAAAAACAAAAATAAAATGCCGCAACGCGCCATACGCGCAAACAAATGACCTTTTCACATATGCGTTATTTTTTTTTTTTTTTCCATATATAAATGCATGGGCAAACAAGGATGCTGTGCTATTATCATCACATACGAAAAATTATATTATATTGCCATAAAAACAACTTCATTTTTTTTTTTTTTTTATATATTTTTGCTATTTTTTTTTACCAACATATATTTTTACAATTTTTTTTTTTTTTTTTTTTTTTTATTTTTTTTCATAATATTTTTTTTTTGCCATAAGGTTAGCAGCGAATTTTTTTTTTTTTTTTTTTTTTTTTTTTTTTTTCTTTTTTTTTTTGACAGCGCGTAACGCCATAGCATATAAGGGACAAATGCAAATAAAAAAATGCATGGCAGCATACCAAAAAACGTAATTTTGCACATAATTTTTTTCATAGCGGCGTATTTTAAAAACAATGCATAAATATTAATTTTTTTTTTTTTTACAACACATATTAGTTTTGCGCAAAAATTTTTAATTTATGACCATTTTTTAAGAAGAAGGAAAATTTTTTGAAAAAAAAGCCACAATATTTGAAAAAAAAAAAATTTATTTTTTTATTTTTTTTTTTTTTTTTTTTTTTTTTTTTTTTTTTTAAATTTTTTTTTTTTTTTTTTTTTTTTTTTTTTCGGTAGGATATGGGATGGATGGGTGGTGGAAGACTTGTGCTTCCACACGAACCTAGGTTGGGATGGTTTAGGCTCTAAATGGGGGATGGTTTTGACATGCTCCCTAGACACAACTCGAGGTGCCCCTAGGGATGGGTTAGTTGGGTTTCTTGCCATAGACTTGGGTTCATGGCACAAGACTAAACTCGAGGAAGTTTGCATGGTAGAGTTAGGTGTTCCTAGGGTGTCAATGCATGCCTTAGTAACCATGTCTACCATATTTTGATCTTTATTTGGTTTTTGATTTTGAAATTCCTTTTGGTGCGGGACATTCGGCGCACCTTGAAAATCCTCATTTTCGGGCACGTTTTGTGGGTTTGTGGGTGCATGAATGTGATTTGATGCATCCGATGACCCTATGCTAAGAGGAGAGTTTAGAGGAGGATGAGTTTCAGGCATACCTCTTTTCGGCTTGTCTACCTTTGCATGGTGAGAGCAAGTCTCGTCCTCGAGTGACTCATGCGTGGCTGTGAGCTCCCGTTTCCTGTCCGTTTCCAATCCTAGGTGTTTACGACTCTCATCCTCTCGTGAAACTCGTGAGGTGTGTTGAGTGTGAATCTCATGCCCTACTCTGTGTGTGTGCCTAGGGATGTGGACTTCATTCTCGACTTTCAGAATTTCAACTTTTTGTTTTTCAAGTTTTTTTGGTTTTTGAAACTTTTCCATATTTTTTTGGCTTTTTGAACTATAAAAATCTTTTTTTGGTTTTTGCTTGGAACTTGGGGTGCTTGGGTGCTTGGAAAGGTTGGATGACTTGATCCGCACTCTGGCTTCATCTCCAGCCTCATATCCTTCATCGACTTTTGGATTTGATTTGGTTTTCCTTTCGTGATTTTCCTCTCTATGTGCCCGAGATGAGCTTTCATGTGATCGATGCGCCTTAGCCTCATGGCTTAGAGCATCGATCTTTTAAAGATTTCCTTTATAGCAGCCATCTCTTCTTGGGCTTTAGAGGATTTGGAAAACCACTTTGAAGCTTTCGATGAGGATTTCCTCGGCTTGCTTTCATCCATTGTTTTCAAAATTTGTGCACAAGTTTGAAAAAAAACACTAAGTTTTTGTAAGGTTTTTGGAGTTCACTTTTTGAAAGAAAGTTCCTCAAGACCCGAGTCCCACCGAGCGTGCCATTTCTGTAGACATGAAAATTCTCATTTCAAAGTTTATGAAACAAACTTGAAATGAAACTTTCCACCCCTACGCTTGCGCGAGCGTGCCAGCTAGTTCAAAACTAGCAAATGTTTGTAAGACTTCTAAGCGATTGTGTGCAAGCGGGATCTTTTCACTCACACCTTCTTGAGCCGATGCTCAAGGGTCAGCGTTGAGCGCTTAGGAATTTCATTTTACAGCAAATATGATTCCCTTTTACATAAACAAGTGTCTTTGAAAAATTTGTTGAACTTGTGCACTCGGATTCAATACTTGGAAAAACACAAGTTGCTGAAAACAGAGAATTCTGTTTTCAGAGCTATTTTCTAGGGGAGTTTTCAAGGCGTTACAGACTTCAAAAATTATCAAAATTTTACCAGACAAAGCTGGTAGTGTGGACAGACTGTAGCCTTTTTCAAATCTGCATTTGGAGCAGTATTGAATCAGAAACAAATAATCTACTCAGACCACCTCACTGGCTCGGAACAGCTCTGTTTCAGAAATACAGAAACTCAAAGATGAGTCTGTATCTCTCTGCTCAGAACTCCGATTTTAATGATTTTGATATGGCTGGAAAGCTATGGATGTTAGCTTTCCAATGCATCAAAAATCAACCAATTTGGACTCCTGTGGACAGAGATATGGGACTTTTACCCAACCTCTGTTTCAGGAAATCCGACTGTGCAAACAGTGGTGCAGAAATCTGGTCGTTCTTAATATGCTTTTATTACGTGTCTGAGCGGCCCTAAAATCTTGCCAATTTTATACAGAGTGCCCGAAGGTGTGTGTAATAAGTGTGCAAAATTTCAGACAAAAAGGATCAACCGTTCGGAAATTAAAATTGCTGCAATCATCAGATGTAGAGATGCTGAAAGCTCAGATTTCGGCTTTTAAGAATCTAATGATGCAAACTCACCCGAATTTAAAATGCAACAACTCTACATTCCCAAATTAAATTGCTGAATTGAAATGAAGGGAAATCATATTTATAAGCATAAGCATAGAGGGGGTAGAGAATATAGAGTGATTATAGATTATATTGGGGAAGAAGCATATAAGCAAACACATGGAGTGCGTATGTGCAATAATGAAAATTCTGCAAATGTAAATGAGGGCATCAAATCTACTCACTATTACAACGTGGGGGAGACTTTGCTCCATTAATACAACCCCAATTCAATTGAATTAATATGGAAGAAGGTTTTAAAAATAAAGGAAGAAGTACTTACAACTTTTGTCTTCGATCGGCCGGATTCCAAGAGTGGAATCCGGCCAGCCCTTCTTCTTCTTCCTTCTATCTTCCGCACTCTCCCTCCTATGTCTACCCTCTTTTTCCCCTCTCTTTCCCTTCACTTGCAGCCCACGATTTTCCCTTGTGCAGGCCCTCTTTTCCAGCCCCAATTCCCTAAAATTTTGATGAGAGATGAAGATAACCCCAGCCTCCTCCAACTTGCTCCCCCTTGGCCCCTTTTATAGGCCAAGGGGGCTGGTTTCTAGCCCCTTCCATGGGGCGGATTGGACCAGCTCCTTGTTGGTTCTTGATCCAATTTGGCCCAGCTATATGTGGTCCCTCTTGTTGACTTGAACCAGCCCATGTGGGTTGGGCCTAGGTGCAGCCGACTTAGTCTTTGGGTGTAGCCGATTCAAGCTTGTCTAATGTTTTGTCCTAGCATGTATTGAACTTGATACCAAGTAGTGGCCGGGTATGCCTAATTAGGCTCTTCTAATTCAATGCCTCATTTGGTATTTGATTCTTTGAATGATCCGGCTCCACTTTGATTTTGATTCCATACGGCTTCACCATGGTCTCGAGTTCAACTTGAAATGTCCTTAAATTGGATGAGCTTGAACTGGGCCCTGGATAAGCTCGATCTTCTCCTGGTTTCGGATAAGCTTTAGAATTTGATCTTGATTCTGATATGCTCCAACTTTATCTTCTTTGCTTTTTGGGAATCGATGTGGATCCAAGATTGGGTCTCACCTGTTTATCTGCTTCAAAAACTCATGAGTTGTTTGAATTTAAAATCTTTATTTTGAAATATTCCCCAATAGGCTTAAACTTTAAAATTTGGGGTTTTGAATTTAAAGGTTCATAAAGGCTTTAAATTGGCTTTCAAAATTTAGGAGTTTTTGAAAATATTTGAAAATTTTTCGGTGTTTACACACTTCATCAGAGAGAAGATATCTAATCAAGAATTCAAGTTGGAATTTGTTTAGTCTATCAAATAGAGGGCTGATTTCTTAACTAAAGCTACTACCAACAGATAATTAAAGGAGACATTATTCAAGTTGGGTGTCATTAACATTTTCCACCCAATTTGAGGGGGAGTGTTAAGGAAAGCTGTGTAATGAAAGTCTAGGTCGTGTAGATACATATTCATGTCCTTTTGAGTCCTATGTCATCTTAGAAATAATTAATACTTACTAGGAGTAGATTAAGAAATTAAGTTAGGATATTAATAGGTGATTAGGGTTTAGTTAGAATCAATAAGGAAAAGTGCAGGGTAGCAGTACAAGAGGGTCGACTTCCAGCTCTTGGGTAGATTGGAGGAATGCCTCTAATCTGCGGTATTTTGTAAGTGGTTTCTATTGGATTAATAAATATTTTTCATGCTAACACCTAGATCTCTCCAATGCAATACTTGGCTGATCAGGTCGTTGCTTTTTCATTGCATTGATCTTTTGTAGTTTGACAAAGTAATCACACAAACACACCTAGAGCAGTGGTCAGACGGTGAACTCAAACCACCATTGGTTTAGCATGAACACATGGATATACGAATTGACCATCAAAATTAGGCATCAGTCGTGACAACCTCGCTAATGGTTGGAGGCTTCCTCATCTCCTTCATAATCAGCTTGACTGATGGAATAACAGTTACTCATCGCATTTACTGACAATTGTTTCACTGGCAAACAACTACGCCAGTAATGCATGCAAACACTGGCGCACGCTTTGAGCATCACAGTAAACGGGTTTAAATGACAGGAAGCCTGCAAAATGAAGGTTCACTGACACATATGTCAAGTTGTAAGCTAGTATATGTTTCATCAAGCATGGTGTGAGTTTCATCAAGCGTTCAGTATTTGAGGCATTGTTTCCAATGGCAATAAGAGCAAGTCTGTTGCTAGTTGTAAATCCTTGTGTATAAGTTGGGGGAGTGTGATCAGGGAGGTGAAAGAATTACTTTTTCTTTGTATTTATGATTCCCTTGTGCTTTTTTTGGTTACAAGGAGAGGCGAAAGCCTAGAAACACAAATACAGGCATGCATGCCCCAGCAGTTGAACTCACCATCAAGACGGTTCCCATAGTGATGTTTAAGGCTCGTCTTGTTGCCTCCATATCCAACTCGTGTTCTTTTTCTGGTTGTTAATATGGGGGCACATGCCCAAGAAAACTCCTCAGAACAATTCATCCCTGGGCAATCTTTGTTAACGGTGCGGTTAATTTATCTGGTAGTGCACCATTCTTTAAACAAATATTTGGATCATGTAGACTCTGCATAGCCAAATTAGAAAGCACGGTAGTTCCCTTTCCTTCTCTTACTATTGCCATTTTCTTTTCAGTCACCAACAAATTCTGTTAATCAGATTTGCACTGCCATCTGCTCATCTCTAACCTTCACTGATGAGATTCGCTGCTTCCAGAGAATCGCTCTCCTTGTGGCCTATATTCCACACTAGTTCAATTCCTAATAGGATAATCCATAGCATTTGAGGGAGATCGTTCAAAGCCGCCTCTAATTCGCCTCCACAATCAGCTTTCCTTGGGCAACCTTCCGTATATATCCTTCATCAAACATAGCCTTATTGCAACACCGTCTCAATAACCATGTAATGTCAAAAGCTGTTTCTCAGCCCGCTTCATTACTAAGACAAAGACGAAGCTCGAGGTTAAACAACTATTCCTGTAAGTTTCATCTAAAAAAATTGTTGAGCTGTTTTGGCTTTAGCCCGAAGGTATTCTATGTATCTTGTTGCAATCATGCGGTATATGTGTCATCTCCCTCGGACTACTGGGAGATGTATGACTTGGAGAGAGATTTTTAAGAAAAGGTTAAATCCTTAACCACCTGCGACCTATTGGTTCTCTCTCCACCTTGTACCAGTCATTGCGAGAAGCCCTTGTTGTGGAGAAGCCACCATATGCATCGTGGGGCATGGCCCTTTCACAAGTCACCGCTGAAGTCACTAGCTACGACAGTCCCACCCATATGTCAGTCACCTCCTTTTCTCCTTATTCCTATTTCTACGACAACATTGTGCAAGTTTCCCAAAGTGATGTGAACCATGGTTCACTTAACCAAACACAGACCAAGTCCAACCCTAACCCATGGAACCATTTAATAAAATCTAATCTTAGTATGAAGTTTGAATTCATCGAAAATCATTAGACCCACATGACCAGGTCTCAAAATATGGGGATGCAAGTTGGCCGAGCCCTCGCGAGCTACTCCAACTCTACTTGAGAAAAGCTTGAACTTGTCTTTCTTTAGCATCCTGCCTCATTTTTCTCCCCTTTCTTGATGTTTGATCGATTCACCCATCTCTCAAATATATGAGACCATCAGTCTTGCTTGCCTATTATTTCGCAAGTTTGATAAAAGCTAAAACGTCCTCATTGGTTTTCACATAAATATTAGCTGTGTCACGTTCAATTAGGTCAAGCTTACTTGAGTCGAGCTCGAGTTGATTGAGTATAGCTCAAGGATCTAAGTTCAGTTGAGCTCGAACAGAACAATTTGCGTTTGAACTAGGTAGATTTGAAAGCAGACTTGATACCCAAGCGTGAGTCCCCAAAAGTTGATAAAAAACGAGTTAAAAGCCCTTCTCTCCCTTCACGAAATCTCAACTTTCCACAAGTTGATAAAAAAAGCATCCCTTTTTGAAACAAATTTGAAAAAAGAAATTTATGATCATCTGTGGAAAGGAAGCATGGTTTCGAAAACTCGCTTGGAGAAGCCCAACACTTATGGGCTACCCACCATGGATAAAGGGGCAAAGCCCCACAAAATCGCCAATGTCCGGGTGGATTCAAGCCCGGAAGTGCTTCGAAAAATTTTGAAAAAATAGAAAATAAAAAGGAGAAAAACTTTCAAAAACCCTTTGAAAGACGGGAGTACACTCCGTTGGGGCAACCTGTGTCGGAGGTCCTAGACCTCCTACTTGCCCAAGGAATGATCGAACTCCCCGAGATTTCTGAGGGAGTCACTTCCAAAGTTAGATTTTTAAACAGATTTTGCAAGTATCATCGGCTCAAAGGCCATGATACAAAGCGGTGTTTCTCCCTCCTAAATAAAATTTAGAACTTGATAGCAGAAGGCCGGCTCCAGGTCGTTGAGGAACCTGAGCCTGCCCAAGCTATCTTCAAAGAACCCTTCCCTAAGCATGCAAGTACCAGTGGGAAGGGAAAAGAGGTATGTGCTCTCACGATTTCGAAGAGTCTAGCGCATGCATATGAGTTTGGTTTGTCTACTTGTGCATCTACTCTCATACTTCACAAAAAATCCGCCCAAGTAGTCATCCGGGGACCACCAAGAGTTCTGTCCTTGGTTACGCCAGTTTTGAAAATTCAAAGTTCTCCAAAACTTTCGATTAGAGCCATGTTAAGTACGAACCCTAGGTTGATCGTGGGGAAGGTGACAAGATCTGGGAGGATCTATCAACCCCCACATCTGCAAAGTGCTAAAAAGGTGGTTAGTGTGTCTGGCCCCTCAAAAGCATGTATTCCTAGAGTTCTGCCAAAAGCAGATAAGGGAAATGTCGTGTTAAAGTTATATGATTTCGAAAACCATCTTTCAAAGACTCCTATCAACATGTCCATCCTAGAGCTAATACAAACTTCGCCTAGGCATAGACTCGTGTTAGAGAAAATTCTAGAAAGAGCAAAGGTTAGTTCGAACATAACCCCAGAATCCTTGTCTAACCAAGTGACATCCATAGGAGCGAAAACGTCCATCGTATTCTCGGAAGTCGATGTAGAAAGACCCTACTAGTCCCATAACTAGGCCCTATATATCGAGGTGGTTCTGAATAACCACTCTCTGGATAGGTGCCTAGTCTATGGGGGAGGAGGGCTCAACATCCTTCCACTTCATGTGGTGAACCAAATCGAAGTCACCTTGACATCCGTAAACCCAAGCCCCATTGTCATCACTGGATACGATGGGAATGCATCTAGACCACTAGGATCTATCGAACTCCCCATAGAAACGGGAGGGATAGCACACAAAACGGGAGGGATATCGAACTCCCCATGGAAACGGGAGGGATAGCACACAAAACGGGAGGGATATCGAACTCCCCATGGAAACAGAAATTAGATTCTCCAAACAATGTTATCTCATTATATATATCCAAGGAATCAGTAATTTGAAAACAAATTCTCACGACAAAAAAAAATGCATTATATGGATGGATGAGTAAAGTTGCCAATTATGATGCAAACAAATATAATAATAACATCTTAAAATCTTGTTATAGTTTTCATTGGAAACGAAAAAATAAAAAACATAGAAAATGAAAATTACCATTAACCTAATGTTCAAGCCTCTTTTCTGCAAAATGGGGAATCTAATTTCGTCTTATAGTAAGGTAAACTTCCCACAATTAAACCTTAAATTGCAATGAAGAAAAATGGTTTCATTATAAAGCTAAAATTAAAGATTAAATATAACAAAAAAGAAAACAATTATGCTTACCTTTTTTCTTCTCTATTATAGGTTTTCTACTTCTTTTTTCCCTCCTTTTTTACACTTTCGCTACCTTCTTTTTTTCTTTTTTATTTGATTTTTCATTTTTTTCCTCATTATATTTCTTCTCTTTTCTTTTAAATATACACATGTCATAAAAAAGAAACAAAAATTAGATTATCCAAAAAAATGTTATCTCATTACACACTATATTCAAAGAATCACTAATTTGAAAACAAATTCTCACGACCAAACAAAATGCATTATATATATGGATGAGTATCGTTGACAATTATGATGCAAACAAATATCATAATAACATCTTAAAATCTCGTTACAGTTTCCTTGAGAAACAAAAAAATAAAAACATAGAAAATAAAAATTACCATCAAGAGAATGTTTGGTCCTCTTTTTTGCAAAATGGGGACTCCACTTTCATCCTATAGTAAGGTAAACTTCTCACAATTAAACCTTCATCTACAATAAATAAAAATGATTTTATTATGAAGCTAAAATTAAAGATAAAATATAACAAAAAAGAAAACAATTATGCTTACCTTTAATCCTTTTTTACACTTTTACTTGCTTCCTTTTTTCTTTTTCAACTTTCAAATTCTTTTTTTCTACAATTTTCCTTTTTTTCCTCATCGTATTTCTTCCCTTTTCCTTTATGCATCCACCTCTGAAAAAAGAAACAAAAATTAGATTCTCCTGTCAATGTTATCTCATCCCACACTATATCCAAAGAATTAGTAATTTGAAAACAAATTCTCACGACAAAAAAAATGCATTATATAGATGGATGAGTATCGTTGCCAATTATGATGCAAACAAATATAATAATATCTTAAAATCTCGTTATAGTTTCCATTAGAAACAAAAAAATAAAAAACACAGAAAATAAAAATTACCATCAAGCTAATGTTTAAGCCTCTTTTCTTCAAAATGGGGACTCCACTTTCGTCTTACAGGTAAACTTTGCAAAATTAAACCAGAAGCTGCAATGAACAAAAATGGTTTCATTATTAAGATAAAATTAAAGATAAAATATAACAAAAAAGAAAACAATTATGCTTACCTTTATTTCCTTCCCTTTATTGTAGGTTTTCTACTTCTTTTTTCCTTCCTTTTTTACACTTTCGCTTCCAATTTTTTTTTTTCATTTGATTTTTCTATTTTTTCCTCATCATATTTCTTCACTTTTATTTTAGATATACACCTGTGAAAAAAAGATACAAAAATTAGATTCTCCAAAAAATGTTATCTCATCACACACTATATCGAAAGAATTGCTAATTTGAAAACAAATTCTCACGACCAAACAAAATGCATTAGATGGATGGATGAATATCGTTGCCAATTATGATGTAAACAAATATCATAATAACATCTTTAAATCTCGTTACAATTTCCTTGAGAACAAAAAAATAAAACACATAGAAAATGAAAATTACCATCAAGTGAATGTTCGGTCCTCTCTTTTGCAAAATGGGGACTCCACTTTCATCCTATAGTAAGGTAAACTTCACACAATTAAACTTAATATGCAATAAACGAAAATGATTTCATCATGTCAAATTTTGATGGGTATGCTTCTTTTCCACAAAATAGGGAATACACTTTCATCTTATGGTAAGCTAAACTTTTCACAATTAAACCTTAATCGGCAATGAAGAAAAAGAGTTTAATTATGAATCTAAACTTAAAGATAAAAAAGAAAACAAAGAACAATTATGCTCACCATTAGTTTCTTCTCCTTATTCTAGGTTTTCTACTTCTTTTTTTCCTCCTTTTCTTACTTTTTCCTTTTTCTTTTTCTTTCTCATTTTTCAAATTCTCTTTTTTCATTTTTTCATCATATTTCTTTTCTTTTCTTTTATATACACCTATAAAAAAAATATTCAAAAATTAGTTTCTACAAAAAATGTTATCTCATCACACACTATATCAAAGGAATCCATAATTTGAAAACAAATTCTCACGACCAAACAAAATGTAATATACGGATGGATGAATAATGTTGCCAATTGTGATACAAACAAAGATCATAATAACATCTTAAAATTTAGTTATAGTCTCCTTAAAAACAAAAAATAAAAAATATAGAACATAAAAATTACCAGGAAGTCAAAGAGTAAATCTCTTTTGTGCAAAATAGGGACTATGGTAGGCTAAACTTTTCACAATTAAACCTTAATCTGCAATGAGAAAAATGAGTTTAATTATTAATCTAAACTTAAAAGATAAAATATAACAAAAAAGAAATCAAAGAACAATTATGCTCCCCTTTATATCTTTTTCCTTATTCTATGTTTTCTACTTCTTTTTTCCCTCATTTTCTCACTTTTTCCTTTTTCCTATTTTTCTCATTTTTCAAATTCTCATTTTTTCATCTTTTTCTCTTTTTTTCATCGCATTTCTTCTCTCTTTTTTTTTGCATATACACCTGTGAAAAAAGATAGAGAAATTAGTTTTTCCAAAAAATGTTTTTCACGCACGTATATATATATATATATATATATATATATATATATATATATATATATATACATATATATATATATATATACATATATATATATATATATATATACATATATATATATATATATATACATATATATATATATATATACATATATATATATATATATATATATATATATATATATATATAAGTATTAAACTAGATACACACATAGGCATAAAACTAAAACAAAGCCTTTCCTAGGCTTTGCAGCTGTATTCGGTACTTTCCTAGGCTTTGCAGCTGTATTCGGTACTACTCTCTTTCAACTCTTTATAAATGGATTCAACTTAAGAACATCAAAAGGATCAACAAGCAGCAAAATGCAAGACCAACATAAGACATATTGCACCTCGTTCTTTAAGAGTGATACTGATGTCACCTTTTATTCACATGGGCCCCACTGACTTGCTTGAAGGGGATCCGCGACCCTCCCGAAAACGTCACAATAAAGGAGGAGAATAGGAGTGGTTTATGTTGGAACCCAAACCACAACAAATGTTCTCTCGTAAGTCATCAATTGAGACTCTTAAAGGAGATACTTTGAAATTTGCCAACACCTTAGAATATCAAAGATCTCTTTCCCCTTCCACACAATACTTAATTCACCTCCTCCCACGCTCCCATACTCTTCTACCGGTTCCGTTAATAGAATTGTTTTGTAGTAGACATTAGTGTATATGCATTCAAACTATACAACTCATATGATATCACAGTAAATTTTCATTGTTATTATTAATAAATATAACATATGCAAGGGTGATAACTTGGGTTTGATCCAAGGCTTGAGAGGCATGAGCTGCACCACCGATACTCATGAACGATAAAAGGAAAACTTGCAAGTGAAGTACATGCTGTAGTGGCGGTCATACACGCCAGTAATTACAGGATATACTGGCGCTAGACTTATCCGTCACTGAAAATATTTTATACGACGGTTGATGCGCAAAATCACGCTTCACTGGCGGATACGTCCGTCAAAATTAATAACCGTCGCCGTTTAGCGAATTCACTGAGGGTCCTGTCCGTCAGTGAATGGATTCCCCGAACTCGCCCACTTCCCGGTTCCTTGCACGGCCAAAAATTTGTCGCGCTTCTCCTCTTAGACATCAATTAAAGCTGATTATGATTCGAAGAACTTTATGACTTCTCACGTTTCATTTTCAACCTTTTATTTGCCCCAACTTTAACATTACATCAACCCCAATATTACGTACTCTTCAGTCGATCAGCAATCGCCATCCGCTTGCTCATCACATCAGAGTTACAACTGCAAAATACAACACTCAAAGTTATTTTGTATTTCACCTAATAGAGCAAATAGATCACGATTACAAACAAAGAGCACCACATTTATAAGTTAGCCGACCAACCCAAATGTGACCACTAAGACCAGCTTGTCGAACTCAAAAGAAAAAGAAAACGCAGCGTTTGCTATCTCAATTTTTCATGCAAACTTAAATATTGACTGCTTATTTTATTTTCGTCCCAAATGGACACTAATTGAAAAACTAATCCTCGATCGGTTGGTGCTTCATGGTTTTGATGACGCTGACAGTTTCATCACAAACGTGCACGGCTACTCTACATAATAGAACCAAATTTGAAGACGTACTTATCATGTATTGGAGGGAATGGCGAAACTAACTACTGAGGGAGGGATTGGGATCGGCCATTGTCGATAGACAAGCTGGTGCAGTCAGTCAAGGGAACGCAGTTTACTGATTCAACTGTTCACACTACTGAGGCACTGGTGAAGAAACAGATCACCGAATAACTTATGTCCACATTAGGCATATGAACTGATACCACAAGGTTTTCCGAAACACAAGGATTCTCAAATTAAACAAAAGTTCGAGTCCAACCAACTGTTTATACATGTACTTATGTATGTACGAACGAGCACACATATACACACGCACACAGCAACGGATGGGTAAGAACAGTGTGGTCATTATTAAATGCAGATCTTAGATCTTAGTGTATGTATGTGCGAGACTAAATGAATAAAGCAACTATTTAAGTTTATGGAATACCATCAATAAGACATAAAACTAAATGTAGACCTTCCCCAAAATGATTCGGGTCAGCTACACGGTTATTAATTGTCGATGGGCTGAACGATCGTTTATGGAATATAGCGGCATTCAACTCTGGAGAAAGTTTCTCCCTTGACATATTTTCAGGACTTTGTTGTACTACTCTCCTCCAACTTCTTATACCTTTTGTAATGGAGATCATATTTGAACATCTCCCCATCCTCCATCCAAACCACCTTAATCCCATGTATTTTGTCGGAACATGCTGATGTTTTTCAGATTATAAATTCAAAAGCTAAAAGCATATTACGAGATGCAATTTAGTCCATATGCTCAGTGGACATAGAAACCAAGCCCAAGAAAAGAAAATATGTAAAAATCTTGCACAGGTTCTCAAATCTCAGCCTACCATTTTCCAAATTCGTAGGTTCTCAAATCACACCAACAAAAGATATGACGTCAGTGCACAAAACGTTAGCAGTTTTCAGACTGTGATATATGTGTGTAGCCATCTCAGAAAAGAACGGAAGCCAAAACTAGGAAATCTGATTGCAGTCTTGCCTTAAAAGTTTTAAACTATCAGAGCATGTCTATTGGCCAGGTTATCATGATTTGGCACATAGGAAACAGAAATGTGGCCGAACACTTAAAGCAGCACAGAAGAAAATTGTAATTCAATACACCAACAAAAGTTGGCGACCCATACACAATGATGGTCCATCGTCAGAACACATCTCCCACCTGTGAAGAGCAAAAATCGTATGGTTAGTCGCAACTGCAGCACTTTAAGAAAGCAGCCGTTGCACACAGCAACTAATTAAAATGATAAAATCCAAAGCACCAGAATAATACAGAACGAAAAAAAAGAAAAAAGGAATGCAACATGGTGGATATCAAATTGAACATGTTCAACAGTACAAGTTGATTTTTCTAATGGATAGCTCCATATGGTGCTTCCTAACAGATGGCTCCAAGACCAAATCATGTCACATGCCCCTTGCAATAACCATGAGTATAGATAAAGTTCCTTCGCCATTCGAAACAACTTAGCAGGCAAATTAAGTGGCGGTCCTTGTTTCACCCTAAATCAGTGCACATACTCGAACGAGTTAACTGCGTCCCAATTGAAGGATAGAGGATTCGGGTTCATGTAGATGGCAAGAACACATAGCAATGTACACCATCACTAAAAGCAGTAGAACGTGCACCGTGAGGTAGCTGCCCCATGTGTTCCTGTTCCATTTAGAGACAGAGACAGGGAAGCGGGGGAAGTCGATGAAAAACAATTAATGAGACAGGGAAGCCGTGAAGGATCAGGAACGCACCAAGGGATTCAAGGCCACCAAGGTGCAATGCAGGGTCGTAATCGGTGATCACGACCGCACAGTCCTTGTCGCCCACGATGCCAAGAACCAAAAGGATCGTGAATCGAGCCAAGCCCTCTGAGTGACGTTCCACGCCATTGCTGCCCCCGATCTGATGCGGAGAACGACGACCCAAAATTGATCGATTTTTCTTGATTAGAAGACTTCCTTACTCAGCAAGGGTTTTCTAAGATTGCGGGAGAGAATTGCCTGCCGTTACCCCCAATTAGAGGGGGGGGGGGGGGGGGGTGACAGGGAAGCGGGGGAAGTCGATGAAAAACAATTCATCACACAAACCGATTTCGTAATTTTATTTTGTAATTACGCATCCAGGTATATGAGTCGAATCCCCAATGCCCGTTTTAAAACGTGATTTTCTCTTTCTTGTCTTCATTAGACCTCGTTCTTTAAGAGTGACACTGATGTCACCTTTTATTCACATGGGCCCCACCGACTTGCTTGAAGAGGGTCCGCCACCCTCCCGAAAACGTCACAATCAAGGAGGAGAATAGGAGTGGTTTATGTTGGAACCAAAACCACAACAAATGTTCTCTCGTAAGTCATCAATTGAGACTCTTAAAGGAGATACTTTGAAATTTGCCAACACCTTAGAATATCAAAGATCTCTTTTCCCTTCCACACAATACTTAATTCACCTCCTCCCACGCTCCCAGACTCTTCTACCTGTTCCGTTAATAGAATTGTTTTGTAGTAGACATTAGTTTATATGCATTCAAACTATACAACTCATATGATATCACAGTAAATTTTCATTGTTATTATTAATAAATATAACATATGCAAGGGTGATAACTTGGGTTTGATCCAAGGCTTGAGAGGCATGAGCTGCACCACCGATACTCATGAACGATAAAAGGAGATCTTTGATATTTACTGAGGGTCTTGTCCGTCGGTGAATTGATTGCCCTTATTTCCAGCTATTACAAAACTATTTTTAGACAAAATTACGAAAATATTTAGATATTTTTAGTTAAAAAGACTGTTTTGCCCTTATTTAGCGAAACGTCGGTTTTACCCTCCAGTAGTTTGTGAAAATTACGAAATACTGGGTTGTTGTTTTACATTATTGCTCTTTCTAGTTTAAATTATTATATTTCTGTCATAGTGTTAAAAGATAGATTTGTCCTTAGACTTTTAAGAAAATTATAGATTCGGTCTGAGGGTTAAAATTATAGATTTAACCCCGATCAATTATGAATTTTACAAAAATACCAAGAGTAATTTTACGGGTCTGTCCTTGGGTATTTTAGAAAATTATAAAAGTGGATAGATAGTTAAAAATATAGTTTTACCCCTGGTATTTTTTGAAAAATGTTAAAGATAAATTTTTTTGAGAAAATTACAAGTTTATGCCTAGTTACTTATGAGTTATTTTTAGCTCATTTTTATCATATTATGTATTGTTCTAACAAGATTCCTGATATGTGTATTTATTGCCATCTAATTGTTATAATTATCAAACACATAAAAATGAATTATATAATATATTTGTCGGAATTGGCAAAAACCGAAAAACTAAACAGTCTAAACTTCTAAACATGAAAGAAAAGAATTTCACTTACTCTAACACTTCAAAGAGTTTATGAAGGAAACTATGCGTCCGCTACCACCAGATGCAACTGAGCAACAGTATACATTTCTCAAAGATGACACAATTACAAGGACAATCATGTTGACATACATGAAGAATAACTTGAAAGGTCTTCAAAGAATATGAAACCGCAATAGAGTTGTTTGATTTAATAACAGCTAAGTATGATACAACTACTAAAATACAGGTGCAGTTGTTACTATAGAAGTACAACTCCTTTAAAATGAGAGAAGGAGATAATATTGTAGAACATGTAAACCACATATTAGTAATGGCTAAGGACCTAGCCGTGACAAAGTTAGTCATCATAGAACTAATGCAAATATTAACAATCCTAAACAGTCTACCCCCGTCATGGAACATGGTCACCACTACCCTATCATTTCTTTATGCAATGCCAATCTCACCAACAAGGGTTTTCTATGAGGTTTCTTTCCATCTTTATGTTTACTCCTAGTTGCTGCTTCTTGGTGGGGGCACCTTTATGTAAATTCCTAAGTACGTGACTTGGGTTAATTGGTAGCAGGAAACTTGTTTGGCAGCAAGACCTACCATGCCATTTGACATGCTGAAGAAACGACTGATGACACGACTGGAGACGATGGGAATTCGCATCATTAAAGTTTATGAAGAGGTGGCATTTTTATTCTTTATTTATGTGAATTAGTCAAACAAGTCCTGTACATGACATGTTTCCGTAAGTCTCCATGGTTGGTCAGGAAGATGTACAACCAGTAGTAATTTGATTGATTCTTCATAATCCAGAAGGTACACTAAATACATCATCAATCATATGATTCACCTCTTACTCCCCACTAAAGTTTTATGTCAACTTATTTCCACATGCTTTGCATGGATAAATCCATCTCTGGAAAAGTTGCTTTGACGATAATCAAGCTCTCCAAGTTTCAAGTCATCCAGTGATCATGTAAAAACTTGGTTCAGACGTATACAGAATACAGATTGTAAATTTCCTGTTACTTAATGCACTTGAAAATTGTTCTCCATTTCTTCCATAGACCAGATCTGAAACACTATTTATTGTTAGCATGACCTCCAGGGGTCTTTTATAGCTTGTACCTCGTTCTAATGAGACTGGCCCTGGGTTTCACTCAAGTCTTCTGGTGTGTCTGTCTGGTGCAGTTCCTTGCTGCAATTAAGGTTGCACTATAGTAAGGAGTCCACCAGCTTCGAGGTTTGAGTTTTGTGTTTTGGTATAAGGGGAATGATGTGAAATGAGTTGGAGTTAGATGTTCTGAAAAGAATAAGACATTTTGATTCTGTTTCTTGTAGATTTGTAGCAACTTATCTTATAATGTTCATGGTGTTTCTTTAGTTTAGTGATTTGTATGGTTGATGCAAGGGCATCCTTTGAAGATTCAACATCCTGAATCAGATAAGCTATTAACTCTCTAACTATCAATAATAAGCTATTAATTTATTAAACCAAACCATCTGGATATATTAAACCCCAGAAGCACTCATTATGCTTTGCTTACCAAATGTAAACATATCTTGAAATTCTAGGGTTCTGGAGTACCAGCCTTTGCGTAATCACTTGGAATTTGAATGAAGACGTAGTTGTGTACTGATCAGTTGATTTACTTGTCCAGATAAAAAGATCCGTTTCATCTCTCAGCAGTATAGTAGTATAAGCAATAATTCTTGATTGTTGTTCATTTATTTCCTTTCATTGCTCCTTTTTGTTTGTCCATTCCCATAATAGCAATAAACTGAGGCAAGCATACTTCTTCTCTTCTGATTTTGCATTTCACTCCGTACATTCCATTCATTGTGAGAATCCAGGTTCTGTGACTTCATATTTGGTTAGCTGTTAAATATTTTTTCCTCAAGTCTCAACTTAACGTTATTTTGTTCTGATATTAGTGCACTCACACACATTGAGCCTTCGCTCTTATTTGAAAGACCCAAGTAAGGGCCGTGTTATACTATTTGGGCTTTCATTTCATGTCGTGTGTATTGTCTTTCAATTCAAGCACTCACACACATTGAGCCTTCGCTCTTATTTGAAAGACCCAAGTAAGGGCCGTGTTATACTATTTGGGCTTTCATTTCATGTCGTGTGTGTTGTCTTTCAATTCAAGCACTCACACACATTGAGCCTTCGCTCTTATTTGAAGGACCCATGTAAGGGCCGACCTATACTATTTGGGTTTAATTTCATGTTGTGTGCGTAGTACTTCAATTCAAGCACTCACACACATTGAGCTTTCGCTCTTATTCCCAAGACCTTAGTCAAGGCCATACTGCAAGTTCTATTTGGGTTTAATTTCATGTCGTGTGTGTAAGTCTTTCAATTCAAGCATGCACCCACATTGAGCCTTCGCTCTTATTTGCAAGACCCGAGTAAGGGCCCATATACCTACTCTATATACATATCTCCCTTCGGCATTTACTTTACAAGTCATTTCCCTTCGGTTATTTCCCTTCGGTTATTTTCCTTCGGTTATTTCCCTTCGGCATTGTCTTTACATTTCGGGTTTTCTCTTTGGAGTAGCGTGAGTTTGCATTGCTTCTACGCCATACCACGAGGTAGGACGCATATTGCATCAAAGCAAGCCCCGCTCAAATTCGCCCATGTAGTGGAGTGTTCATAACACACAAACTAGGTGGCCCGTAAAGGGATAAAAGGAAAGACTTAGGCACGTGCAAATCCACGTGATCTAAAATTTGCAATCGCATCTAAAAGACCCGAATTAGACACCTCGAACTGCTTCGTAGGCTTTCTATCCCCAAAACTCGATTTTTGCAAAGCGTACAGACTGACCCTTGCGCATCGGTGCAAGAAGGTCTGCGACGACAAGAGCTCACTTGCTCACAGTCACCACGATTAGAAGTCAGTTTAAATATATCTTCGCTAGCTTAGGTAAGCTAGCTGGCATGCCCTGTTTACATAAATAGGCCTTAGACGCACGAGAGGATCCACTCCAAGCCCAGAAAAAGGGCGAAGAGGCGTGGGGAATTTTTTCGCTCGTCTACACATACCTTCAGTACGATGTAGAGAGGGATATACTAGACAACTTGTTCTCAGCGGTGAACATGCCAACTAGCTTGCTCAACTAAAGATTAGTTGATCTCACCTTGGTTAATGGAGAGAGACAACTGGAGCATGGTTGAGAGCGATTGTTGGGTGTGACACAGGGAGAGGGACTAGGGAAGTGAATAACCATGGGGGAGGGGGTTTCACAATATGGAGCTTATTATTTACATCCAGAGACGATGAGAATGAGGTTCAGGAGTGGGTCTTTTGCAAGATCTGCCCTACCCTCTGCTCTTCTAATGAATCAACGAGGATTATTCTCCAACTCTTTCGAAGGTTTTCAATTAATGGTTTTCTTTCTCAGTTTTGGACTATGTCACATGGGTGCGGGTGCGGGATACCATAAATTTCAAAATTTTTGGGTGCGGCGACACGGCTAGGGTATATAATATTATATATTATATATAATATTCAAGCTACATAAATCAATCATAATACAACTAGTATTTGCTAATTTTGGGTGCATGTAGGTATCAATTAGCAAGTTCCCTCATAATGATATGAAACTTACAATGATTTTACGAGCTGCAAAATATCCAAGTTATGGATTCAAAGAGTTTCGAGATCTTTTATAGGATATAACATATACTAGTATTTGTGCTAGGATCCACTAGTGATGTCATACTCTTCTGTTCTATTGATCTTGCAATGTTCCTGGTCTTTACATGTGTTTTGTGACAGAGATTATTTTGTATAAAGGCATACAGTATGGAGCCAAGAATCCAATAAGATTGAGTAATAAGAAACCAGTTGTTCGCACCCAAAATCATTCAAGCTAATATTGTATTCAGCTACAATAGCAGGTACACAACTTTATATTAAAGCAAAACATATAAATGGTAAACAACTACTAATTTCATCATAATATACAAATCAATCTTCATTATCTGGACCTATTTATCCATGAGTTACAAATTTTTATTTTTTATTTTTGCAAATAT